>NW_024121754.1:2370135-2622635 GCF_016745375.1 Pimephales promelas
AATATTTTTTCTGTAAAATATATAGTCTATATTTTTTATGGGATTCTTCCTTTTCATTTAGTTTTCCTTTTTTAACCCTTTGTGCATTGATATCCTTTAGACATTTCATTGTACATTTGAAATGGATGCGCTTTAAATCAAAAATGTCCCCAGAAAACAAATGTACACTGTTATATTCACAGATATTTGGGATTAAATGTTGGTTATCAGTGTGAAATAATGGCTTTTAGCAAATATAAATATACCGTTGCATCACATTCACACCACACTATTTATGGTCAATTTTCTTGTGATTTTTTTTTTTTTTCAAAAATAATTCTGGAAAATATTGTAAATTTGTTAAATTATTTTTTTCTCGTGTATTTTTCAGAAGAAATTTTTTTTTTCTGTAATATATATATACATATATATATATTTTTGGGATTCTTCCTTTTTCCTTTTTTAATCCTTTGTGCATTGAAATCCTTTAGACATTTCATTGTACATTTGAAATCTATGAGCTTTAAATCAAAAATTCCCCCCCAAAAATTGTTTTATCGTTGCATCACATTCACACCACATTATTTATGGTCAATATTCTTGTGCATTTTTCCAAAAACGACACTTTACTAGGAAATCATTTTGTTAAATAATTTTTTCTTGTGCATTTTTCGGAACAAAAATATTTTTTCTGTAAAATATATAGTCTATATTTTTTATGGGATTCTTCCTTTTCATTTAGTTTTCCTTTTTTAACCCTTTGTGCATTGATATCCTTTAGACATTTCATTGTACATTTGAAATGGATGCACTTTAAATCAAAAATGTCCCCAGAAAACAAATGTACACTGTTATATTCACAGATATTTGGGATTAAATGTTGGTTATCAGTGTGAAATAATGGCTTTTAGCAAATATAAATATACCGTTGCATCACATTCACACCACACTATTTATGGTCAATTTTCTTGTGATTTTTTTTTTAAATAATTCTGGAAAATATTGTAAATTTGTTAAATTATTTTTTTTCTTGTGCATTTTTCAGAAGAATTTTTTTCCTGTAATATATATATATATATATTTGGGATTCTTCCTTTTTCCTTTTTTAATCCTTTGTGCATTGAAATCCTTTAGACATTTCATTGTACATTTGAAATGTATGAGCTTTAAATCAAACATTCCCCCCCAAAAATAGTTTTATCGTTGCATCACATTCACACCACATTATTTATGCTCAATATTCTTGTGCATTTTTCCAAAAACGACACTCTACTAGAAACTACTTTTGTTTTCTTGTGCATTTTTCAGAAGAAAAATATTTTTCTGTATTTTTTATTGGATTCTTCCTTTCCATAGTTTTCCTTTTTAACTCTTTGTGCATTGAAATCCTTTAGAAATTGTATTGTAGATTTGAAATATATGAGCTTTAAATCATAAATTTCCCCAAAAAACAAATGCACAATGTTATATTCACAGATATTTGGGATTAAATGTTGGTTATCAGTGTGAAATAATGGCTTTTAGTAAATATACCACTGCATCATATACACACCACATTATTTATGGTCAATAATATTCTTGTGAATTTTTTCATAAACAATATTAATGATATATTAAATCATTATTTTGCATGCATTTTTCAGAGGAAAAATATTTTTGCATTGTTTAATATAACTATTGAACTGAGCTGACAAATACACCATAGCTATATACATAGAGCAAAGGGAAATCAAACCATATTTTCCTATAATATATCCATCATTAAATTATGCTTTTCTTGAGCGTTTTTCCAAAAATAATCTTTTTATGTAATATATTTATTATTATATAATTTTTTTCTTGTGCATTTTTGAAAAAAATCAAACAACATTTTTATCCATAATATTTATTGTTACATAATTTCTTTCTTGTGCATTTTTCAGAAGAAAAATACTTTTCTGTAAAGCATTTTTATTAGATTTATTTTTCTATAACTGATGCATATACCATGATAATGATAATATATATATATATATATATATAAAATATATAAAATATATATATATATATAATTTCGTAAAACAATATTTTTTAATCTATATTTATTTGTACATATTTATTTCTTGCACAGATTTCAGAAGATAAATATTTTTCTGTAAAGCATTTTTATTAGATTTTTTCCCCATAAACTGTTGAACTGAACCGAGCAATATAGCATGAATATATTGTGGCGAGAGCAAACGGCACACACAGTGAGAGTGTTGTCAGGCCTTATTAAAGGATATAAACATAAAGAGCCAGTTGTTTAAAGGTCAGCTGATCGGATGTTGGTCATCGGATTGGATCAAATCTTGAAAATGGCTTGTTGAAATCAGATTAGGTTTGATCCAGATTAAAACTATTGGATTCCGTCAAAACTTGTCAGTAAGATTTGGATAACTTTGATTTCTTTGGATAACTCTCAAGGTGGATTCCAGAAAGAAAAGAGTTAGAATATGGCCCAAAAGTTTATTTATTTCAGTAATTCAACTTAAAAGGTGAAAGTATTATGAGAGTGACCCATGCATTTGTATTTTATGTTTGCACGAGTCTTTCCAAAGCACATTTATTTTACCCAGAATGCTCAGCCAGCGCTGTGTATGGACTAGACAAAGAAGTCAGTGATCATTCATCACTTGTTCATCACTGCATCTTTTCTTTGAATTTCTTTATTTGCGTTGGATTAGGTTGTACTTGACGTTCACAGCTTCGTACCATCATCTGGTGTCGTTTAAAGCCCTTTGAAGCTGCACTGAAACTCTCATTTGGACCTTGAACCGTTTGGACCCCATTGAAGTCCATTATATGGAATGTTTTCATCAAAAACCTTCATTTCTTTTCGACTGAAGGAAGAAAGACGTGGACATCTTGGATGACATGGGGGAGAGTAAACTATCAGCAAAAGTTTTAACACAGTGTGCTATTATATGTGCCGGGTCATTTTCAACAATTTTATCAAGCTTTAACAGCAAAGCCAGTAATAAGGTGCTAGTTTGACCTCACATGTGTTCCCTGTGTTCTCTCTCTCTCTTCAGCACGCTGGGTCTCCGCTACTTCACATACGGGATCCTCTTCGGCTGCGGGTCCTCGTTCGCGTTCCAGCCGTCTCTGGTGATCCTGGGGCATTATTTCCGGCAGAGACTGGGATTGGCCAACGGTGTGGTGACGGCGGGCAGCAGCCTCTTCTCCATGGGGCTCCCGGTGCTCCTGAAGAAGGTGGTGGGACCGCTGGGTCTTTCCAGAACCTTCCAGATCCTCAGCATCTTCATGCTGGTCCAGTCTCTGCTGGCCCTCACCTTTAAACCGCTCATGCCCAGCGGGATGATGCCGATGCCGGGCGTGGGAATAGACGGACCCCCGTCAGGCCTGGAGTCGGCGAGCCGGTGGCAGAAGAGCCTGGGCAAAATCAGGAAGTACTTTAACGTGCGAGTGTTCAGCGTTTTGACCTATCGGGTTTGGGCGTTCGGTGTCGCCACTGCGGTTCTGGGATACTTCGTTCCCTACGTGCACCTGGTGAGTCCTACTGTTTTTATTAGTTTAGTGAGTGCTGTGCTGTTTTATTAGCGTTCTTATGTTTTTTTATAGAGCTGAATCGTGATTAATCGCATCCAAAATAAAAGTTTTGTGCAGTAGCAAGCAAATTAGCTCAAAAGATATTTAGAATTAATTATAAATGTTTGAATTATTTCATAATTGACTGTAGCAGAATTAATAGTACTATTATTTAATCACTTCATCCAATGAACAGAAAGCATAATCATTGTTAAATGTTTTATAGTGCTAGGAAACCATTAATCGCATACAAAATAAAAGTTTTTGTTTACATAATATGTGTGTGTGTGTATATATATATATATATATATATATACACTGTAAAAAAATATTTTCAAGATTTGTAATCACAACATATTTTCTTTTGTCAAATCAACTTTATAATCATTTATTTAGTTGAGATAACTTATTATTTTGAGTTTCTGATGATTCATTGTATAAACTCACTTTTTCCACTTTAATCAACTTAAAATTTTAAGGCAACCCGGGTTACTTACTTTTTTAAGTTAAACCAACAATATTTTTTTACAGTGTATTAATCACAACATTTTTTCACTTGTCAAATCAACTTAAATAATTTATTTAGTTCAGATAACATATAATTTTGAGTTTCTGATGATTAAATTAATCTCCTTCATTGTATTAACTCACTTTTTCCAGTTCATTGAACTTAAAATTTTAAGGCAACCAGGTTACTTACTTTTTTAAGTTAAACCAAGAATATTTTTTACAGTGTATATATATATATACGTTATTTACATATATTTAAATATAATATAAATTATGTATAATAATATATAAACAGTATATACATGTAAATATTTCTTAAAAAATAAAGTGGGGCTAAGAGACGCTGTCAGCCAATCATGACCAGAGGCGGGCTTTATGCAAACTAGTTACACATAGGAAGTGAGACTGGAATTACTGACGACTCGTTTCAGGCAGTTCGTTGGGTCAGAAAAATAAACTTTTTAAAGGGGAAACAAGTTTTATTTTTCTGAGCCTATTGGCAGATATTTTATCTTGTTTTTAAGCAAGCTTTAAGTCGCTGATACATTTTTCCGAAAACAAGACTTCATATCTTATGTAATGAAAAAGTCAAAAAGTCAAAAAAAGTGAATGTATTTCAGAATGCTAAGTTAAATTAACTGCATTTTACTCAATTAAATTTATTTATAATTAACCCTCACAAATACAACATTCACTGTGCAGGAAAGTGAAGTCAAGTGACTTGACTTCAGCGATTTACTAACAAAAAATATGAATATTTAGTCTCAGAAATGTGGTGGGAAAGCAGTTCTCGCTCTCACCAGGGAGTAAAATGTTGTTAAATTATGTCCGATTTTTGAGCATAATTCATATCTCATTTTCCGCACATTTGGCCCAAAGCACAGGTGTGATCTAAGCAGAGGCGCAGCACTAAATCATAATGACGGATTATACACACCAGGCCACATTTAAAGAATAATACATGTATATAATACAATACATACAAGCATACAATAATACAGATGTCATGCTTATTAAATTACCACAATCCAATAAATGCTATAACGTTTTCTTTATCTATTAAATGTAGCCAGTATGTCTGTTTGCACAACTCTGACCTAAATTCTTCTTTATAGCATTTAATTAGATTTAAGGTCAGGATTTGAAATCACACTGATCTTAATTTATTTCTCTTGGCATTCCTGTGCTTTCTTGCACCCGTGAGCAGAACACTAAACGCAGAATGTAAATGTCTTACAATTAAAGTGAGTTTGAAGAGCGTGATGTATTGTAGATCAGTTAAATACACAGGAGCTCAACCATTTAAGCCTTTTACGTCTCGAGGTCATGAATGCATGAAGTGACTTTTCTGCATCAGAAAAAGAAAGCATGTTTCAGAGTTTAGCGATTTTTCTGAGGTGGAAGAAGGCTGTTTTTGTAACATACAACACGATTTTCCAAGTCAATTTACTGTCTTTTAAAAAAATATATATATTTAAGTTTTTATTACAGTAATTATATACCATTTCCTCCTTACATTTGGTTGGTAACTGAAATCTTAGTAAAGACATTCAACAATTGGGTATATTGGCTGAGAGAACAAAAAAACAGCAAAACAAATTTTGTGAAACAGATATTATATCGATAATAGACTCTCAGAAAAAAAGTACGAAACACTGACACTGGGGATTACCTTTTCAAAAGGTAAACTCTTGTCTATTTTAGGTGCTAATGTGTACATTCTAGGTGCTAATATGTACATTTTAGGTGCTAATATGTTCATTTTAGGTGCTAATATGTTCATTTTAGGTGCTAATATGTCCATTTTAGGTGTTAATACAGTTTAGGTGATAATATGTCCATTTTAGGGGCTAATATGTATATTTTAGGTCCTAATATGTACATTCTTGGTACTAATATGTAAATTTTTATAGCTAATATGTACATTTTAGGTGCTAATATGTACATTTGAGATGCCAATATGTAAATTTTAGGTTCTAATATGTACATTCTAGGTACTAATATGTAAATTTTTATAGCTAATATGTACATTTTAGGTGCTAATATGTACATTTGAGATGCCAATATGTAAATTTTAGGTTCTAATATGTACATTCTAGGTACTAATATGTACATTTTTAGAGCTAATATGTACATTTTAGGTGTCAATATGTACATTTTAGGTTCTAATATGTACATTCTAGGTGCTAATATGTACATTGTAGGTGCTAATATGTCCATTTTAGGTACTAATATGTATATTTTAGGTCCTAATATGTACATTCTAGGTACTAATATGTACATTTTTAGAGCTAATATGTACATTTTAGGTCCTAATATGTACATTCTTGGTACTAATATGTACATTTTTAGAGCTAATATGTACATTTTAGCACCTAAAATTTTTTTTAGGTGCTAAAATGTACATTTGAGGTGCTAATATGTAAATTTTAGGTCCTAATATGTACATTCTAGGTACTAATATGTACATTGAAGGTGCTAATATGTACATTTTAGGTGTTAATATGTACATTCTAGGTGTGCTAATATGTACATTTTTAAGGTGCTAATATGTATATTTTAGGTGTTAACATGTACATTTTAGGGGCTAAAATGTGCATTTCAAGTACTAATATGTACATTTTAGGTAGGACCTATAGTGTTGAACACAGCACTAAGATCAAGTAAAATTAGTGTTGAGATACAGCCTTGGTCAGAATAAATCATTAAAAAATGAACAAAATAAATTCTTAGGGAGTTATTTTTTGTTGGCATGTTAATACGAAAAAAAAGTCAATTTTAATTTCTGGACTGAATATTAAACACGACATGTGCTGTTTTGCAGAGGCTGTTGTTCACAAGCTGCAGCTAAACACAAAACGCCTCTGATTTACAGTCAGCGAGTCGAGCCGGTGTGCATTTAACATTCGGAAAACGGAGGAGGCGATAGGAGCGGCGCGCTCGGCCCATGCATAAATAATGTTTTAGGGTTCTGTGAGCTGAAATATTTACCGCACTCTGCATGACGGAAAGCCCATGTGATGAGTCCACACATGTTGATGATGAATTATTAACTCGGCGTGTGTCATCTCAGGTCAGACTCTGGGGATTTCTGTCCTTGTTTCACCTTTCCTTCTCACTCATTCTCTGTTGTCATAGTGATGGACATACTTTTACTCGGATACCCGACACACATGGCCATAATGCTGCTCGCTCTCGCTTGTTCGATTGTATAGTTTCCAGATGCTGGACTGAGTGCATAAATGGGGCTTTGGGTAAACAGGCCATAAAATGTGATGATAAAAGAGGATGTTTCAGCTTGCTGAAAGAAAAGCGTGACGTAAATGCCATGGATCCTCTCTTTCGCTGTAAAACACAGTAATTGTTCAGAGCGTGGCTAATGGAAATGTGCTTATAGCTTGTTGTTGTTTTTTTACTGGAAAAAATGTCATTTTTATTCTTTCTTCAAATTAATGCTGTTCGTTTGAACTTTAACAATCCTGAAAAATATGTATTATTAATCAGAAATGTTTCTTGATCATCAAATCATCATATTAGAGTGATTTCTGAAGGACACTGGAGTAATGATGCTGAAAATCACAGGAATAAATTACACTTTACTATATATTCACATAGAAAACAGGTGTTTTGAATGGTAATAATATTTACAGTTTTTACTGTATTTTTGTTAATTTAAATGCATTTTTAGAGCTAATATGTACATTTTAGGTCCTAATATGTACATTCTTGGTACTAATATGTACATTTTTAGAGCTAATATGTACATTTGAGGTGCCAATATGTAAATTTTAGGTTCTAATATGTACATTGTAGGTGCTAATATGTACATTTTAGGTGTTAATATGTACAGTTTAGGTGCTTATATGTACATTTTAGGTGCCAATGTGTAAATTTTAGGTCCTAATATGTACATTCTTGGTACTAATATGTACATTTTAGGTGCTAATATGTACATTTGAGGTGCCAATATGTAAATTTTAGGTTCTAATATGTACATTCTAGGTGCTAATATGTACATTTAGTAAACAGAAGAGACTTCTTTCACAAGCATTTGAGCGGTTGTGAAATGTCATGCAGGTTTAGATACTGTGTGTGTGTGTTTATGTCAGCATTTGTTGCAATTGTGTTGTGTTGATGTATGTCAAAACGTCGGTATGTGTTTGAAGCAAGTGTTTATTTGGTTATGTGTGAGTTTGCCAACATGTGTGTGTGTTAAGTTAATGAGAGAGACCTTTCCCCCCTCGCCTCAGTCTCACTCTTCCACCTTCAGTCGTGTTTTTACAGGCATCGGACCAGAAGTAAACACTTTGTCCCGGCTTTTGTTGTGTGTGTGTGACTCTCGCCGCTCTGTGGTGAAATAAGAAAGCCCTTCCTTCGCATTAAACCTAAATGTGAAATCTCATGGCTTTTGATGTGCCCCTGAGGTTTTCTCATTCAAGCCGTTTTCAAAAGGTCAGGAAATGTTTCTGAAGGATTTTTTTTTTTATTTTTAACCCCATGACCTCCGCCTTCCCTTCTTAGAAACAAGGGCGTCTATGATCGGAAATATTCAACTTATAGCTGGCCTTCCTGTGTTCCCACCACAGAGCCGCATTAATGCCGTGGTCGATGGGGCTGAAGAAAAGGGGCTTTGATGAAGACGATGGCCACACAAAGACGAGCGTTCAACCCAGCGATGGTTATTAAGTCACGGGAATCAAACTTAACTAGCACAAGAGATTAACTTTATGTGTTTGGACAAGATACGACTGAGTGGAGCTGTAAAAAATCATTTGATGTTAGACAAACAGACTATTGGTCAAAGGTTTGCGGTTTGTACGATTTTTTATTTCCCTGCATTTATTGATCAAAACAAAGCAAACATTTTGTGGAATATTATTACAATTTATTACTATTTTAGTACTTTTTACAATGTAACTTATTCCTGTGATGGGAAGCTTAGTTTTCAGCATCATTACTCCACGTGTCACATTATCGAGTTTCACTTTTAACATTTTTTCGTTTGTCCCGTGTTGTCTGTGGTCCTTTCGGTTTCAGATTCAGATTCACTACCATTTTGTTTCTTCAGAAATCATTCTAATATGCTGCTTTTCTGCTGAAGGAGCATCTCAATTGCTGCTTGATATTTTTATTTTTGATATTTTTTTATAGACAGACAGACTTTATAGATAGATATAGACAAACAGACAGACATAGATATATATTTAGACAGACATAGATAGATATATTTAGACAGACATAGATAGATATATTTAGACAGACATAGATAGGTATAGAGTCAGATAGACACACAGAAAGACATTAGATATATATAGACAGACAGACAGACAGACAGACAGACATAGATAGATATTAAGTCAGATAAACAGACAGAAAGACATTTTAGAGACAGGCAGACATTATAGAGATAGACAGACAGACAAACAGATATATAGACAGATAGACAGACAGACAGACATTATAGAGATAGATAGACAGATAGACAGACATAGATATAGATATATATAGACAGACAGACAGACATAGATAGATAGAGAAATAGATTGACAGACAGACAGACAGATATACTGTATATAGACAGGTAGACAGACAGACATGATAGATAGATAGATAGATAGACAGACAGACAGACAGACAGACAGACAGACAGACAGACAGACAGATAGATAGATAGATAGATAGATAGATAGATAGATAGATAGATAGATAGATAGATAGATAGACAGACAGACAGATATACTGTATATAGACAGGTAGACAGACAGACATGATAGATAGATAGATAGATAGATAGATAGATAGACAGACAGACAGACAGACAGACAGACAGACAGATAGATAGATAGATAGATAGATAGATAGATAGATAGATAGATAGATAGATAGATAGATAGATAGATAGACAGACAGATATACTGTATATAGACAGGTAGACAGACAGACATGATAGATAGATAGATAGATAGATAGATAGATAGACAGACAGACAGATAGATAGATAGACAGACAGACAGACAGATAGATAGATAGATAGATAGATAGATAGATAGATAGATAGATAGATAGATAGACAGACAGATATACTGTATATAGACAGGTAGACAGACAGACAGACATGATAGATAGATAGATAGGTAGATAGATAGACAGACAGACAGACAGACAGATAAACAGACAGACAGACAGACAGACAGACAGACGGACAGATATACTTTATATAGACAGGTAGACAGACAGACAGACATGATAGATAGATAGATAGATAGATAGATAGATAGATAGATAGATAGATAGATAGATAGACTGACAGACAGACAGACAGACAGACATATATATGTATGTACAGTCATGCCAATAAAGCAATTTGAATTGAATTGAATATAGACAGGTAGACAGACAGACATGATAGATAGATAGATAGATAGATAGATAGATAGATAGATAGATAGATAGATAGATAGATAGATAGATAGATAGATAGATAGATAGATAGATAGATAGATAGATAGATAGATGGATGGATGGATGGATGGATGGATAGACAGACATGATAGATAGATAGATAGATAGATAGATAGACAGACAGACAGACAGACAGACAGACAGACAGACAGACAGACAGACAGATAGACAGACAGACAGACAGATATACTGTATATAGACAGGTAGACAGACAGACATGATAGACAGATAGATAGATAGATAGATAGATAGATAGATAGATAGATAGATAGATAGATAGATAGATAGATAGACAGACTGACATTATATATAGATAGATAGATAGATGGCCAGACAGGCATTATAGATACTGTAGATAGACAGGCAGATGATTTTGTATGTGTAATGTGTTCATTTGTGTCGTACAGATGAGCTTCGTGAACGAGCGGTTTGTGGACACTCAGAGGGAATGGCTTCTGCTCGTGTGTATCGGAGCGTCGTCCGGGGTCGGTCGTCTCATGTTCGGGAAGATCGGAGACCTCATTCCCGGAGTCAATAAAATCTACTTGCAGGTACGGAGTGTTTGTGATGAATATTTCCATAACTGGAAGAATCCAGCAACTCTAATGCGACGCCGCCGGAGCATGAAATGAAATCAGAGACACTCAAGGTCACAAGGTCATCAGTCTTTCTGAAGTTCATTATTCATTATGCAAGTGGAACTAATTTTGAATCATTAGTGATAATAACGTGAACAGAATATTTGTCATATGATGTCAATATATATACAGGGCTGAAAAATGCTGGAAAAGAGGATTTTGATTTTAAGAGGATTTGAAATAAAGCTTTGATGGATTCAAAGACGGTTGTGTGTGTGTGTGTGTGTGTGTGTGTAGGTGGCTTCGTTCATCCTGCTGGGTCTGCTGTCGATGATGATCCCTCAGTGCGCCACGTTCGAAGGCCTGGTGGTGGTTTTCGTACTGATGGGTTTCTGTGACGGCTGTTTCATCACGATCATGGCCCCCATCGCCTTCGAGCTGGTGGGGCCGATGCAGGCGTCCCAAGCCATCGGATACCTCCTCGGCCTCATGGCCATCCCGATGACAGCGGGACCTCCACTCGCAGGTGAGGGACATGTTTCATAACCAGATGACTTGATTATGTAGAAGTCCTGTGAATGCGTCACAGTAAAATGTGATATAATATGAGGCTGAGCAAATAATGATGAATTTTTTAATTTTGGGTGTAATTTAGGCAATAAACAAATGCCAACAATTTAGCCACAGAATTCAACATTTTAAAAGATAATTGAGACTTTTTATCTCACAATTGTGAGTTTACATCACACTTCATGACTTTATAACACGCAAATGCGACTAAATATCATGCAATTCTGAATTTATAACTCCCGATTGCAACTTTATATCATGCAATTCTAACTTTATAACACAATTGCGACTTTATATCATGCAATTCTGACTTTATAACACAATTGCAACTTTATATCATGCAATTCTGACTTTATAACACAATTGCGACTAAATATCATGCAATTCTGAATTTATAACTCCCGATTGCAACTTTATATCATGCAATTCTAACTTTATAACACAATTGCAACTTTATATCATGCAATTCTGAATTTATAACACAATTGCAACTTTATATCATGCAATTCTGACTTTATAACACAATTGCGACTAAATATCATGCAATTCTGACTTTATAACTCCCAATTGCAACTTTATATCATGCAATTCTGACTTTATAACTCCCAATTGCAACTTTATATCATGCAATTCTGAATTTATAACACAATTGCGACTAAATATCATGCAATTCTGACTTTATATCTCCCAATTGAGACTTAATATCATGCAATTCTGAATTTATAACTCCTAATTGCAAGTTTATATCGTGCAATTCTGGCTTTATAACTCCTAATTGCAACTTTATATCATGCAATTCTGAATTTATAACACAATTGCAACTTTATATCATGCAATTCTGAATTTATAACACAATTGCGACTAAATATCATGCAATTCTGACTTTATATCTCCCAATTGAGACTTAATGTCATGCAATTCTGAATTTATAACTCCCAATTGCAACTTTATATCATGCAATTCTGAATTTATAACTTCCAATTGCGACTAAATATCATGCAATTCTGACTTTATAACACCCAATTGTGTTATAAAGTCAGAATTGTGACATATAAAGTCTCAAATGTGTGTTATAGTCAGAATTGTGAGATATAAAGTCAGAATTTGTAAGTCCATTTCTAAGCAATTCTATATGTTTATATCTCACAATTCTGACTTTGCGACTCCATTTCATGCAATTCTGACTTTATAACTCACAATTTCATGTTATAAAGTCAGAATTGCAAGATATAAACATGCAACTCTGAGAAAAAAATCTTTTTTTCCATAGAAATGGACTTATAACACAATTGCGACTTTATATCATGCAATTGTGAGATAAAAAGTCCGAATTTTGAGATGAAAAGTTGCAATTACCTTTTTTATTTTTTATTCAGTGGTGGAAACAAGCTTCCATAGACTTGTATCAAAAACATTAAAAAATCTTACTGACCCCAAACTTTTCAATGGTAGTGTGTGTGTGTGTGTGTGTATATATAATTTATTTTTTTGTTCAACGGTCTGTGTGCTACAAGTGAATTCCTTTCTTCCCATCCAGTGTAACTAATCCCATCTAAAGACACAATAAAATCTTTATATAAAACATGCAGATAAATAATGAAAATGTGATTTAATCAGCTAGCATGCTGATCTTGGCTGCGTTTCCCAGATAAGACACACACAGGCTGTGTGTTTTCCCAGTTTATGGGTCCGGTGGACAGGAATGAGATTTATTTGAGAGGGTGAACTCCAAGGTCTCCCTGCGAGCACATTTAGTTTGGACTGTTGACATAAATGCTCTTGTTCAGCGACGCTCTCCATATGTTTTCAGTTTCCGAATCCAAATCCAATCTTTCATTTTGAAGAATTGGAGGTCGATGAAGCAGGTCTTATATTTGCAGGTCTCAAGGTTGAGTTGTAAAAGACTGACGTTCCCTGTTTAGAAGTGCGGGTCGGTTTCAGGGCCGCTGAGAAGCATCATTTACAGGATCTGGTTTAAAAGTGTTGGCCTTCACGGCGGGAGCACTACAACTAGGTTTGGATTGGCCGTCACCTGCTGTTATTTTACTTGGAACCGTGATCGGACTTCTAAATGTTTATTTATTAAAGTTTCGAGTGATCTTATATCTTTTGTATCAGAGACTGAGGGGGATCTTGCTGAAGTCTAAAGCGATTGTGTGGGTGTTTTGCTTGAGATTGGTTCCAGGCCTCAAGCCTCATTGAAATTCCTGGGGAAATAAAGAGCGTTTGAATCGTAGTGGGGAATTTAATCGCATTAGTTTCATTCTTTATAGGAGTCTTTTCATTTAAAGTCAACATGAAATCAGAATTGACCCCATTTACTTTCATACATGTCTTATGTTATTATAAAGGAAATCTTTATTTCCTTTAATCTTTTTCACACTCACATACACACACACACACATGCACACACACACAATTGTGAATAATAACATTATTCAAGAACCGCTATAAAACCAAACCAATCTCTGTTACCTTAAATTATATGTTTATCTCTGTAAACCTGCTTTGAAACAATCTACGTCGTTAAAATTGCTTTATAAGTGAGGATGACTTGACTTGATTAGACACACACACATAAGAAACACAAGTTTGTGCTTTAAACAGTGCACAAATGTCACAAAAACACACTGTCATAATCTTTTGTGTTTATATATTGTAATATATATTTCAAAATATAATTTGAATTATATATATATATATACACACACACATAGACAATGGACAATGTATGTTTATTTTTTGTGTTTTTTTTTATATTTTCATCATGTAAATAATAAGAATATTTGAAGAAAATAGAAAAAATTGACAAAGAAAATAGAAAAAATAACTGTTTATTAAGTCATTCAAGAGGTCAAACATATATGTATACATATATATATATATATACACACTTGACCTCTGGAATGACTTAATAAACAGTTATTTAAAGCTTTGCAACAATAATAGTAACAACATTTCCTTTTCAAATATTTTCTCATGTGTTATATGAGATGCTCTTCAGCCTGAACTAGACCTTTTCCTCATTGAACATTTTGTGATAATGTCGTTTCATCTCTCATAAGTTAATTTTTTCTTCTTTTTTCAGGCCTTCTACGAGACCATTTTGGGAACTACTACGTGGCGTTTTATCTGGCTGGGATTCCTCCAATCGTGGGGGGGATCGTGATGTTTTTCGTGCCTCTGGCGCACCGGCGCGCGCAGAGACGGCAGAAGGAGGTCAGCGACCCCAGCATGGACAAGATGTTGAAGAACTGCTCCAACGGAGACCTGCTGCCAGGATACACCGACATGGAGACGCACATATGAAGCCCACACACACACAAAGGTAGAGTCTACAGGCAAAAATCATCAGTTTAACAGTAAAAACACAGTGTGTGTGTGTATATATATATATGTTAAAAACACTATATATATATATATATATATATATATATATATTAGGGCTATCAAATGATTAATCACGATTATTATTAATATAATTATAATTATATTATAATTATTAATAATATAATTATATTAATAAGTATTATTTTGTAAATACACACACATGCTTGTATATATTTAAGAAATATTTTCATTATACTGTACATATATTTATATATAATTTATATATATATATATATATATAAATGTAAATATTTTATATCTAAATATTTTTACATATATATTTTTTTCTTACAGTAAATATACATGCATGTGTGTGTATTTATTCATACAAAATAATTATATACAATGCACCCACATATATTATGTAAACACAAACTATTATTTTGGATGCGATTAATCATTTGACATTTAGATATGTCATGTATGTATATATATATATATATATATATATATGTATGTGTGTGTGTGTGTATGTATATATGTATGTATATTGTGTGTATATATATATATATGTTTGTGTGTGTGTGTGTGTATGTATATATGTATGTATATGTGTGTATATATATATATATATATATATACACACAGCGGAAAACAAAATGAATTGCCAGCAGCTTTAACAGTTTTTTTTATTGAGCTTTTATAGTTTTTAGTCATTTTTTGTTATGTGGTTTTATCATATTGTTATATATATATATATATATATATATATATATATGTGTGTGTGTGTGTGTGTGTGTGTGTGTGTGTGTACAGAACAAGATTAAACACTAAAAGGTGAAATCTTCCCAAATTTAACTGTAACGTGTAAGTGGCCTTCGATTTATCATGTGACTTTCTTTTACCACATGTGTATTTTTAATGGTTGTCAGTATATTATAAAGGTAAATAATATATATATTTTAGCATTTTAACGTCATATCACTTGATATGTCAATTTAAGTTAAATCAGTCAAATTAAAATGCTGCTGTTTTTTTGTTTTTGTTTTACAGTATAAAAATAACTAATTTAGCATTTCTTCCTTTTAAATTGCTCAAAAATATAAAAAACGTATTCCTATTTTTTTTAAAAGCTGGTTTTCAATGCGGCCGACTATATACAAAAATAAATAAATTGCAAAATCCACTTTTCATGCATGCTTCGAAATATTTATGGCTTGCGATTTTCTTTCGCTAAAAAAGTTAATTTTGGACTCTGACTCTGCATCTAAGATAGATGAAGCTTAATATTTGATGCGTGACATGAAAAACTGTGTGTGTGACGTCCGTTGTTCCTCTCTCTCCGCAGGGACTCATCAGTGTGTGTCAGAGATGGTGTATTTCCTCTTTGCTTGTCTCTAATCAAACTCAAGGTCTCAAGGCTTTCCCCCTTGCTCTTCTCCTGTGCCGGAGAGGAGATGTGATCGTCCAATCCCGCGCTGCCGTTTCCGACTTCCGGATGCGGATTCGTGCCGAAATCCCCAGCTCGCGTTTGAGCAGAAACTGAACGGAGAGCTCAGGCAGTGCGGGAGCCTTCGCTTCAATTAGGACCTTTAAAAAGGAAACCAAACCTTCATCGATTTGATGTTTTACAGAGATACCGTAGATCTTAATTTCAATTTATTTTCTAGATTATGCAAATCAGATTTGTATGCTTTAGATTTTTAGCGTAAGAAACTTTTATGAGAAAAATCCGTCTTTCTTCGTGCACTTTCCTCTATCGACATTGATAACCTCAGCCGTGATTTATCTCAACGTAACGTACCGAAGCTGTTTGTGTATCGCTTATGAATTATGTAGAAATGCACACTAAACGAGGAATCATTTTTATGGATTTTTTAAAATGTCCTGCTAAATTTAGTTCAGCTATGCACTAAGAGTTCACAAACTGTGCCATGAGCCTTGAGCCGGATGAAATCTAAAGGAATCGATGATAATTTGAAATTATATTTTGCATAATTTTTTGCTTTGTGACAATTAAGCACATTTTCCATCAAATTGATATAATGCGAAAACAATCTTATTTTCATAATCACAATACAGCAGAAAACAAAGTAATCAAATCCGGACGGATAAATTAAATCAGTAAAGCAGCAAAAAATATTTTTAGAAGTTGTAAATTAAACTGATTCTAGGAGAAAATACTTTATTTTTTCTACTTAAAAATGTCATGTCTTGTCGATTCTTTGTAATGTAAATCCTACACAAATTTCGTTTTTCAGTGCACCTTTTATGCAAAATATAATTTCTTATTTTTAGGGTAAAATCGGACTATATCGACTTTTGTGTGTGTGTGTGTGTGAGATCCACTCAAGGACAGAATCACTACATTTGCTAGATCTATGTTTTTATTCTTTTTTCCACATTTGACTCCCATTTATTGTATTTTTTAAAGAATTTATATTTTGGTTATATGTATTGTGTCTCGTTTGTTATACTGGAAAAAACAAATCTGGCATTTGAATTGAATGGACTTTGAGGTTCTTATGAAGACAATCAAAGCGTGATCTGGATCGAACGACGACTGTAAAACAGTCACATCTGTGATTCTGTTTAAGAAAGGAAAGAACAGATTGCTCTAAGCAAAACAACACAGTAGTATTATACAAAGTGGGCCATGTTTATGAGTATTAGTCAATTATTATGTGAAGAACATGACATTTGAAGCTGTTTTTTTGTCTTTGTTTTGGTCGATAACTTGTTTAAACATGTTTAAGACGTGATTGGTGCGAGCAGTCATTAGCTTTTTCTCAGTCTCTGTTCCAAAAACCAGTGAGATAAAACAATTCATATAAGAGAAATACATTGTGTTAGATGAGGCATATGAATAAATGGCCTATATTGTTGGGGGGGGGTATAATCTGGATAAACAGATTTCATAAAATTGGTATAATAAAAAAGTATCGTTCAGAAAATGTTTGCATGATATCCAGTCCTGGGCCTGTATTCATAAATAATCTTAATGCGAAGAGAGGCTCCTAGTGACAAAATTTGACGTCTTAATCTTAAAATCTTAAAATTAAAGAAGAAATCCTAGTAAAGTAAAGGAAAGTCATTCAGAAAGTATCTTAAGCCTAAAGACACTCTTAAGCCTCTTAAAAGTCCTTGTCCGTACTCCTAACAACTTTGACCTTAAAGGAGTTCACTTTTAAAAAACTTTTGCTGATAATTTACTCACCCCCATGTCATCCAAGATGTCCATGTCTTTCTTTCTTCAGTCGAAAAGAAATGAAGGTTTTTGATGAAAACATTCCAGGATTTTCTCCATATAATGGACTTCAATGGGGTCCAAACGGTTCAAGGTCAAAATGAGAGTTTCAGTGCAGCTTCAAAGGGCTTTAAACGACACCAGACGATGATTAAGGGTCTTATCAAGCGAAACCATCGGCCATTTCAAAAATAAAAAAGTTTTATAAGCACAAATGCTCGCCTTGCTCTGTTCTGTGATGCGCATTCGTGACTCTCCTGTTCAAATCTTTTTTCGAGTCATTTTGTTCATTCAACGAACGAATTGAACAAAATGACTCAAAAAATGATTTCGAGTTCGAATGAGTTCGAACTTCGAACAGGAGAGTCCCAGAACAGAGCAAGGCGAGCATTTGTGCTTATAAAACCGTTTGGACCCCATTGAAGTCCATTATATGGAGAAAATCCTGGAATGTTTTCATCAAAAACCTTCATTTCTTTTCGACTGAAGAAAGAAAGACGTGGACATCTTGGATGACATGGGGGCGAGTAAATTATCAGCTAAAGTTTTTTTAAAAGTGAACTACTCCTTTAAGCTAAGACTCCTACGTGAAAGTTTTTAAGAGTTGATGTTTTGTATCTCGTCTGTGTATCGCCACCTAGTGGACTCTTCTGTCTCAACATTCGCCTTGCGCATGCGCTGTTGTGCACTGACACACACATTGTGCTGAAATATCCATATCCAAACTGTACAATTTTTGGATGATTTTGTGTCGGTCTCACTAGTATTTGGAACAGAGCTGTAGTTTCTCTCTCTTGCACGTACGCTGTCCTTTCATCCGTCTATATGTCAACTATTTCCCAGGAGCCCTTTAAGCAGCGGTTTCTGAGCTAATTAACCTCGTTCCGGGTGCATTTATCTCAGAACTCATTTAAAAAAGCAAACGATACGGTCACGATCTGAACCAAACTGCCTCAACCCTGCAGGTTTAAGCAGAACACAAGACACCTCTTCAGATTTCAGTGCTGTGATCATGTTTTCTGGTGACTTAAGATGTAGTTTAGCTAAACTGATCGACTGACGTCTTTATTGGAAACAGAAGTAATCGTGCATACCTCAGAAGTCTGTTTTATGGTTACATAAGCATACATGTCTTGCGTTTCGTTTGTTGATTTGTCGGTGATTTAACTCTCCTTAGAGGTTTGGTCGTGCCATTTTTTTACTGATGGGTGTGTTTTTATACGCGTGAGAGACGGAGACAAAGAACGAGAGAGACAGACGGACACATTCAGAAACTCAGGGAGTGCAGAAGCTTTTCATTTTTCATCACCCACCCGTGTATTATTGCACGCTGGATTCATAAATCTGTCATGAAACACTTGCTATCAATAATGGAATTTAGAGCCTGAATATTTGAGTGAACCTTAAGAGAAAAACACATATAATGATAAATATACACTCACCTAAAGGATTACACCACACTAATACTGTGTTTGACCCCATTTTGCCTTAATTCTACGTGGCATTGATTCAACAAGGAAATGTTGGCCCATATTGATAGGATAGCACCTTGCAGTTGATGGAGATTTGTGGGATGAAGCTCCCGTTCCACCACATCCCAAAAATGCTCTATTGGGTTGAGATCTGGTGACTGTGGCGGCCATTTTACTACAGTCAACTCATTGACATGTTCAAGAAACCAATTTGAAATGATTCCAGCTTTGTGACATGGTGCATTATCCTGCTGGAAGTAGCCATCAGAGGATGGGCACATGGTGCACTCTTAGAAGAAAAGGCTCTATATAGAACCTTAAAAGGTTCTATCAGCGCTACGTATTTGGAACCCCTAAATTTGGTTCTATACACTCTTAAAAAAGGGTTCCTCTGGGTTCTATGTAGAGTTTTTTTTCCACATCCTACCTTTTGTTTTCCTGCATATTGCAAAAGGAATCTAATCTAGGGGACGCAATAATCTTTATTTTTCTGTAAATGTTGAACTGATGCGCAAATAGTAAAGGTCTCTTTAGCTTTGGGATCAATACATTTGACTGCTTTCTGCACTTTCTGATGTGTCTACACTCAAAATACTCAACTGCATTTCCACCAGGCTTCTCGATTATATCGTTTACAGTTGTCAACGCAACAAAACTGTACTTACATCTAAGTACATATCTCATATATGCATGCATACAGTGCTTAGCATAAGTGAACACACACATGCTAATCAGCGTGGGGAACTTTCCATAAGATTATCTCTCAATGCAAATCAAACCAATGCATTTTAATTAAAATAAACCCATGCCGATCTCTAGGTGTGGAGAAGGGTGTGTGTGATTTGGGATATTTTAATACCAAAGGCCAAGGGAACTTTATCAGGATGCATATTATCCTGGATCCATGAAATAACTGTCCTTTAAAAATAAATGCATGCACCCTGTATTTTAAGGAAGAACACTTGTTTATTTACAAATACATCATTCATAATTGATTTTTTTTTTAAATTAAGGCATTAATATCAATTTCCAAAAGATGATTTTTTTTATTCCTCTTTTTAGTCAGTTTTAGCATGGGTGTATTCACTTACGCTGAGCACTGTAGATAAACCAGAGTTGACCTCCAAGGGCCAGGGAGAGGTCAAACATTGTGACCTCTTGTATATATCGTGTCTGAGAGTGTCTGTCCCTGCCGGTGCTTACGTGTCCTATAGCGACACATGCTATAAAGCCTAAAACAGGCGATATAGGGCTTCGAGTAACAGCCATGTCTCATTATAAACTACCATAACAGGCCAGTAAAGTGCAGTAAAATGCCTCGCATTGTTTTTCTCTTTCTCACTCAACTGTTCTTACTTTATACGACTGCAGCACTTGCTTTCTGAACCTCAATCATCTCCATCATCCTCATGAAAAATAGGGATTATTGAAGCTGAGCTGCTAGAAATGTAATTTTGTGTTCATGTGAAAAATATTTTTTGCTCCTGTAATTTCTTTTGTTTTCTATTCAACCAACAATAAACATATTACACACCAATTGTTTGTTTCAAAAGTGTTTGCTCTCAATTCACTGACAACATGATTGTTGTTATTATTATATAATTTTTTTTTTAAATGTTTATATGTCTATGTGGTGTTTTTAATTTGCAAATCATGTGTAAATTCATAAGTCGACAGCATTGGTATTAATATTTTCAGTGAACCAAAGACAGTCTCAAAAACACGCTGGTGTTTCTGACGTCACAAACGACCTTGTAACGAATCAGATCAACGTGTGATCGTCAACCAGTGGATCGCTGAGTGAGTGAGTGGAGGCGGGGCTCATCTGCATATTCATAGAAGCATACTAAATAAGCCAAGGGTGTCGAGTTACATTGTCATTTTTATTATGTTATAAATATGTCCTTTTGGTGATCAAAGATGAGTTTTAAGGGATAAAATGATTGAGGGGGACTAATATTTTACACTGCATTTTGCTAGAAGCCAGGCATGCAAACAAAATGGATGAAAAACGGCCTCTGTTTATGTCCTAAAAAGTCAAGAGAAATGATGACTTTTCATTATATGTGTTTATTCTGTGCAGTCCTTTCTGCTCTGAGAGCTGCTGAGTACACTAATACATCAGAGCTGTTTAAAGTGTGTTGAAGGCCATGTGTGTGTGTGTGCAATGTTAGGATTTGCGAGAAGAAGAAAAAAAAAAGAGGAAAACTTCCATGAACTTACAGGAAATATTTGAGATGTTAAGCCTTTTGTGCAAGACTTGATCACAAACAATGTAGCATTATTACTTTTTTTTTTATCCCGGTTCATATTAATCAACTGGTTACATAATATTGCAAATGTTTTTCTTTGAAAAAAAAAAAAAAATCAGTAGTTGAAATATTAGACGTTAGAATTGTGGATTTACAAGATTGCTCACCACTGCACTATGTTGGTTTGTTTGTATGTATGTCTGACTGTTAAAAAAAAAAAAAAAGAATTTCACACACTTTTGCGTCACCATATGCACACGAATTTCCCACCCAAAACGCTCGTCTAAACGAAGAATAAAAAAATGATAACGCAAAAAAAAAAAAAAAAAAAAAAAAGACGTTAGAATAAAACTTTAGCCTGTGTTTAGGTTGTAGCAACTGTACTTCTGAAACAACATCAGGTAAATGAACATTAAAAAATGCCCCTTAGCTGTATTTCATTGTAATTCACGACTTCACAGGGCTTATTGATTTTATAAAACGGTTAGTCAACAAAAATATTTATTTCATTTGCAATATTTATTTTATTTTATTTTATTTATTTTTTATGCAATGAGGTCACAGGTGTAGGCCTGTAGGGGGCGGGGGTTTCATATTATAGGGAGCATTTGATTGGACACAAAATCTGATGAGAAGTGACGTCATCAAAATCATTTTTCCATATTGGCGGAAGTCAGATGCTGTTATTTTTGAACTGTTTTATATTCATTATCAACATATTCATACTAAAAGCCTCAACATATTCATACTAAAAGCCAAAAACTTCCATTTTGATTTCATGGGAACTTTCAAATGCGATTCAACCAATCAGAATCAGACAGGAGGAATATTCGTTGGTCGTCTGAACCACCAGAGCCGTTAAATATGTTTTTCAACGGCTCAGGTCTGAACAAAACATAACGGCAAACGGGCTGAATACAAACGAATTGGAAGAGCGATTACTACACGGAGGTAAGAAAAAATGGTAGCGAAATTTTCATGTAGATAGAATTTCCCTCAGATACAGGTCCATATAAATCCCCATCAACTCAGATTCACACAAATCACGTAAAAGGCCTAATTTAATGTCAGAATGATTAGTCAAAAACAGTGCAAAAATGTCTTTCTAAGAAATGTCAAAAATCTCCAGGCGATATCAACTGTGTAAAATTATAAGTGAACAAGGAGCTTTATACAGCAGAGATATGCCATTGAAAACACGTTTAGTCTAACTAATCCATCAACAACAGCATCGCTACAACAAACAGAGGTACTCACTAGCATAATTGACATACATGATTTTTTTCTGAAATATTAAACTAACGAAAATAATCTTAAAATTAATCTTCATGAGTTTAAATGAAATAATTTCAAACGTTGCAGGTTTTCAGGAGGCGTGGAAGTGTAATAACACCTTTAAACCAACAGGTGGCGCTCTCTGTCTGTCCAATTCAAAATTATTCACCACTCACCAGCCAGCAGTGGGCTCCGTTTTTGCCCCTGGTCAAAAGGATCTTACACGACATCGAAGCGGATTGTTTTTTTAAATAAAAGTTTTGTCTTGAACCGGTTAAGTTATATAAGCAACATGAAACTCACAGAAACAGGCTTGAAAACCGTATCAACTATATCATAGCAAAGCCGCATGAAATCAGACACGCTTTTAGTGCAGATTTTCATACTAAATTATTCTTACTTTGAATTGTAATTAAGTCTATATATACCAGAATGACGCATGCAATGGAGTCTCCTGCTTGCATTCAGAAGGAGTTCATGAGTGTCACGTGCTGCTGACAGAGTGAAATGACGTAATTAATTAATTCCAAACACATTTAGTCAGTATTATGATGTATAAATGAGTAGATTTCAACATGAAGTTCAAACTGCATTAGGCTACTTACTAACTAGATGATATTCACTCTTACGTGCCTCTGTGTCACTCTCTCTTTTATGAAAGCTTGTTTCCGCCACAGAATAAAAGAAAGGTTATTATTGCGACCTCTCAGTTTTGGCATTTTATAGTTCTTAAAAAAATTTTTATTTATTGGTTTTTTTAATAAAAATGTATCTTGGTGCTTTTGCTGAAATTTGACATGAATGTAAATTCCTCCGCGATTTTCGGTTATTGTTTTTAAAGAGGAATTTCTAATATATTTGGAGAACTTGAGAGGGATGAAAAGTCCCAAAGCAAATTATTTGTATTCTTTATTGGAGGATTATGGTTTTAAATAATTCTTCTATTATTCCTTTACTAATTTATTTTTCTTTTCTTTCTTTAATTTACTTATTGTATGTTGTGTGTGTGTGATGTGAAAATTGAATAATCTCAGTCTTTGTAATTCTATCTTTTGTTTATGACTGCCTTTCTATTAATGTTCAACAAATATATGAATAAAAAGGTTTTTATTTCATGGTGGAAACAAGCTAACATTATTATATGTCAGTTCTCTTGAAATTCTCACATGCTGTCAAGAAAAAAGAAGCTCTTTCAAGTAAGTTAATGTCCATTTACACATTTAACTGGCATTGTGTTGTCATTTACTGACTTGTTCACATTTTACTTTACGCATAAAGTAACATGAAATACTGGCTGTCTTTAAATTTGGCCAGAAGAAGAAGAAGGTACCTTAGAAGACATAAAGCTACTGATCATTAAAAACAAATGTAGGGATTTATTTTCTTTTTTCTGATTTTCTTCTTGTCTCACAGCAATTCCAGAGAAACACAAATCCATCACAAAGGCCCCTAAAAGCTATTTATACACTGGAAAGTTCAGGATATTATTTCCAGGTCTGCTTTAAGAGGCGGATGATGACTCTCTCGTAAATAATAATAAGCAATTCCAACCTGATCATGATGTGGAAATATATGGTCACGAAGGCGATGTCTTGTTTGTGTGGCCTTTAGGACTTTACGTACTACAGACAGGAATGAGAAGAACATCACCTTAACTTATTACTTGTAATGCCGGGACACATTGTATGATTTTGGCCTGTTCCAGATGAAAGATGACCAATCGTGTTGATTTCTGTCGTTGTGGCTCTTAAATGGTGATCCTTGTACAGGTTCAGAGATCTACATCCAGTGACTTGCCAATAAAAGTGCATCATGAAATGGCGTATCGATCAAAACTTAAAACTAATCACCTCAAGCTCGGCCTCTTTTCACTCGCCACGACTCTCCATATACTCCTCTTTCAATCGCACATAAAAAACTACTTGTTTACACTATTATACATGCGCTAATGATGTTTTATTCTTCTATATTAACTTGTGTGGTAGCTTCAACAGATGTGATCATCATCATACATGTCGTACAGTGTGATTATAGGTCTGTCGCATGCATTAAATAGGCACCATAGATGAGATGATTGCAGAAAGAGATGGAAAGAATGAAGAGATGATGTGCGTAAGACATCAAATCACCGTCTGCCTTTTCAAGTGTGTTACTCAGAGTGACTGATTCAACTGTTTTAGTCACTGTTACCCATTGAAACGGCACCAAAAAGAAAAAAACCCTCACTTTTACATGCCTGTGTTTGAGTTTGTCTGGGGGAAAGTAGTAACAGCGTTATTTAATCCATTACTGAGGGCAGTTTTGCTCACAGTCAAATAACTGAGTCATGTTTTCTTCCGTTGCAGTGAAGCTGGTGAGACGTGAAGAATGAAACGCTGAGTCACGCTGTCAGAATGAGCTCAACATGTGCTGCCCTGCGGGACCGGTGTGCTTTCGCTTCTGTGCTGAAGACTAAACCAGACGCTCTCAGATCGCCACGGAAGAGCTGGAAGGTAGGCCTAACATACAGTAGACAACATTAGAAGTGGAAAAGCTCATCAAAGTTGTCCGAAGAAACGATGAAAGGTTTTGATCCACTTCAAATGTTGAATAATGCAGATTTAAGTGATCTTTGGAAAAAAATAAAGGCTCACTTAAGTCTCAAAATATATGCTGTGTCCCAATTTGCATTCTAGCCGTTCTAAATTGTATTTGAAAATAGAATTAGTAGTCGTAGTATGTTGAAATGAGTTTCAAAAGTGACCCGCACGGTCTACTACATCCGGTCAGAACCCAGAGTGCCGATCAATGCACACGCTAACGACTGATATTGCCCACAACACATCGCGCGTTGGACGAGGATTCGGTTAGAACTACAAAAGTGTTAAAAAAAACTACAGACATGGAGGATGCGCGAGTCCGGCGGTTATGTAGAGAGGTTTAGATAAAGCGGTTTGAGTGATTAATAATTAGTATCTAACCTGACGAAAATGTATTTATTCAGTGTTGTCTACATTATATTGCATTATATACAGCAGGATTGTGAACTTTTGTAAAGATACGTTTAGCCATAACTTTTAAATGCATAATTACATTTCAAATTGCAAACACATGAGGAGAGTCTCCATGAAAGACCTACGACTGGCAGGTGTACGTGCGACAACATTTCTCTCCGAAACGGTAGGAAATTAAATTAGATTGAATTGATGATTTTAACCGTGACAAGATGATTGACAGGGCAGTTTTTGGTGACAAGATGATTGACAGGGCAGTTTACATGATTGACAGGGAAGTTTACGGTGACAGGATGATTGACGGGCAGTTTACGGTGACGGCAGTTTACGGTGACAGGATGATTGACAGGTTTATATACAAAATAGGAGTATTATATATATATATCAGTCCCTTCAGAAAAACGCGATTATGCGATCGCATGATTTAGTGCGTAATCAGCCAAAGTCTGCATATTTATGCGGGGGCATTTTTTCTGCATAAATTGCAGATTTCCATGCAAAATATGCGGGGCTTGCATGATTTCATAATCCTCGCATTTTCGTTGCAAAAAAGTCACATATATCTTAGCAGAAAGTTGAAATATGTTGCGTTTGCTTCACACGAGAGCCGCCGTTTCCCCCTGTTGCCATGGGAACGTTCTACGCTATCTCACGACCATTTCGACTTCGTACGAGGGAATCTCACGACCAATTCTGAGTGATTCAAAAGTGGCTAATTCGCAGTGTTGTAGTACTCGAGACTCGGACTCGGTCTCGAGACCATATTTTAATGGTCTTGTCATGGACTCGTGTGTATTTGGACTCGGAATTGACTCGTACTCGAACATTTTTTTTTTTTAGGACTCGGAATTATTCCCGAGTCCACTCGAGTTCAATTAAAAATATTTTTCATGATTATTAATGTATGTTAATAAAATATTTCTTTAAATTGATTGACACGCCCAGTGATTGGTGATTTTCTAGTGCGCAACTGCGCATGACAAATTGTAATAAAATTGCTTTTAACACCACCTACTATGTGGCCTTTTTACCCTAAAATGATCATATTTTTTAAACTCTAAGTAAATTCAGTAAAAAAAAAATTCTCTAAGTAAATAAAAGTAAATTAGGTAATCAACCCTCACTGGTCTCGGTCTCGACTCGGACTCGACCGTCTCTGGTCTCGGTCTCGACTCGGATTTGACCGTCTCTGGTCTCGGACTCGACTCGGACTCCACTCTCTATGGACTCGGTCTTGACTCGGACTCGACTCTCTCTGGTCTCGGTCTCGACTCGGACTCGACCGTCTCTGGTCTCGGACTCAACTCGGACTCCACTCTCTATGGACTCGGTCTTGACTCGGACTCGACTCTCTCTGGTCTTGGTGTCGACTCGGACTCGAGTGAGGTGGTCTCGACTACAACACTGCTAATTCGTACTAATTCATACGACCTCACTCGTACGAATTTGTACGATTTGTCTAAACCCACGTGACGGTTATGTTTAGGGGCGGGGTCAGGGTAGGTCATTCGTACGAATTCATACGAATTGGTTAATTCGTAAAATATGGACAATTTAGCAAAATCTTACTAATTCGTACGAGTGAGGTCGTACAAATTGTTACAAATTAGCCACCTCGTAAAATTCGTACGAATTCCCGTGAGATCGGGTTGCTACGTTACGAAGTGGCGTGAACATCATCGAAAAGCTGTA
Organism: Pimephales promelas; assembly: GCF_016745375.1. The sequence goes on from NW_024121754.1 coordinate 2,398,066, forward strand.
AAACAGGAACACACTTAAATTTTTACTTAAATAAAAAATGTTTTACTTAAATAAAAATTTACTTAAATAAAGTTTTTAAAATATTTTATTTATTCATTTTTACAGAAGTTGTTGCATATGCCTTTTGTAAAGCTACAGAACTCGTTTGACTTAAGTTTGATGCGTTTATCAAGGTCTCATAAACACTTTCTGTGATGTATATGCTTGCTTATCATAGGAAGTAATAAGAAATGACTCTTTACATTAAGGTTGTTGTAGCCTAGTGAGAACTGGGTGTTGTTGGGGGAATCACTTTTTTTCTCTTTTTCATCAAACCACATTTTTTGCAAGTTCCCGCATAAAATTGCATAAATATCCCGCATATTCCATCGCTTTTTAAAGAAAACGGGATGCATAATCAAGGGGTTTTGCCCACAGCAATCCCCAAAAAACCCGAAATGATTTGTATTTGTATGTGAACAGTGAAATTGATGTTGCATCACAGGTTTGGATGCACATTATTAATTATCTGTTAAGCATTATATAATAATGCAGTGATGTTGCGTAATGAATTTTAGCCATGTTGCTTCCTATCGTGTGTTTGTTCCTCAGCAGCAGTGTTTGTCTTTGATGAGATAACAGGTGACACAAAAGGTCACCAACTTCTTTCAGACTCAGGCCTTCATTTTCCCTCCAAGCTAAACACGTCCCCAGAGCACTTCCTGTCAAACAGGAACTGATAGTACGCTCCATTTTTATCTGGGCCAGAACATGGAAACGTTATCGAATTCCTGTGGGACTCTTCATCCACCCTTTGCCTGCAAGTCTGTCTGTCTCTCTGCGTGCAGGATTGAGACGTGACCGTGAACAATAAACGTTCACTGATCCGCATTGCCACACATTTTATAGAGAGACTGTGTCATAAAGTCTGCATGTGTGTGTCTGCATATTTTAGTCAAAAATAATAATTATGTGTTGATGACAGATTTATGAGAGGAAAGGGAGGAAAACAGACCGAGAAAGAATAATATTTGTCAACGAAACACAAAGCACGGCGTTTTCATAGTCTTTTTATTTCCACAATTAAATATTTTATCAAATAATAATCTCACTCCTGTTTCACAGTGCAAAATACAAAAGTACAGCATATGGTGGATTCAGTAGTTAATCTTGACCAGAATATACAAACATCTAATAACCATAAAAAATAATCTTCAAAGAGTTTTTGATATGCATGAGTACACTTGCTAGAAAAATAGATATAAGTAGTTAATGTCTAAAAAAGCAGACAGTAAAATGAGCATCGTACTGATCCGAACAACAATTTTAACAGATTTAAAACATAAATTATTATATCACCTGTTCTAGAGATCAACTTATGTAGTGTTTATCTGTCATAGACAGCTGACCACTCTAAAACCACTAGACCAGTCTAACTAATGCAAACCAGCTTAGTAGGTGGTGCCAAGTGCAATGTTGATTATTTATTTGTTTGTGGAAATTGATAAATATGTTTTGTGTGCTACCCATGAGAAATGTTTCAGATCAGTCACTTGCGTGGTACAGTTACAATGCAAACTTATGCAGGCATTAGATAGCTTTCCTGGGGTTTGGAACGGAGCCGTGTGTTTTAGACGTTCATCCAACCGCACTGTGTATTTTACTCAAAGTGTTTGTTGAGTATCACAGCCCAAAAACTCCACCCGTAGAGCGATATCATTGAACCAGCCTTTCGGGTGAATCCGGATGAATCGTGTGAACAGAGGTGGATCAAACATGTTCAGTGCCTCCTCGTCGTGCTCACTGTTCCCTTCATAGATCTACATCAGGGCGGAAACGAGACAGAACATCAAGAACATGCACGGGTCACCCCAAAATCAAAAGAATGAATATATATTAGTCTTAAAGGATCGTGACATGCGTCTGGAGCATTTGTGTATTTGGGTTCAAATAAATATGGCTGGGTAAAAAAAAAAATGCAAGTGATAGGGATGCACGATATATCGGCCACATTATCGGTATCGGCCGATAAATGATCATTTTTAATGTTATCGTTATCGGCCCAATAAGAACATTTAGCCGATATCTAAAAGCCGATAACTAATGTGTTATTTCTTTCAGCTGAGGCGCTTTAGATGTGCACTGTTCAACATGATGCTTTTAAATTGCTCACTTTAAAAAAGGAAAATCCAGTTAAAGTGCAAAACGCGCAGCGCAAGTCTGTCATATCGGCTACACAATATTAAAATAAGAACATCATAATTGTGTTTGTATCTTGACTTTTAATGAGGAGACTTTTTTTTTATAATCAGGCTCTCAAAAATTGTCTAAAAATTTGGCTTTAGATTTATCGGCCAATATATCGGTTATCGGCTTTCAAATACAAAGAATTATCGGTTATCGGTATCGGCCAAAATTGTCATATCGGTGCATCCCTAGCAAGTGACATGTTTGCGAAGATTGTTTTGTACAGCGTGCGTCTCCCTCAGACTGTAACCGAAGCTCAGCCGCACCAGACACAAGTCAGCCGCGGCACTGAACGCGGATCCACAACAGAACCGGAAGACAATACAATGCTTAATAAACTCGCAGTTTCTGTTATTTTTGGACCAAAATGTATTTTCGATGCTTCAAAACATTGTAACTAACCCACTGATGTCACATGGACTACTTTGATGATGTCTTTATTTCCTTTCTATACCGTATACACATTTTCAATAATGAATTCTGAAACTGATTATTAACAGAAGCCAATACACACAAATATAGCCATACCTTTTCACGGTCTGTGCCCTGCTCCTTCACACTGGTCCAGCTGTGACCGTCATTGCTGATAGAGATGGTGAATTCAGTGACCATCATCAGTTTCAGGACAGATCGAGCCCCCTGTGTGATCAACCCAGTCACTCTCTTCATAGAGAGAAAGTCCACCTGTAACCACTCGTGAGGGCTATTCGTCTGTAGAAAGAGAAAAAAAAAAGGGGAAGACAGGAAGAGACAAAATATAAGATGATCAGTTTAACTATTTATTTATTTTCTATACAGATGAATGTGAAAAATGAACAGATTAATATACTTTCAATGTTAACAAACAAGTTATAAAATTACAATCAATAGGACAAATACAATAGAAAAAAGATACAAATGAAATAAAGTTTAGCCTACTAATAATAATAGCCTAATATACAGAAACTGAATTAAGTAATCAAATGTAATAAGACTCTGTATAGCCTTCATCGTATAAATTAAATATACAATTATTCTTATTTAAAGTTACTAAAGTTATTCAGTGAGGAGCAGAAAGTGATTGTCTCGTTCGATTAACATTAAATGACACTTCACCTTTAATAAGCACAGATTTCTGCAGGTATTAATGTTAAGTTATAAAGCAGAGCGGCACACTATAATAGCTCTAAATCGTTTGAAATCGTTTGCGGCACACTATAATAGCTCTAAATCGTTTGAAATCGTTTGCGGCACACTATAATAGCTCTAAATCGTCTGAGTCGTTTGAAAAAAGATGCCAATTAAACATTTGTATTAGTACTAGACACAATTTTGATGAAATATACAGCCCTACACATTATTGGCTGAATAACTGGCACGAAGATAACACACAAGCTCAGTCTAAACAGTTCTCGGTTCTATGATTCGAGAACCGCTGTCACTGTGCGGTCGGTATAGTATCAGCTGCTCGTGCTGATCACTTCTCTCAACAGTGGCACCAACATATCTCGGTTCAGTGAACTGTTGGAGTTACTGGAGTAAAATATGATTCAGGATATTGATTTATTTCGATTCGTAGGCGACTGTCAGGCATGTCTGAAAGTGAGTAACTGTAGTAACTTGTGGATCAGCACTGACGCAAGACGCGAACTGTTTCGAACGATTCAGTTCGATTTAGTGTACTGGTTCGACCGGTTCACTAAAAAGAACCGGTTCAAAAGAACGATTCGTTCACGAACCGGCCATGTCTATGATCACTACAGTCTGCAGAGAGATGGAGGCGGCAAGAGAAAAGGTGAAGACTGGGGAGTGGAAGCTCCGCAAATACACAAATAGAAAGAGTAAAAGTGTGGGAGACATTTGCTGAAATAATGAAAGATGATGACGAAAGTGCTGGCTTTGCCTTTGTTATGTGTAGGCCTACGTCTTCTTGCGATGCTGTGTTACACGTCTATGGCCCAATAACGCTCCGATGAGCATTTACTACTTTTAAAAAATGCGGTCAGGAAGCGGGTCGGGTACAATATTACCCGCAATATTACCCGCATATCGCATCACTGATAGATAGATAGATGGACAGATAGATAGATGGACGGATGGATGGATGGATGGATAGATAGATAGATAGATGGACGGATGGATGGATGGATAGAATGATAGAACGATGGAAAGATAGATAGATAGAACGATAGATAGATAGATAGATAGATAGATAGATAGATAGATAGATAGATAGATAGATAGATAGATAGATAGATAGATAGATAGATAGATAGATAGATAGATAGATAGATAGATAGATAGATAGATGATAGATAGATAGAACGATAGATAGATAGAACGATAGATAGATAGATAGATAGATAGATGGATAGATAGAACGATGGATAGATGGATAGATAGATAGATAGATAGATAGATAGATAGATAGATAGATAGATAGATAGATAGATAGATAGATAGATAGATAGATAGATAGATAGATAGATAGATAGATAGATAGATAGAACGATGGATAGATGGATAGATAGATAGATAGATAGATAGATAGAACGATGGATAGATAGATAGATAGATAGATAGATAGATAGATAGAACGATGGATAGATGGATAGATAGATAGATAGATAGATAGATAGATAGATAGATAGATAGATAGATAGATAGATAGATAGAACGATGGATAGATGGATAGATAGATAGATAGATAGATAGATAGATAGATAGATAGATAGATAGATAGATAGATAGATAGATAGATAGATAGATAGATAGATAGATAGATACCTTGGGTCTCCATGCATTTGCTCGTCCCTCCTTGTGGAGTCGAGCGAGGTCGGGACTCCAGGAAAGTAACCACTTGTTTAAGAACGAGGAGGCGCTGATGCTAGTGCTAGGAATCGTGCGCTCCATTCCCAACGGCATACAACAGCCTGAGGAACACACACAAACACACACACAAACATCACACAACAGCCTGAGGAATGTTAAACAGCTAATGTTGAAATTAACATTAACAAAGATGAACAAATTCTGTTTAAGTGCAGTTCATTATTAGTTAACTAATTAACCTTATTGTAAAGTGGTACCAGTAATGACTATCTTACAAGTCACTTGTTTTCTAGTTGGTGCATTTTGTGTGTGTGTGTTCTCTCACTATTGAGGTCACATCCCAGTAGTTCAATCCTCAGTGTGGGAAGCTTCTGGAAGGTCAGTGGCTGAATCCTGATGTAGCGACCCACGATGGGTGGAGAAAATAAGTTCTCTTTTGTTCCTGAACCGTCCATGTTTCCAATGAAGGTCTGATATCAAATAAGCGAGAAAACAGATGTGAATAATACTGAAAGTAGGAAAGATATACAGTAAAAATAGAATAATTTATAATCAGGGAAGTGCTTCTTTTGAAATCAGAGCAACGCAGTTTCACTGGAAAAAATATGTTGTTGTGAGTTTCATCATGCATTTTTTTTTAAGACTGTGAAGTTTAAAGGGTGGGAGATTTAGGGAGGTTTTGTGTTTGAAGTGGCCAGCCGGAATTATTTTCTAAAAATAGCTCTTAAAATATAATGATTATCCACAAATATGTGATATGGATAAACTAGGAACTTTCTAGAAGATCAAATAAGATTCCTATATAATATGTGAAATTTATTAAAAAAAAATAAAATGTGTGATTTTGTATTTGCAAGCGAACGCAGTTTCTTGTGAGAATGCAAATGTTTTGTGAGCAAACAAAAGTTTTGAAATATATTTTTTGCCAACAGAATAAAACATTTTAAAAGATAATTGCGACACACAACTGGGAACTGGGACTTAATATCATGCAATTCTTACTTTATAACACAAAATTGTGACTTTATTTCACGCAATTCTGACTTTATAACACACAACTGGGACTTAATTTAATGCAATTTTCAGAAAAAATACAGTGCTACAAAACAAAGCGTGCAATATGCCCTCTTTAAATTCAGATGCTGGTACTGACGTAAGATGACTTGCTGCTGTTTCCTCTGTAGATGGTCCAGTTCTCCAGGTCAGTGCTGTAACTGATGGTGTACATAATGGTGAAATACTCACTAAAACCCATCTTTGCACCCTGAGTTTGAATACCATGGAGGAGCATGGGCTTTAACAAATCCACCTAAAACACACATACAAAGATAAACAGGAGAGATATGAAGGGTTGGGTGGTTGTGTATGATTACTAGAACAATTACACGTGATTGAATAAATGCTTCACTACAGACATTTCAGTTATTTTCTATGGAAGCTTGTTTCCGCAACAGAATAAAACATTTTAAAAGACTTTTTATCTTGCAATTCTGACATTTTATCTTTGAATTGCAAGATATGAAGTCAGAATTGCGATTTAAACTTGCAATCGTGGAAAAAAGTATTTTTATTTTTATCTCGCAATTCCGACTTTACATCACAAAATTACAAAATTACGACGTTATATCACGCAATTGTGAGATAAAAATTAAAAATTGGAAGATAAAAAGTCTCAATTACCTTTTTATTTTTTATTCTATGGCGGAAACAAGCTTTCATTATTTTAAAATTAGGCTAAGATTGAATTAATTTCCATTATTTCCAGGAAATATTTCCAAGTTTTGCAATCCTGCTAAAAATAGTCAATTGTTGTGTATCCTACACACTTTCTCTCTTTCTCTTCCAAACACTATTGGATCAAAAGTTAAATACAATCTACTATTCAAACCTATTTATAGTATTTCAAAACTATTTCCCACTTTGTCTTGCTGAGAATAAAAGAAAAATGTGTCAAGAATGACTGACTGATTGTGGTGCAAAGAGTCACTATTGTCTGTGATATGAGCCACAAATAAATCATAACATGTTTTCCTGACAAATAAGCCAAAGCACAGCATGTTATCTGTGTTTCTTTTACCTGGAGCCAGGAGTCTGTGCCTCTGCCCATCCAGGCATTAACCGATCCAGATAACTCAAGTCTGGCTAAATCGGGCTTCCAAACACCTTTAAGAGAAATGGCATTTCAATAAAAAAAATTGTATTAAAATACTACATTTTATGGCCCAAGTCAAAAGAGCTGAATGTCTATGGGACTTGCACCAATTTTATGGGGTGACCAAATGCAGACATTTGAATACTTTCGTCATAGTATTATTTTGTGGGTTTTATGTTGCATTTTCTTACCATAGTGATCCGAGGCTGTTATTTGGTTGTTGTTAATCCACCCTAGCTTTATTCCTAATGGCTGAATGCATCCTGTTGAACAAAATCAATCAGTTTGGGGTGCCTCGAACTATTTAGTGATTCACAACACGACTGCAGAAACAGGATAACGAGAACGATTCTCGACAATCTCCTATCGAGAAAAGCTCTTACGTGGGTTGTAGACCAGCATCTTGGCTCTCATGCCGGCCAGCTGATGTTCCCCTATAGTGCACTCTATTAACCAGGTGCCCACGATAGCTGGCCTCATCTCCACCGTCCCAAAAACACCTGCCGAGCGACACAGAAAAAATTATATTTATAGAGAGAAAGGGTGTATCGCAGATTCCACAAAGATATGAAGCTGTTTTCAGCATTGATAAAAATCAAGAAATGTTTCTTGAGCAGCAAATCATCATATTAGAGTGATCTGAAGGATCATGTGACACTGAAGACTGGAGTAATGATGCTGAAAATTCAGCTTTGATCACAGGAGTAAATTACATTTTACAATATATTCACATAGAAAACAGATACTATAATACTATTTCACAATATTACTGATTTTACTGTATTTTAAAATAAATAAATACAGCCTTGGTGAGCAGAAAAGACTTATTTCAGAAACAAAAACATTAAAAAAATCTTGATTATTCCAAACTTTTGAACGGTCTATGCTGTGAGATTGCCCAAATTATGCTTAATTAATTGTAATCCTAACATACTAACAGGCATGAAGGGTTTGTGTATAGTTTACCGGGATAGAGATTGAAAATTCCCATGCGGTGATCCTGATCTTTTCCGACTCTGAATGGCAGTCCGTGGAAGTGTACAGCGTGAAACTCGCCTTGACCCCCAACGTTGAGAAGATGCCAGCGAGTCGTCTGGTACTGTTCAACTATCAGGCCAGGAAGCGTTTCTGACACGTAGCCGTTGATAGCTACAAGTGCCAATAAAACACAACACACAATATTATATTGTGGCTATTATTACAGTTTAGGAAAGCATGTCACTAGCAATTCCAAGGTTATGGGTTCGATTCGCAAGGAATGCATGAAGTAATCAAATGTATAGCCTGAAAGCAATGCATGTGCAAAATTCATAAATGTCAATGCACATGTCACCTTGAATCAATGCATCACCATAATGTAGAGCCAGACCGATATTATCGGCCGATGTTAGGCATTTTCTAAAATATCGGTATCGGCAGTTATAACGGCCGATAAATGAATATTTAAAAAATAAAATAAAAACGGACGAATCACGCTTCAACCATGTCATGAGTCTTGGAGTTGTATAGTTTGTCCACCAGATGGCGCTCTACACTCGTGTATAACGCGCCACACATCCTGCAACCTGCTGATCCAGCCAGAGTCGGGCAGAGAGAACCAGTTATGCATTATCATATTATTTTAGTTAAAACTCATAATTAACTACAAATAACTAATGTTAGGGAAATCTGTTAATATTTTGTTGCGCGTTTCTAAAATAAAAATAAAAATATCGGCCGATATATCGGATTTTAAAACCAACAAATATTTGTATCGGCATCGGCCTTCAAAATCCTTTATCGGTCGGGCTCTACCATAATGTTTCTTTATGTTTAGAAAAACTGGGTACATGTAGCCTGTTAAACTGTTCTTGTACTAAAGAAAAGGCTATTTAACAACTGAATTACACAATAACAAGCATAAACACATAGATCCATTTGTATGTGAACAGATCAGGGGTGCGTTTCCCGAAAGCATCGTTAGCCAACTATGGCCGCACGTTCCGTCGTTATCAGCATAGTTCAACGAGTTGATGTTCCCGAAACCATCATTCCAACGAACTTTCGCAAACAGCATCGCAGAGTTGTGTGTGTGTGTGAGCGACAGATCTCCTGTAGTTAGAAGCAGTTTCTCGTTTGCATGACATGTGGACTCAATACATCCGTATCTTGTGCTTACATTCAATGCAACCCGTGTCTTTTATTTAGAAAACATACAAATGGCATTTACAGCTTTGGGTTTGTCAAGATATTTAAAGCACCGTTTTTGAAGACTTCGCATATGTGAACGAGCTCTAGTGTGTAAGAACGAGCTTATGATTGAATCTGGAAATTAGGGCTGCAACTAACGATTATTTTGATAATCGATTAATCAGACGATTATTTTTTCGATTACCGTAATCGATTAATCGGATAAAATTATATACATTTTTTTTGTTTATTACAACTAAATAAAACCCTAAATCAGTGTTGTGGTGAGCAGGACGAGGCCTTGGTGATCTGATAATCACTCTTTTGTGTGTTAAACAATCTACTCAATACAAACAACTTCATTATAAAGAAAAACAACAAATAAAAAAATGTGTGTACATATATATATATGACCATAACCTTGTAATCTTGTAAAAACACAACAGTGTCAATCACAAATTGTGGCATAATGTACCTGCAAACTTGTTGCTCATCTCGAACCACGGATCGTCTACTTTGGCCTGGCAGGGTGGGGTGCAAAACTTCCCGATGTTGTAGTCGAGGTACCAGCTTTTTCGTTCATCAAAGGTGGTGAAGAGAAGGAAGAAGTCTGGCACGTCAGGTTGAAGCTTTGCGCGTGAACGGAGGGTACCAGGACGACATATCAACATCGGACCGATTAGACCAGAGTTTATGTCCTTCTCCTGGTGGACGCGGGAGGAATACAAAAGTTATTTACATTTATGCATTTAGCAGATTCTTTTATCCAAAACAACTTGCATTGCATTCAAGCAATGGATTTAATCAGTTCATGCATTCAAACCCATGGAGTTGCAAGTGCTATCCACTTCTGTTGGAGGAAAGTGAATTCATAATGATCCATTATATTTTTTTCTAAGGCACTTTTGTGCCTCAGACATGAAAGATTCCTCAAGTTAAACAAAAGCAACCTATTTTTGATTCCTGTGTTGCACATTGAATTACCATGTCGACGTTGGAGTAGTAGGCCCCGGCCTTGCAGTCGAACTCTGACTCTGTCGGACCTTGTCGTTTGGAGATTCTCCAGTTGTACACCCTCTCCTCACCCGCAGGAACGGGATCACCTGGCACTTCTTCGGCCTTGGAGGCTTCTGGGCCCGATCCAGGGCCGAAACTCCCCTGCATCTTATCGTACACCCCATGCAAGTGGAAAGAGTACGGCCTGGATGCCAGGTTCCTGAAAACCACCTTATGGGAAGAGAAATGCAAGAATTTAGAGTGGGCGATTACCTGAAACTTTGCTGATTAATAAATACTTTTGTGATGATGCATTTTTGAATTATGGAAGCTTGTTTCCTCCACAGAATAACATTATTTAAAGGATAATTGCGACTTTTTTCCTCACAATTGCGAGTTTATATCTCACAATTCTGGCGTTTTTTCTCCGAATTGCATGATATAAATTCAGAATTGCGTGTTATAAAATCAGAATTTGAGAAAAGTCCGAATTTGAGTTTATTTCTCGCAATTGCGACTTTATATCTCCCAATTGCGCGTTATAAAATCAGAATTGCGAAAAGTCCGAATTTGAGTTTATTTCTCGCAATTGCGACTTTATATCACGCAATTCTGACTTTATAACAAAAATTGCGACTTTATATCTCCCAATTGCGTGTTATAAAATCAGAATTGCGAAAAGTCCGAATTTGAGTTTATTTCTCGCAATTGCGACTTTATATCACGCAATTCTGACTTTATAACAAAAATTGCGACTTTATATCTCCCAATTGCGTGTTATAAAATCAGAATTGCGAAAAGTCCGAATTTGAGTTTATTTCTCGCAATTGCGACTTTATATCACGCAATTCTGACTTTATAACAAAAATTGCGAGTTTATATCTCCCAATTGCGTGTTATAAAATCAGAATTGCGAAAAGTCCGAATTTGAGTTTATTTCTCGCAATTACGACTTTATATCACGCAATTCTGACTTTATAACAAAAATTGCGACTTTATATCTCCCAATTGCGTGTTATAAAATCAGAATTGCGAAAAGTCCGAATTTGAGTTTATTTCTCGCAATTGCGACTTTATATCACGCAATTCTGACTTTATAACAAAAATTGCGACTTTATATCTCCCAATTGCGTGTTATAAAATCAGAATTGCGAAAAGTCAGAATTTGAGTTTATTTCTCGCAATTGCGACTTTATATCACGCAATTCTGACTTTATAACAAAAATTGCGACTTTACATCTCCCAATTGCGTGTTATAAAATCAGAATTGCGAAAAGTCCGAATTTGAGTTTATTTCTCGCAATTGCGACTTTATATCACGCAATTCTGACTTTATAACAAAAATTCCGACTTTATATCTCTCAGTTGCGTGTTATAAAATCAGAATTGCGAGAAATAAGCATGCTATTCAGAGAGGAAAAGTCTGAATTTGAGTTTATTACTTGTAATTATGACTTTATATCACACAATTCTGAGACAAAAAGTCAGAATCGCTAGATGTAAACATGCAATTGTGAGGAAAAGTCTCAATTACTTTATTTTTCATTCTGTGGCAGAAACAAGCTTCCATAGAATAGTGCGGTGAGATTTGAGTGTCTTCACTTGCGTGTATTTCTATTGAAAATACTAGATTTTGTGGATTTCTAATGGTAAGGCTAGACTTTAAGAAAGCAATGTATTGCTGTTAGTGCCTCCTTTTCATGAAGAAACTTACAGTAAGAACATCATTGATTTCCATCTTCAACACAGGACCCATAATGCCGAGGTACTCGTCCAGTTCTCCTCGTTTGATTGGATGGTTGAAATCTCTGTCCTGATAGGCTCTGAAAACCACCTTTCTATAGGCGGGAAAATATTTTCTCATTCCCCTTCGCATCTCCCTGTGGACACATCACACATTTAGTGCAAGTAGAATTGAACAAATCCTTAAGACTGCATTGGCTTCACATGAAAAGCAAGTAATATCGCCATCTAAAAGTGCATTGCAGCAGCAAAATCCCCAGTGTTAAATTAACACTGAAAGTGTGAATTATATCAACTCTTAGCAGAGTGTTAGCAGTGTTAAAGTTAATGAGATAATTGATTAATTGAGTGATGATTGAGTATTACTGAAGACACCTGATGGTGTCGCATTTTCTATTTATTCATCTGGTTATTATAACTCATGTACAGCAGCCAAACAAAATATAAAGTTAATGATTTAAGGGTCAAGAGCCCAAATAAAGTGAACACTGATCACCATAATGGTGACTTAAAATTACGGTTTTCTCCTTCAGTGATTCTGCTTGTTAGGTGCTTAATTATCACTCAATTATTTACTTTAACATTGCTTCAATGTTCATTTAACACTCCGCTCAGATTGAATCAAAATGGATTTGATCCAATCTGATACCATAAATGTATTTTATGCAATACAAAACAATAATGTACAACACACACTATTGGTCTAGTTAATAAATTGTTTCATGTTTTTGTCTCTTAAGGCTTGTTTGTATATTTCCAAACTGAAATTATTGTCTGCTAAAATGATCAAAAGTGTGGTTGTGTGTATATATGTACTGTTACCTTGGTTTGATGAGCTGAGCTGGTTTATTAATCCCATAATCCCAGAAGATTTCCTCTGCCGCGATGTAGTAACTACGAAACCTCGACTCTGTCGACCTAATGCCGACATTATCTTCAACGTGATGAACTTCAACGCTTCCCTCATCGCTATAATCATCATAGTCACTCGACAATGATTTCCTGCCATATGTCTGATTATCTGACGAATTAGACATCGGTCCCAAAACCGGATCCAAATCTGCTTTGAACGTCTTTAAATCTTTGTAATTATAGTTAAATGGATTCAAACTTTCCTCCATCTTGTCCTTCTTTACACCAGAACTTCCAGATTCTTCTAGAACTTCATTGTTGCTGTGAACTTTCACATCCACTTTTTTGTCTTTGCTGACGCTCCACAGCTCCCGTCGATCCCTCAATTTCTCTGATTCGACCTCCTTTGAGTCGTTCAGAAGTGGATTGAGGTTAGTCGGCAAGTTTGCGTCTTTGAGAAGGAATTTTCTAAACAGGTCATTTGTTGTTTGACCACTTGGACGTGTTTTGTTGTGAATGTTTGCAACGTTCACATTTCGATGTTCTCTTGTTAATTCTCTATTTTCTGAGGAAATCAATATGACTGGGGGGTCAATCTCATTTGGTGTACTTCTGTAAGACCTTTTCTGACGTCCCAAAGAATTTCCACCCATGTCCTCTTCCAGTTGATCCAAAATATCCTGTGGAATCCCACCCTGCGATAACCCTTCCAGATCTTTTTCCCGCTTTACCGGAACATATCTTATCTCGCATACACGGGTTCTGTTTTGTCTCTCATTGTCTGAAGCTCGGCTCATGTTTACTCGTCCAGTCGCAGACTCTGTCACAGTCCTGTTTCGGCAAACACGTATAGCGATAGTGCTGTTGTTTTCCATTGTTCCTCGTGGAATCGGGAAGTACTCAATGAAGTCATCATCGTAGTCTTCGTTGTCCACCAAAGGAAGCACTCTTTCACAGCTAACAACCGTGTAGCGAACGCTCATTCCTCGCTTTTTCAGAGAGGGGTCAAATGCGCTGACCTCCCATTCACCTACAAGCATTAAAATTCAGACGAATAAACATGAAATCAAAACTGGTTCTAATAATGAATGCTTATTATTGATCAATTTTAGTTAAAGTTTTAGTCAGAGTTAATTAGGGCTGGGCGATATGGCCAAAAAATCATATCTCGGTATTTTTTGGTTAAATGACGATATACGATACATATCTCGGTACTTTCTACGTTTTCTACGCTAAAGAAAATCTTTATATTTTAAAAAAAAAATATATATAGCCTATATATTTCACATTCTGCCCAATGACATCATACTAACAATGTTGATATTGAAGGATATGGAAACAAATATATTCTATGTGCAATATATATTATGTGCAAAAAATATATAGCCTATATATTTCACATTCTGCCCAATATATTATGTGCAAAAAATAAATAGCCTATATATTTCACATTCTGCCTAATATATTATGTGCAAAAAATATATAGCCTATATATTTCACATTCTGCCTAATATATTATGTGCAAAAAATATATAGCCTATATATTTCACATTCTGCCCAATATATTATGTGCAAAAAATATATAGCCTATATATTTCACATTCTGCCTAATATATTATGTGCAAAAAATAAATATATTATGTGCAAAAAATAAATAGCCTATATATTTCACATTCTGCCCAATATATTATGTGCAAAAAATATATAGCCTATATATTTCACATTCTGCCCAATATATTATGTGCAAAAAATAAATAGCCTATATATTTCACATTCTGCCTAATATATTATGTGCAAAAAATATATAGCCTATATATTTCACATTCTGCCTAATATATTATGTGCAAAAAATAAATATATTATGTGCAAAAAATAAATAGCCTATATATTTCACATTCTGCCCAATATATTATGTGCAAAAAATATATAGCCTATATATTTCACATTCTGCCCAATATATTATGTGCAAAAAATATATAGCCTATATATTTCACATTCTGCCTAATATATTATGTGCAAAAAATAAATAGCCTATATATTTCACATTCTGCCTAATATATTATGTGCAAAAAATATATAGCCTATATATTTCACATTCTGCCTAATATATTATGTGCAAAAAATAAATATATTATGTGCAAAAAATAAATATATTATGTGCAAAAAATATATAGCCTATATATTTCACATTCTGCCCAATATATTATGTGCAAAAAATAAATAGCCTATATATTTCACATTCTGCCTAATATATTATGTGCAAAAAATAAATAGCCTATATATTTCACATTCTGCCTAATATATTATGTGCAAAAAATATATAGCCTATATATTTCACATTCTGCCTAATATATTATGTGCAAAAAATAAATATATTATGTGCAAAAAATATATAGCCTATATATTTCACATTCTGCCCAATATATTATGTGCAAAAAATATATAGCCTATATATTTCACATTCTGCCTAATATATTATGTGCAAAAAATAAATATATTATGTGCAAAAAATATATAGCCTATATATTTCACATTCTGCCTAATATATTATGTGCAAAAAATAAATATATTATGTGCAAAAAATAAATAGCCTATATATTTCACATTCTGCCTAATATATTATGTGCAAAAAATAAATATATTATGTGCAAAAAATAAATAGCCTATATATTTCACATTCTGCCCAATATATTATGTGCAAAAAATATATAGCCTATATATTTCACATTCTGCCCAATATATTATGTGCAAAAAATATATAGCCTATATATTTCACATTCTGCCTAATATATTATGTGCAAAAAATAAATAGCCTATATATTTCACATTCTGCCTAATATATTATGTGCAAAAAATATATAGCCTATATATTTCACATTCTGCCTAATATATTATGTGCAAAAAATAAATATATTATGTGCAAAAAATAAATATATTATGTGCAAAAAATATATAGCCTATATATTTCACATTCTGCCCAATATATTATGTGCAAAAAATAAATAGCCTATATATTTCACATTCTGCCTAATATATTATGTGCAAAAAATAAATAGCCTATATATTTCACATTCTGCCTAATATATTATGTGCAAAAAATATATAGCCTATATATTTCACATTCTGCCTAATATATTATGTGCAAAAAATAAATATATTATGTGCAAAAAATATATAGCCTATATATTTCACATTCTGCCCAATATATTATGTGCAAAAAATATATAGCCTATATATTTCACATTCTGCCTAATATATTATGTGCAAAAAATAAATATATTATGTGCAAAAAATATATAGCCTATATATTTCACATTCTGCCTAATATATTATGTGCAAAAAATAAATATATTATGTGCAAAAAATATATAGCCTATATATTTCACATTCTGCCCAATGATATCCTACAAACAATGTTGATATTGAAGGATATGGAAACAAATATAATATATTCTAAATGCAATATATTATGTGCAAAAAGCTTTTGTTTTTAAAATTGACTAAAGGCTAAACTAAAAATGAAAATAAAAACAAAAACAAAAGCACAAACTAATTATATTAGCCTGCATTTGATTACTCCATTATAATGACAAGTATATTAAAATTCCACATATGGCACATTTATTTTCTCCAACAACAAATATTTTAGCAATATGTTTATTTTAGTCAGAATTATTGCGTATTGTAATTGTGCTGTTTGACACGCATACGCGGCGGCGCTCGTTCAAGGAAGCATGAATTTTAGCGGAGATTCACTTGCAGAAGCTCGTCCTCTTTTGACATGGACATATTTGTTGTGAAATGGACATATTTGTTTTACTTTCTAACATTTACAGATGGAGAATATACCTGTGAAATGTAAGTTGAGCACTGAGGAAAGCACCACATCTCAAACGCATTAAACAGCGCTAGTATTTATCTGTCAAGTAGAGCATCTGACAGGACAAGCTGCTTTAAACTTCTTAACTATATCTTATTAGTTATTTTGAAGCAATTAATATAAGCTTGTGTCATGTTTAGGACAAATTGTACTACTATGTAGCTACTTTCACTGCAGCAGCTCACACTGCAACCTCCGCTATTTTCAGATGTGCTCATATCAAACTACTGTATCGATATAAACGGTATTGCCTCATTCCATGTCGTTTCAAAAAAAATATCGATGCATCGTACAAACTCGATATACCGCCCAGCCCTAGCGTTAATGGTTAAAGTTTTTTTTTTTTTAATTTATATACTAGTCAAAAGTTTGGAATAATTAAATGTAATAAAAAATACAGTAAACCTTGACCTCTGACCCTTACCTAGCATCTCCGCTTCAGTGGTCACTGTGTCTCCAG
Source organism: Pimephales promelas (assembly GCF_016745375.1). Next base: position 2,415,355 of record NW_024121754.1, read on the forward strand.
TCATTGGGAAGAGTGTGAGGACAGTGCCGTATGTTTTATCCTTCTCGAACGTATTTCCTGTGAAGTAAACTGACAGAAAGTTGCTTTGCATGCCAACGCTCGCCACATGCCAGAGTATCACGTCGCCAACACACATGTTGAATTGTAGGTGGTTGAACATGAAACCGTTAACCGCTGAAACACAATTAAAAACGAAGGTTAATCCAGTTTGGTATAACAATACAAACATCCAATGTTATTAGATAATTAGATTTGTTGCACATCTAGAGACTAAATAACACCCACTGTGCATGACATTTGAATCGTAGAAACCGGGATCATTGCGATTAATCCGAGTTGGATCTTCAATGTTCCTTTTAATGTTTTCCTCAAAGTACCAGCTTCTGTTTTCATCAAACACCGTAAACAGGAGCTTCTTCTCTTTATCTGAAGTTACCTGTGAAAACATCAGGAGCATTAACCTGCCATCAGTCTACTTATAGTTTGTATTTATTAATAATAATTTAATAATCCGTGTGATAAACCAATTTAGGCTGAAATTAACACTCGTAAAACACCAACAAGTTTTATTCTTTCTCACACAAGTTATGATAACAGGGTCAGATCATCTAACTACGATTTATTTTTTCATGGTTTCTTGCTCAAAACTGTTATGGCCTCAAAAGACTTTTTTGATTTGTAAAGCAATACATTTTCACGTTTGCATCACATGCTTTTCTGACACAGGTGAAACTCGAAAAAATTAGAATATCATAAAAAAGTTCATTTATTTCAGTAATTCAACTTAAAAGGTGAAACTAATATATTATATAGACTCATTACATGCAAAGTGAGATATTTCAAGCCTTTATATTTGTTATAATTTTGATGATTATGGATTACAGCTTATGAAAACCTTTTCGAATTTGACATAATCATCAAAAATATAACAAAGGCTTGAAATATCTCATTTTGCATGTAATGAGTCTATAAAATATATTAATTTCACCTTTTAAGTTGAATTGCCGAAATAAATGAACTTATTTCAGTTTGACCTGTACTAAACTCGTTTCAGCTACGCACTTGTGAAACGAGTCAGAATAAAAGAGCTCAAAGACTAGTTGAAGCAAGATAAACGGGCCTGGTTGCTTCAGATTTTTTTTAATCAAGTTGGCTTTTGTTAACATTATCGGTTTGGTTTAGTGAGGGTGGTACGTTATTTTCAAAAGCGATAGAGCATTAACTTTTATCGCCATTTATACACAAAACTAGAGCCAGACCGATATATATTGGCAGGCCGATATTATCGGCCGATATTAGGCATTTTCCAAACTATCGGTATCAGAATTTATAATGGCCGATAAATTAATATTTAAAAAATAAAATAAAAACGGACGAAACATGCTTCAACCATGTCATGAGTGTTGGAGTTGTATAGTTTGTCCACCAGAGGGCGCTCTACACCATCCCTGTTGGCAACACTTGTGTATAACACGCCACACATCCTACATTTATATTAAAACTCATAAATAACTAATGTTAGGGAAATCTGTTAATGTTTTGTTGCGTGTTTCTGAAAAAAAAAATATATCGGCCGATATATCGGAATATCGGATTTTAAAACCAACAAATATTTGTATCGGTATCGGCCTTCAAAATCCTTTATCGGTCGGGCTCTACACAAAACAACCAACGTAATAAAATTTTGCCACATTCGCATTTATCTGTTTTGGATAAAACAGAATGCACTTTTAGCGTCACTCAATCACATTCACAACATTTCACTTTAAAAGTGAAAACAGGCAACTAGGTGTGTGACAATAAATCACGTCACAAGATATCGCAATATAAAAATGCATCAATATGCATCATGGATAGTGACAGTATTGTGTATAGTTCACTTAAAAATGAATACTTATGTGAGAAAAAAAAAATCTGAGTTTTAGTGTCAGTACTACATTAAACTACTATGTTGATTATAATGTATAATAAAGCCATGGGGAAATATTTGTGGGCCCTGATAATGCCGAATGTCTGATGTTACCAGTAAAAAGTGTCCGACATTATTTTAAATATATCTAGTCAGTGACAGAGCACATATTCGTCTAAAATAATATCTTCAGAATCATGAATATTGTTATTCTGGTGTCTCTATTGTCCTGTGTTTTGAGTTTCCAAGGCCACAATGCAAAACCAAATTTAGGATTTTAACCAACAGTACATTTTTAGTTAACCTTTTATAATATGTCTAAAAGTATCGCAATAATATGGTATTGTGAGTTCAGTATCGTGATATGCATCGAATCGTGACATGAGGGTCTCGTTACACCCCCGACGCAACATAATTTAGCAGAAATGAAGGCCCGTGTTTCAAATGAGCCTGTGTTGAGATAATTTCGATCTAGATCAGGGTTTCTTCTCACCACTCTGCCTCTTTTGTCCAGAGATAGGGATTTGCAAATGATGAGCGGTCCCACCAACCCAGACGCCACGTCCCGAAAGGGATCCACCATACTCTGGTATAAGCGCGTGAGGCATCGTGGGTCGGCATCTGTGGGTCCGTCTTCTGCGGTCAGCTTCCAGAGGTACGTCATTATCTCACCTGGTGGAACGGCCAAAGAACGAAGATCCACCTTGTTATCTTCAACCCACAAACAGAGAAAAATGTGTTAATACCATCAAAAGTCATTTAAATCCACTGTATTTGACACCAGAGTAATTCTCTTTAACAAAAAATAGTTTTGATTTGTTCGTTGAAATAAAATAAACATTAACTGAAATAAAATGCAAACATATTTTAATTGTCGAGGCAAAATATCTATATAAGGCAAAATAAATGTATAAAACATATTTAAAAATAAAAAAATTGTATTAAAATTTAAAACTATATATAAATGGAAAATATGAAAACTAAATTGTAAGAATGTCTCGTACCTTTGTTTGTTGTCTTCAAAGGCTGAACACTGGTCAGGCCATTTGGATAAATGTTGAATGGTCGACTGGCCTTATTTTTAAAAACAATCTAATAGAGATATACAAAAGAGTGTATTTCAGAAAGCTTTACAAACACTTTATTTTAGGGTTACAACATGTACTTGAGAAACTAAACCAAAACCCTAAGTTTATAGAAAGTACATGTAGTTATTTAATTTTACTCAGTACTTATTTGAGTTTCAATGTAGCCACATTTTAAGTTCAATCTAACCACATCACCTTAAAATGAAGTGTAACCCAAATTAAAATTTTTAACAGTAATTTTAACACTTTAGAGTCCGCATTGAATTGAATTGGAATCATTTGTTCACACAAATGTGTCTCAATATAGAAGAAAAGATTCACAATTTTATGATAATTATGAATGAATATGAATTGAAGTGCAAAAGAGTAACCAACATACTCTTTCTCTTTTTGTGCTCCATGAAAGAAATACAGGTTTGGAACAACATAAAGCTGAAGAGATTTACATTTATTCATTTGACCGACGCTTATACGCAAGTGACTTACATTGCATTCATTTTCTTGCTTTCCCTTGGAGACCTTGTATTGCTAGTGCCATGCTCTACTGTCATGACAAAATATTCGGCAAACAATTTTTTCGTATTTATGCGTATTTTTGTATTTTCCCACCTGAAAATAATTTCCCACTTTGGTTACTTTATGATTAATAAATACTTAACTACAAAATATTATGTTTTCTAATACATTTACTTCATGCACGGATCGCTTCTGTCTTCGTTAGCCAAACAAAGCCCCAAAACCAGTAAAAACCAGCGTTGAAAAAAATAAAATAAATAATTGTGACTTTTTATCTCACAATTGCAAGATTTGAAATCAGAATTGTGAGAAATAAAGTCGCAATTGCGAGATATAAAGTCGCAATTATGAGAAATAATGTTGGAATTGCGAGATATAAAGTCGCAATTATGAGAAATAATGTTGGAATTGCGAGAAAGAGACAGACATTAGACTTTTTATCTCACAATTGCCAGTTTACATCTCGCAATTCTGACTTTATAACACATAATTGCGAGTTTAAATGTCGAAATTCTGACTTTTTTTCTCGTAAATCGCAGTTGCGAGTTATCAGGCCAATTCTAAGGGAAAAAAGACCCTCAGAATAGTTTATATCTCACAATTCTGGCTTTACAACACACAATTGCGACTTTATATCAATCAATTCTGACTTTATAACACCATTGCGACTTTGTCACTTAATTCTGACTGTATAACACGCAATTGCGACTTTATACCACACGATTCTGACTTTATATCTCGCAATTATGAGTAATAAAGACAGAATTTCGATTGTGAGAAAAAAAAAGTCAGAATTGTGAGAAGTCGCAATTAGCTTTTTTTATTTTTCATTCTGTGGCGGAAACAAGCTTCCATATGATTAGGAACCTGACGCGAAGGCTCATATAAAAAAGTTTACATTTTATAAGCTCAAATGCTCGCCTTGCTCTAATCTTTTTTCGAGTCATTTCATTCATTCAACGTCGCATTTAAAGCCCTTTAAGGGGCCGTTCACATATCGCGCCTAAAAACGCGTAGAAAACGCTAGGCGCACGCGTTCTCCTTTTTCCAAAGAAGCGCTAGGGCGGTTGCACTCCGGAGGCGTCTGTCGTTGCTAAGCAACCATCAGCTGCGCTCTCCATTACATGAAGGAAATTTCAGCAATGGATTTCCACCACCAAAAAAACCCTTGCTGTAACTCTGTTACAAGATTTATTTACTCAGAAAAGTTAAAAAACGCCGCAGTGTTTGGGTGCACCCCATACTACAAAAACGCAAGAACCATGGGGAATTTCACCAGCTGATTCAGGAACTCCGCCTGGACAATGGGAGGTTCAAAGCCTATTTCAGAGTGGACAAGGACCAGTTTGATTATATTTTAAGAAGAGGTAACAAAAATGGCGAGGAAGCTGATTGGTTGGTTCGTGTCACGTGACCTACGGTGCGCTTGCGGCATTCTGAAAAGTTGAGATGTTTTTATCTCGATGCGGCGCGGACGCGCCTGGAAAAAACGAGCGCGTCGCACCGCGACCGCGTCGCTTCCATTATGAGCGCGCATACCGCGCGCCTACATTTGAAATAACGAACTTGAGCGCGCAAAAGACGCGATATGTGAACCGGCCCTAAAGCTGCACTCAAACTGTCTTTTGCACCTTGAACCGTTTGGACCCCATTGAAGTCCATTATATGGAGAAAATCCTGGATTTCCAATATTTCTTTTCGACTGAAGAAAGAAAGACGTGTACATCTTGGATGACATGGGGGTGAGTAAACTATCAGCAAAAGTTTTTTTTAAAGTGAACTACTCCTTTAAATCTACATTTCGTACCTGAAACTTATCTCCCACTTCCCCTCTGAGCTCCGGACCCATCAGCATTTTGCCGGTGTTTTTCTTCACAGTGAAGGTCTTGTCTGTGTACTCAATGAATGCCACCTTCTTATAAACCGAACCCAAGCGCTGAGGATCTTTCCTGAACCACTCAGATGCGGCTGCTGATGGTTTTGAAGGCCTGAAACATGCAAATCATCATTAGTTTCAATGAGTTTCACATTCATTCGGCTCAGGACATGCACACAGTCGTACCAGTCGCCGCTTTGAGAGGAATAGTCCCAGTCGATCTCCTCCGCGCCGATGTAATGGACCCACACTTTAGGTCTTCCCTTGGCGCTCGAGCGAAGCACGGATACAGGGCCTCCTTGCTTGAACACTATGGAGAACATGTTGTCTTCATCCTCCTCCTCCTGGTCATTCTCATCCGAATGGATGACATTTCGCTTGTCTGGGATTGGGATTGTCAACGGATCAGGGCAGATCTCAACAGTGAAGAATGCATTCATTCCAGCTGGAAAGGAGAATTAAATTGAACATTAGAGAAACACTCAAATATACTCTTGATGTGTTTCAGGCTCTACTAGATTATTCTCCTCATATTCTCCATTGTTGCGGCTCCTCTCTTCCCAGTCTGTCAGTAACGCTCTGTTTACTTCCTGTCTCCTCCTTCTGAAAGCACACTGTGCTCTGATTGGTCGGCTGGATCAGTGTGCTGTGATTGGTCGAGCGCTTCGAGTGTGTTTGGGAAAGTCCCGCCCCTTTCCATAACCACCAGTTTAACACACTACTAACTAACTCAACCAGGCCCCGCCCCTTTATTCTGTGCATTAATTATTATAATGAGGAATATTGTGACGTGTTCGTTCCCAGGAGAATCTCAAGACTACAATTTCAGGGAATTATGAAACATCAAATTTAGCTATTTTACTGAAAACATCCTATTTAAAAAGATCTTTTATTCTTCTGAAGACGTTTCATGTCTCATCAGTAACTATAACACCGCATGCTTCCTATTCCGAATGAAGCTTTTTGTGCAAGATGTAGTTTATTTTATCTCTTTTATTGTCTTTTTAACTATTGAAGGCAGCCCAATCTAGCAGAATATGTTGCTAAACTTAAACTATACCATTCAAAATTTTGGCATCAGAAAGATTTCTTTTTAATGAAGTCTCTTCTTCCCACCAAGGCTGCATTTATTTGATCAAAAATACAGTAAAATCAGTAATATTGTGAAAAGTTATTAGAATCCAAAATAGCAGTTTTCTATGTGAATATACAGTAAAGTGTAATTTATTCCTGTGATTTTCAGCATCATTACTCCAGTCTTCAGTGTCACATGATCCCTCAGAAATCACTCGAATATGAGGATATAAATGTTTGCTTCATATTTCTATGGAAACCATCATTTTTGTGGATAATTGTACTTCACCTCATCGGCATTGCCTTTATCGGATAATAATTTTTACCGTACAAAATCATCATGTGATTGAAAGAGTCTAACCTGTCTGATGAGAGTGGATCTGGCAAGAGATCAGAAACTTTCCGAGCGCGGACGGCTTCATCAGGGCCGTAGTGAAGGTCATGGGGGTCATCTCTACGGTCACTCGCTTGTGGTCGAACACCTTTAGGGTGTGTCCTTCAAACTGGATGCTGTGGATCTCTGGGGTGGAGCCGAGGCCGATGAGATGCCAGGACACCTGCGGGCTCTTCTGGCACACGACTAGACCTGAGGAACAAGAGCAGAGACGCAGAACACGTTTGACAATTACAACATGTAAAGTACAACATATGGCAACTCAAAACAGTTCAATATTATTAATCCTGGGTTAGGGTTAGCGTTACGCGATTAGAGGGTTAATTTGTTCAACCCAGAGACAAAAATAAGAAATTAAGAATGCATTAAAAATTCAAAGAAATGTGAATTTATAGTGAACTGTAATTTATTCCTGTGATCAAAGCTTCATTACTCCAGTCTTCAGTGTCACATGATCCTTCAGAAATCACTCTAATATGATGATTTAGTCCTCATTTATTAATATTGGTTCTTATTATTACAAATATTGTAAACCGTTTATGCTGCTTACGGTTTTTATGGATACTGCACTTTTTCAGGACAGTTTAAAAGAAATCTACAGTAACGTTATATAATTCTACTTTACTGTCAACTGAATGCATCTTTGCTGAATACAATTATTTAATTTCTATTTACCCCACGTTTTTTGAGTGTCCACAAAAATTAAGCAACACATTGGTTTTCAACATTATTAATAATCCGAATTTTTTTCTTGAGCATCAGATCCTCATATTAGAGTGATTTCTGAAGGATCATGTGACACTGAAGACTGGAGTAATGATGTTGAAAATACAGCTTTGAATTCAGAAAATTGTAAATATATATATATATATATATATATATATATATATATTATTCAAATAAATACAATCTTCATTCAAAGTAATTATTCCAAACTTTTGACCAGTAGTGTGAGAAGCACTTCCGCACCTGGTAATGTGGAGTTGATGTATCCATTGATGGTGTGGTACTGGTTTGGACTGGATGTTTTCTTCAGTTTGTCTGCTCTGCCCACCTCCTGGTACCAGCTCTTACTCTCATCGAAGACGGCAAGAAGCAAAATAAACTCCTTTGCCTTCCGCTGTCTCTCCTCCGTCAGAGCCTCTGAAAGAGTCAAATGTTACAGAACATGTCACGTATTTACCAGCAATTTCATTCAGGACAAATCCTCAGTGGGTAAAGAGCCCATATTACGCCCTTTTACAGGGTCTTGATGTGTTTCAGGCTCTACTAGAACAGGTTTTGGTTATTCTCCTCATATTCTCCATTGTTGCGGCTCCTCTCTTCCCAGTCTGTCAGTAACGCTCTGTTTACTTCCTGTCTCCTCCTTCTAAAAAGCACACTGTGCTCTGATTGGTCGGCTGGATCAGTGTGTTGTGATTGGTCGAGCGCTTCGAGTGTGTTTGGGAAAGTCCCGCCCCTTCCCATAACCACCAGTTTAACACACTACTAACTAACCCAACTAGGCCCCGCCCCTTTATTATGCGCATTAATTATTATAATGAGGAATATTGTGACGTGTTCGTTCCCGGGAGAAACTCAAGACTACAATGGAGGCGTTTCAGGGAGAAACTCAGGAGCTTTTTCACACTAAAGAAAGCTGATCATATATCCAAAAAGCATAATAGGACCCTTTTAAACTGATATTATACTATTAAAAAAATAGATATATTTGACACATATGTCATAATCACTTATCATTGTTTCTGCCTTTGATTATTAAATTGTTTAAATCAATATATTTTCAGCTAATGTGATTTTGTATATGTACATCTCTGAAATACATACACTCTAAACAAAGCTGGGTTGTTTTAACCCAACTTTGGGTCAAATATGGACAAACCCAAATGTTGGGTTAAAAATTTCATTTAAAATCTTCAACTTTCACTTTCAACTGTAAATTTTAATTACATTTTTAACCCAACATTTGGATTTGTCCATATTTGACCCAAATTTGGGTTGAAACAATATGTGTAATTAGACATTTACCTCTCTAAATTGTAATGTGTACTTTCTGTAAAGCTGCTTTGAAACTATGTGCATTGTAAAAAGCGCTCTATAAATAAATGTGCATTCAATTGAACTGTGACTGCAAAACAAAAAAGCATCATAGCACCCATTTAAATGGATATTTTACTTCTAAATTGATATGTTTGACAGGGGAAGGAACATAATTTTACCTGTGTTACAGATCAGCAGAGTGCCGACGAGTCCGCTGTTGAAGTCTCGCACGATGTCCACCTGTGATGAGTAAATGTAGGTGAGGCACTCCGGGTCGGATGTGGTCGGTCCGGAGTTGGGGGAGATGTCCCACACGTACTTATAGTATCCGCCAGGAGGCACTGCATCATCCGCTCGCTCCTGGACAGAACTGGAGTCCTCGTACGTCGCGCCTGAAAGCAGAAGGATGTTGAGGTTTATCTTCACACGCTATGGGGTTTTAAACTTGTCAGGATATTGCTATATATCTCAGGATATTGCTTTTATTTTGCTTTTGTTTTTTTTTTCGGGTAAGCCCAGACTTACCATATGTTGGTTCATACAGGAAGTCACATGTACTTTAAGCACTCCTGGAATTTATCAGTATCTCCAGTGTTACAAAACAAATTCCAGAATTCCAAATGGAATCTATCCACAAGTTTCCTACGCCCCATGAGGCCTTGCGTCAAAAGTGGGCGCGACTTCCGGTTGGAAGTAAACAAAGCGCGATTTGACATGCTTGACACTCGTTCATTCAACAGTTGACAGTCATTCAAGTTATAGCGATCCAAACTAGCTAACGATGTGGGAACACAACCTCAACGAAATTCAATAGGGTGAAATAACAGTACCTTTACCTCCGCAGTAGTTGATTGGGAGTATTATAATAACATTATTAATAATCAATACTGATCAAGGCATGGTGACAGACAGTTGTGCGAGCTGACAAACAATTAAAATAAAAAATACACACTTAGTCATTGTGCTTTGGAGTTTATTCAAAATTATAAATGAATGTGCTGCTTGAATACATTTGGTATTCTGTCAACACAGGCTTTGATCCTGAGTTTAGGTGTAACATCAGTAGCGAACAGCCAAACACATGCTGATAGTTTATAGAACATTAAGAATTTAAACAAATGTACACAGGAAGATTCGTCGTCTTTTGGGAGGTGATGGAAACTACAGTCGTTGGCAGGATCACTCAGTCTAATTTCGTTTTCAGCTTATGTTCAAAACAATCCCGTTTAAGCCACTAAATTAGTTTAGTCCGGTTATACACACAACCGCGAACAGCACATGTTGTCCCTGAGCTCCGTAACGACATCTCTCATAAAGATTTGCGTCTTTAAATAGTAAAATAATTCTCCGAAAAACAGCTAGCATCTTCGCTAACTAACACACAAAATACCATTGGAATGCTACTTCCGTCGCGTCACCGGAAGTTTCACCCACTTTATTTTTTACAGGAGCGCCCCTCGGAAACTTGTGGATAATGATTCTCATTCCAGGCACTATATTCCTAATGCTGTAAGAGTTAATTGTGCAGTCTGGAATTAATTATCCTCCTTTATGCTTTTAACTATTCCTTGCTTAATCCGTTCCTGGGAGCTATTTTTTTGTTTCTATTTTTTTTTAGAGCTATTTAGCTCTATAATGTTAGACAAGTCTAAAATTTGCTCATAAACTAGTCCAATGACAACATAAAGACTGACTTAATTAAGATAAAAAAAAATAGACACTTTACCCCAGGCTAACTCAGGTCTTAAGACCCTTGCACATTGAGTCCGAATTTTCGTATGCGAATTTTTGGCGAAAAACACAGAAAATCGAACCCGATACGATTTTTTTTTAATGATGGATGAAAGTTTCGGAGGCAGTGTGCGAACGTGATTTGAGGTCGTATTTATTTTTTATCGTGCGAAAATTTCGGACGTGAATTTTGGACTCTGTTACCGTGGCAACCGGCAGTAACAACCAGTTACATTTCAAACGGCCGAAAGAAAAGGGAAAATGGCTCATGATTTGTGGTTTGTTGACGACGTTATGGAGACAGCTATGAGAAGGGGAAGGAAATATCAGTTTTTTTGATATTTCCTCTTAAATATTTATTTTTTGGCATCTTGAAACCATGTTTTTGTATCTTTTTTGTACGTCTTTAGCGCTCCGCTCAACAGTGGGATTAACGCTAGTAACTGTCGTAGTAATCTTTGTCCAAATTACACATTTCTTCTTATTACTATTCTCCCCAGTAAAATGTCCTCGTGACTGTTACACTCCACCAACACACACATATCTCCCGCTGGGGTAAACTACACTGAGCGGTTGAATGCGCTTACTCCATCCGCCATGTTTTTTGTTTTGAGGGTTTTACCCAGAATGCATTGCAGTGTAGTCCTACTTAAGATAGTCAGAGTGTTCAGTGCTGATTTAGATGTCTATCTGATATCTAAGCCATAGTCAAAGTCTATCTTTGTGAAACTGGCTCCTGTTCTAGCTTGCACTATTATGATGAACGACGGCCGAAACTTGCACTTCTCACGTTTATCGCCTCTTTAAAAGGAATCGCTTGATGTATTCCTCCATTGTAAGTCGTTCTGGATAAAATTGTCTGCAAATGTCTATAGAATTCCTTGAAGATTAATGCAAATCCACAACATTCATCGATTTACCTTCCGATTGTTTCCAGTAAGGAACGCCGATGGGAGAAATACTGAAAGACTGCGAGGCGAAGTTTTTGAAGTGCACCACGACCCTGTCGTTCACCACCGTTCTGATGGTCGGCCCTTGAATACCTGAAACACGAATAAATTAACATTCTGTCCAAGTTAATTCGTAACATCTTAATGTTTTTGATAAGAAGCAAGGTTGATACTGACCTGCCCATGGAGGTTTTGACTTTGGTGTTGTAAAAGTGGAGTCGGTGTATTCCGTATATACGGCCTTAGTGTATTTCTGCACACCGGATGCAAATTTCCTGTTAAAAATTAATAAAATTTAACTAGCCATCTATACAATACAACACAATACAGTGCAATACAACACAATTTAAATAAAGTAAATGTAAATACTAGGGATGCACGATATATCGGCCAGCATATCGGTATCGGCCAATATACTGTATGTTCATTTTTAATGTTATCGTTATCGGCCTGGTAAGAAAATGTGGCCGATATATTAAAGCCGATAAATAATGTATTATTCCCTTCAGCTGAGACGCTTGTTGAGCACTGCTTATGTTTTTGAATTTCTTAAAATATGATTGAATCTCTTGAAAAATAGAAAATACGGTTCGGTACAAGAACATGTGAAGCGCAAATCTGTCATATCGGCTATACAACACTATAATCATATAGAACATCATTATAATTGTGCGCTTGGGACATGGAATTAATTGTGAGACTTTTGTATTCGTAATCAGGCTCTCAAAATTAGATAAAAATTCGGATTTAAGTTTATCGGCCGATATATCGGTTATCGGCTTTCAAATATAAAGAATTATCGGTTATCGGTATCGGCCAAAATTTTCATATCGGTGCATCCCTAGTAAATACTTACATTATACAATGGGTGTACCCCAAGGTTCAGTGCTAGGTCTCTTATTATTTACTCTGTACCAAATTATCACTATTATGGGATCTTAGAAGATTTTTTGACAATTTACGTCTATTGTAATCAATTTACATCTATCGGTCTTGTTAAATTGAAGCTGAAATCATTTTAAAAATCATCAAGTGTGTGTGTGCTCATGCGTGCATACGTGCGTGTGTCTTTAAGTCTGTGTCGTGACTCGTGAGCAGAAATGGATAGATGTGGGAGCGTTCTGAGATGCAGGAAAAGGTAAACTGATAAACTTAACCTATTATTTGTATAAGTATTAACTTTAAACTGATTAACATTTACAATGGTTAACTTTGGTTCAACTTTGCATTTCAGGGCCTGACATTAACGCTCGTTTGCTTGTCCGGGACAGGTAGTGTTGTTGTTTTTTTCTTCCTCTTCTTCTTTTTTGAAGGGGCAAGTGAAAGGCGATTTTGATCTCAGTCCCTGTGTGTGTGTGTGTGTGTGTGTGTGTGTGTGTGTGTGTGTGTGTGTGTGTGTGTGTGTGTGTGTGTGTGTGAGATAGGCTTTGTCATGCCCTCCCCTCTTCAGCTCGTTTACAGAATTGAATATCAAGTTTTTGACACATTTCTTTTACACATTTTCACATTTCAAAAGTATAACTTGAAACAACAATAATTTAAATTAAAGAAAGAAAGAAAAAAATTAAAAAATAAACAGCATCACACACATGTTAAACTCATTTAGCACTTAGCAGAGATACAGATCCATTTAAAAAAAAAAAAAAAACTTTGCAGACTCTAAATAGATATAAAGGCTGTTTTAAAATGAGCAAACCTGAGTGTTGAGTTACTCCATTTAGTCCCTTTTTTTAAATAAATAAACAAAACTAAACGTTCAGTAATTATACCAGATGTGGTCTTTTAATATTTCAGGATTGACTTCTAGTAACAGAATGTCCTATGCCTCATAAAGCATTATCTATGGTCTCAAGAAATATGCATATTCAGCAAATGATCCGCTGCGGGTTCACACTAACGAACTGTTATCACTAAAAACACCAGATCAGAGATGTTTGTTCTGAAAATCACTACGAACAGGAATCTGGGATCAAAATGAAACCAAATTAGGCTTCAATAAAGCTATTAACTTATAATTAGAAGCTTTGTTCACGTTGGTTATGCTCTGTTTAACTGGGAGCGTAATTGAATTTTGGACAGTCCTCAAAGTTGTCCATGTCAACTAATGAAAAGATCAAACACTTTCTCAAAGCTGTTTCTTTATGCTTTATGGTCACATTCCAGTTTACTCATGAAATACCAGTTGTGTTTTTAAGAACTTTGTGCTAAAATGTTCATAATAAATGCATGTTTTATGATAAATCTATGGGTTGTGGTGCATTTAATTGTTATGTGTGTGTGTGTGTGTGTGTAATAGTAAAAGTGTTTCCCACCTCTGGTTTACAGCAGGATCGGTCGTGTCTGTAAACACATATTCCCACTTGGTTTCCACTGCTGCGATGAAGAACTCCAGAGTCTTCGCCAGGACACCGGACGAGTTCAGACACACTGCGAGGAAGAGGAGGAACGACGGCACAGCCTTCATCACTGGAGCTCAAGTTAGACACACGCTGGCTGAATGTGATGCTGTCAAGACACATATAACAGAGAAGTGTTGAGGGAGGAGCTAAAGAGAGAGACGTTTATGAAAATCTTGATGAGTAATAATGAGGTTTTGAGTCATGAAGAGTGATGTAAGACGAGAAAGGATGATGGATTGCTGTGTTTGGGGTTTTATAAATTCCTATTTTTACCCCATGAAAAGCAGCAATATCACTACAGAATTTCTTACTTTCATTATCACTGGATTTACAGCCGAGGTTCTTCATTTTTCTTCGCCCAGGAACAACAACATTTAGTTTTTATCTGAAACACACTTTTAGAAAACCATACATCTGTGCTTTTTGGCTAAAAACAACTCCAACATTGGAAAATACTGATATTGTTAATGAAATATCTATTTTAAATCGAATTAAACCTTTACATAAACAACCGGAGATTGTGGCAAAATAATTCTTTGAAATATAGATGCAAGATTGGTCTTGTTTTAAAGAAGGCATTTGGCAGATTTTTGTAGAAGTGAAAAAAAATTAAGAATGTGAAACAGAAAAAAAACGTTATAGGGAATTAATGTTATATACGTAAAGTTTGAGGTTTTGAAAATGTACAATGTAAAAGTGTAATTATATTTTATATGAAGTATATTCTCTAAAACGAAAAGGAAAGCCAGAATTTTTTTTTTTTTAAATTATGAAATGAAATGTTTTTATTTAACTTGTTTTTTTTTTTGGATTTTAACTTATTATTTTATTATATCAATCAATATCCACCTCTCCGACTGTAAGTCTGTGTCGTGAGCAGAAATGGATAGATGTGGGAGCGTTCTGGGGCGCAGGGAAAGGTAAACTGATAAGCTTAACCTATATTTATTTATTTATTTATTTATTTGTAAAGTCTTGAAATTGATCAACATTTACAACGGTTTTGGTTCAACTTTGCATTTCAGCGCTCGACAATGACGCTTGTTTGCTTGTCCGGGACAGTGCTGTTTTTTTCTTATTATTGTTATTGAATTTTTTTATTTGATTTTCAAAATTACAAGTTCTTGACACATTTCTTTTACACATTTTCACATTTGGGCAACTTGAAACGGCAATAATTTAAATAAAAGAAAAAAAGAAACTTAAGGGGCAACACAAACATGTTAAACTCATTTGGCAGAGATACAGATGTTTTTGCTTTTCCATTTTTTAAAAACTTTACAGACTCAAGGCTGTCTTAAAAATGAGCAAACTTGTGTTTTGAAATTTTCCTAATAACAAAAACAGATAAACAGATCAAAGTTATATGAATTTGTGAAGTTAGACAGATGACACATTTAGGTTACAGTTCATTTTAACACAGAAATTGAGACAATCTCACACCAAAATATTGATGGCGTTCAAAAAATAAGTGCATTGACTCTCTTTCACAATTACAAAAAGAGCAATTAATCAATATCCAAACGCTCTACTCTGTCTTTCACAGGATCTACTCTGTGAGCAATTTTAAATGACACTTCTTTGTTTTTATTTGTTTCACGACCGTCTAGAAATCCCCCAAAATGTTCCCTATTCAAATGAGGGGATTAAATCATTAATTAAATCAAGTTTATCTAAAAACAAATCTTTTGGAGACTTTACTTCGTATACAGTGTTACACAGAATGCCCTGATTTCTAAATAGAGATGAGATTTGTGAAAAATAGTTTATAAGCAATTCTCTTTCTGACTAAATGTTGAAGAACTACTTCTCCTCCCGTTCTGAAAGAAGCTTCGTTGGGTTTTGTTTTTATTTAGTTTAATTGTTAAATAATTTCTTGTTAGTTTTCACATGTCATACAACACATTCTGTGATACTGTCATCTTTTGATCTTGAGCTAATTGGTGTCAGACCGACCTAAACCGTGGCACGCGCATCACCTGAGGAGCGCGGAGAGATATTACTTCTCGAGTGCGGACCGCGTCACACTAACCAAATCGCGGAATGATATTATGGACCTTTTTCACAGACTTGGGATAACGCGTTTTTAACCTATGGTTTTAACGACGGTCATCATCAGCACAAATATAATCACGCGTCGTTTTTTTATGATTTAATTTAAAAACAATGTTTTTGTACATGTATACCACTATAGCTTTGTACCTTTGCATCAAATTACAAGAAAACTAGTAAACGCTGCTGTGAATGTGTTTCTAATACATACAGCGGGTGACGGTAAAATTGACAAATTCCCCTCTTCTGACTTACGTTATCAATCTCTCTCTATTTTTAACACCTTTTCCCAAACAGGGACCATCTGTAAGGGAGGTTATGGCGCCCCCCAGTGGACATTTCAGTAACGGTACCTGAACGGTACGGGAGCGAGCACAGATACAGAAACGTGAATGTCACCTTTTTAACCCGTAGGGGTTACGGCGTCCCCTAGTGGACATTTCAGGAACGGGACGGCACAGATACAGAAACGCGACTGTTACTCACATTTTTAACCAGTAGATAGAACAGAATTGATTTTGTAATAAACCGAGTTCATGTTATTTTTGAAATCTCTAGCTCCACGTTTTCAGGGAGCTCGCGCCAGCTGTGACGAGGTGGCCGAGTGGTTAAGGCGATGGACTGCTAATCCATTGTGC
Organism: Pimephales promelas; assembly: GCF_016745375.1. The sequence continues at coordinate 2,432,022 of NW_024121754.1, forward strand.
TCTGCACGCGTGGGTTCGAATCCCATCCTCGTCGGATCGCAATTTTTAATCTTGAAAAACATAGGCCTGGTTTCACAGAAATAGGTTTAGATTCAGCCAAGATTAGGCCATACTTAAATTCAGGACTTTTAAGTAGCTTTTATTTAAAAAAAAAACAAACTGGTGTGCATCTGGAGACAAAACAATGGCAGGGACACGGTGCATGTTGCTTTTTTAGTAAAAAATTTAAACGCAAACATGCATTTTAGTCTGGGACTATTTCTGTGAAACCAGGGGTTTGTCATGACAGTAAATTGGGGAAATCCACCTACAAACTTCTGCATATTAAAGCAAGAAAAGGATTCAACATATCACCATACTTTCCCAGTTGATTAATCACAGTACACCAAGACAATTATTTTGTATTGGTTTGTTTTAAATATGCAAATGAGGCATTCTACAATTAAATATGCACTACTTTGTATAATACATTTCTTAAACAGAAAGCTGGGAACTATTAAGAGGTTTTACTGAAGGGATTTTGGATATTTCTTTTATATCACTCCATAGATCAGAAAATATATATATATATATATACAAACCCTACAGTAATAATGGACAGAAGTGGACATTTCTGGCTCAATGCACAAGGGAAAAAGCCTTATAATTGAAATCTACAGATGCAAAAATGCAAATATAAACATATAAAATGTAATAAAATAAAGTTTAATGTTGTTTTTCAGATGATTTATTCCATTAGGCTGACATGTTATAGAAGCAAAATAATTTATCAGTGCATGAAAAAAAAGTTTTTGCCTTAAAACTCTGAGGTTTATGGATTTTACTCCATGTCTATTAAGGTTGAGGTCATTCATACTCTAGTGAACTAATAAGTTATGCAATTAACATTTAGTAGATATACTGTACACATTTGAAAAATTACCTTATCTTCGGGGTAAAAAAGGAAGTGTTGATACACATTTATCTCTTAAAAAACCCTTTGATATGTCCAAGCTAATCTTTAAATAGTAAATACGGCTACATTATGTACATCTGCAGTTCATGTCAGTGTGAAGAATCAGGTGAGACCAATATAAATAAAATCATCGGTGTATTTTGAACCACACACAAAAAAAAGACAAATACATTTTTTCCCTTAACGGTCACAAATATTAACAGAAATTGACATTTATAGAATTCACTGGCTCATCCTAAACAATTGTACTTATTACTTTTTAAATGTACCTTAAAAAAAAAAAAAAAGACTAGTCACATGACCCAAAAATGAGAATAAAACAGCATGATTCATTTTTTTTTTCATGGCTCTCATGATTTGATTTTTAAAAACACGTTTAAAAGAATAGAAAAGGCATAAAATTATTTTTCATCACAAAGTCCAGTTATGAAAAATAGAAAAATAAAACAACAACAAAATCAGAATACTAAATATTTCTCCATAAAAATATAAAACATACAAACACTGACTTGCATACATATGAACACACATGATCCTCACAGTCGGGACGGAGCATGCATTGAGACCCGGTCACTATTCAGAAGTTTGTCCTCAATGTACGAGACATCAGTTCTCATTCTCATTATGTGCTGTTGAGTCCATGAGCGCTTTCTCTTTCTTCTTTTTCTGGACAATAAAAGAGGAGTAAAAGTCATTTACTCACAGAACTCAATCAATTAAGAGAGATTTATTTCAGAATGTCAATTAAGCATAATTAACCCTGTAAAGCCTGACATACTAAACAATAGCAAATACTTCAGATATACAGTATATTAGTCAGATTTTTTTTTTAATGGAACAACTTTGGAACTTTTAGACAAAATCTAAACAAAAGTGTGCATGTGCATTTTTTATTTAGTTTCATATTTGATACATCAGGCTTTTATGTCTCATGTGATACAGTGAGAATAATAATAATATATTTTATTTGTAACGCACTTTACATCAATTTAATGACCTGAAAGTGCTACACATAAAAACAGGAACATTTAAAAAAAAAAAAAGATAAAATAAATAAAATAACAGCACTGTTAGCCATAAAAGGCTTTTCTAAAAAGATGGGTTTTAAGGCCTTTGAGAATATAGAGCTCAGTCGAGTTTATTGAGACGCACAAACTGAGTTTACCGATAGTTCACAAGAAAACTGCTCGTTAGTCCCACAATCCTTCTGAATACGCAATTTATGAAACCAACCATCAATTTTACCTTTTTTTGCACGACCAGCTCCTCGGCTGGATCAGATACAGGGACGATTCCCTCCGTTTCGTCTCCTTTCTTCTTCTCTGTACATCATTTCAGCGTGAGAGGGAACATTGAAGAAAGAATTGAAGGATGCCATAAAAAAAATGATGTTAACACATGCATATGTAAGGGTTAATGCCCTTCGAGATGTCCATTGTCAGGTATTAAGCGAGTTGGACGGTTTCCTCCGCCGTTAATACCTGACAATGGACACCTCGAAGGGCATTAACCCACTTATACCATGGTCACTTGCCAAATAACACATTTTTAAAACATTAGTTTATATTTTACTTAGTTTTCCAATCAAAATCTACAGTTATAACAAACAATAACTTGGTTTCCCTGGTTACGCCTGACGCTTTATTTAGCAACCGGAGATCCGCTCAGCTCAGTTTAGCTAACTTACGAGCCAGAAAGTTAACGTATTTTATGTCAAATTCTCCAAAAAGGTTAAAAGAAATAACGAATTCGCTCGTTGTCTTAGTAGGCGTAGTATAACCGCTAACTAGATGTTTGTTTTGATGCAATAAATTGTAAACGGATACTTTGACTGCCTGTTGCTATGGTTACCCACAGCTGATGTAGCCAGCGCATTCGAAATTATTTATTAATTTCGAACGGTAAACAGTCAGTTTCACCAGGGCTGCGTCCGAAATCGCGTACTTCCATACTATATAGTATGCGAAAAACAGTACGCGAGCAAGAGTAGTATGTCCGAAATCGTAGAATTCGAAAAACAGTAGGCGAAACGTACCCGCATGACCTACGACTTCCGGCGAGATTCTGAAGTGCGCATACGATGGTATACTATCCCATGATGCCATGGGAGAGGAGTGGTTGTCGTTATATTCAGACTGATCTCATGAAGTAGCGTGTGTATGACACGCCAATTCGTATTTCCATTTTTGGATAATCGCTTTTCAGCGTGTTTATGAACGCCGTTGACTTAAAGTTATTACTGTATATACAAATATACGACTTACCTCAACCCCATCCCTAAACCTAACCGTCACTGGGGTTAATGGCATTTATGACTGTTCCCTTACCATCCTAGGAAAAAAAGAGACTACATCCGCTCCCCAGATGTAGAGCTACATTTTGCTTCGTGTCGCGCGGACATCTGACGACGTGTACAGACACGCGGAATCACTCGGACGTTAATGGCGTAGACATACACCCATACACACGGATAGCTCAAAATGTGTCGAGATAACACGCCACTTGACTCGAAAGTGGCGTGTATGTTTACGCAAAAGTCATGATGTCATGTTGCTATATTTGAAAAATGGCGGAAACCGGAGACGCGGCTGTTTTCAAGGACTTTAGAAAACACTTTTTTTTCTTTGTGGTTAAATTGTATTTCTTTACATCAAATAAGTAAACGACTGACTTGTTAAAAGTTTAAATAATGCGAGCAGCTGACCGACGCCGCGAGCCCGAACGACATGAAAACAAAAAAGCAGAACTAAAAACATAGCTAGAAAACTAAAATTTTCGCGCTGTTTTGAGCATGTCACGTGACAATTACAACATGGCGCATGTAGTACGTCCGGACTCATTCATACTATATTGAACGTACCGGTTGCGAAGTACGTTCTTATTTAAATGTAGTACCTACTCACATAGTACGCGATTTCGGACGCACCCTGCAGCCAATCAGAATCGAGTATTCACCCAGATCATGGTATCATTTTAATTACTCACTCTTTTTCTTTTGGCTCAATGCAGCTTCTTCTTCTTCTTCTTCTGGTGGAGGAGGTTGGGGAGCATCTGCATTGTCACCCTTCTTGTTTTTGCTCTCCACTTTGGCCTCTGGCGCGGCAGGAACGTCACAAGCTTCCTCCATTTTGGGTTTTTTCTTTTTCTTTTTTTTAGACTCGGTGTTTAGCCCTTGACCGGAGGTTTCCTCATTTTCCAAACCATCGGCAACATCGTTTTGAGATTGACGACTTTTCACAGGCGTTTCTGCAGGAACGTCAGGCTGGATCTCCACGCCGTCGGCAGCCATCTTGCTTTTCTTTTTTTTCAAAGAGCGGTTCGCCGAGTCGAGCTGAAGGAGGTCAGCGTCTGACGGGACTGTTTTGGGCTTTTTATTGCTAGTTTCCACCTCACCAGGTTCTTTCACGGCTTTAGCCTTTTTAGCTGGCTTTTCAGACTCAATTGTTTCTGAAAGACTTTCACTAGCCTTATGTTTGGATTTTTTAGATGGCGTTTCAGACTCAAGAGTTTCTGAAAGACTTTCACTAGCCTTACATTTGGCTTTTTTAGATGCTGTTTCAGGCTCAGTTGTTTCTGAAAGACTTTCACTGGCCTTATGTTTGGATTTTTTAGATGGTGTTTCAGACTCAAGAGTTTCTGAAATGCTTTCACTAGCCTTACATTTGGCTTTTTTAGATGCCGTTTCAGGCTCAGTTGTTTCTGAAAGACTTTCACTTGTCTTACGTTTGGCCTTTTTAGATGCCGTTTCAGACTCAATTGTTTCTGAAATGCTTTCACTTGTCTTACGTTTGGCCTTTTTAGCAGGCTTTTCAGACTCAATTGTTTCTGAAAGGCTTTCACTAGCCTTATGTTTGGCTTTTTTAGATGCCGTTTCAGGCTCAGTTGTTTCTGAAAGGCTTTCACTGGACTTATGTTTGGCTTTTTTAGATGAAGAGTCAGGGTTAACGGATTCAGATGTTGTTTCTTGGTCAATCTCAGAAGGAACTTCAGTTTTCTTGGCTTTACCCTTCTTAGTAGGCGTTTCATTAGGAACGGGCTCCGCAACACTTTTAGACTTCTTATTTTTCACTTTCTTTGAAGGCGTCTCTGATTGGTCCGTCGTAAGGTTGGTTTCTTCACAGTGAGTTTCCACAGCAGCTTTCTTACCTTCTTGAGTGTTTGAGGGACTGTTGTCAGTTTCAACATCACTGGCTTCAGAAAGGCCTTTCTTTTTTTTAGCCTTTTTAGATGGAGTGCTGGTTTCTGAGGTACCGTTTTGCTTAACCTGATGTGAAAAACTCTTAAGTGGCTCAAAATGTGGTTCAAAATGAACTCTTTTAGGGGTCATAATGGCTTCTGAATCTAATACACCGACCTCTTTAGTTACTTTCAAAAGTCTGTTTGTTTCATGATGTTTTTCCGCTTTCTCCGTCTCATCCTGATCACATGAGTTGTTGGTAGTTTTATCTTTAGTTCTTTTTGGGGTCTCAACCACATCAAGACCTGAGATGCTACTATTTTTCTTATTTCCAGTCTTTTTCTTGACTTTAGGAACTTCATCTTTCGTCTTTTCTGAAGTTTTAGATGCATCGGTTGTTACAGAAACGTCATCGGATTTGGCCGTCGCTTCGGACTTTCCCTCCTTGGATTGGTTTACCACTTTCTTTTTTGTTCTCGGCTTCCTTTTCGCCCTGGTCCTTTCTGGGGTCTTCCCAAAAGATTCGTCCAAAATCGAAAGAACGTCCATTTTCTCTCTGTCGACGTCTGGTAACAAAAGACAAACTTTTATGGTCATATTTCTGCTTGAATCTCATCACATTGCACCCTTACATTGAAAATGAATGGGAAATACACTGCCCAGGCAGAAGAAAAGAAAGAAAGTTGCTGTTTTGGATTTAAATAGACAAATGCTAGGTCTATGATTGGAATATTATGTTTGCAGTGTCACAAGCCCCAACAAAGGAGACGACACGTTGGATAATGATCAAAAAGGAATAACATTTCTAAGAGCATAAAATAGGAAAAAGATGAAATGAAAAGAAAACAAACAAATGAAAATAACCTATTGTATCCGTTGACGTTTTTATTATTTTTCCGTTTATTCTTCTTCCGTTTCGACTCTGGACGTCTATAGCAACCGCTTGCGGGAAACTTGTGAAATTTTAAGACGAAACAATTAACATCTTGACGTTGGGGTTTTGTGAGCTTCCTCCATCTCCAGGACAATACGATATAAACTGAAGCATTTCTATTGTGCATTTTTAGTTTTTTCTCACCTGAGAATTGAGAAAGCAGTCTCCTCCACTTATCCACGTCTAAACTGGAGTCCGAGTCCGAGTCGTTTTCGGCGGCCGGTGGAGGAACCACGGCATCTTCTGAGCTGGAGTTGTTTATTTTCCTCGGTTTACTCCCAGTTTCATTTTTCTTCTGTTTCTGTGGAATCAATGATGTATATTTCAGCAGACTTTTGTTGGTATGAATAAAACATTTTCGGTCATCTTTAAATCAAATACCGTCGATTTGCCCGCTGTTCCTGCAGTTGTATTGTTGCCGACAGGTTTTTTTGTATTAAGTCCTGTACACACACACAGAAACAAACTATAGTTCAATTCAATGTGCATTTATTTATATAGCGCTTTTCACAATACACTTCGTTTCAAAGCAGATTTACAGAAAATTATGAGTCCATATCACAATTTACAATGATCTGTTATCGGAGAAAGCTGGAATATTATGTATTTCGGTAATGTACATATACAAAATCACAGTTAGCTAAGAAAAATTATAAATTTAAACAATGTAATAATTTAATGCAGAAACAACAAGCTCACAGTTGAAACTCGAAAAATTATATATGGTGCAAAATATTTATATTTAAATATATATTATATAATATTAAATATTATTAATATTTAAAATAATATTTATATTTAAAATTTATTGCATAATATATTTATTTCAGTAATTCAACTTAAAAGTTGAAACTAATATATTATATAGACTCATTACATGCAAAGTGAGATATTTCAAGCCTATTTGTTATCATTTTGATGTTTATGGGAAAACCTTTTCACAATATTCTAATTTTGAATTTGGGTTTTCAAAAGCTGTAATCCATAATCATCAAAATTATAACAAATAAAGGCTTGAAATATCTCACTTTGCATGTAATGAGTCTATATAATATATTAGTTTCACTTTTTAAGTAGAATTACTGAAAATAAATGAACTTTTGCACCATATTATAATTTTTTCGAGTTTCACCTGTACTTGTTTGTTAACAAATGATTATGACATTTAGAAAAATGTAGGCTGGGTGATGGTTACATGGTGGCTAAGACTGTCAGATTTGTGGCTTATGTTGACAGCCCTCAGATAAAAGCAGCAACTTCTGCACAAACACACATTACACAATATGAGGATGATATTAAAGGGATAGTTCACTTTGAAATTAATTTTTGGTATGTTTTAGCTTACCTCAAGAGCATCCAAGATGTAGCCGTCTTTTTTACTGTTCGTTTTCTCACACAAACCCCTCGTCTCGTGTCTTAGGCCATCAATGTGTACTTACATTTACGAGTCATTAAATCATGTTTAATTTGGACTTCTCTGTGCATGCTTTTTAAGGTGGTGACCATAGACCTCCATTATATGACTGACAGACAAGAACGGTTCGACCTAAAAATATCAAAATTGAAAATACTGTGGAAACAAAGACACCTACATCTTGGATGCCCTTGAGGTAAGATAAAACACACCAAAATTAATTTCAAAGTGAACTATCCCTTTAAAAGCGACGATTCCTTTACCAGCAGAGGGCGCTGTGACCTTAGAAGAACCCTTCGGTGCTTTAGCTGGACTCTGGAGCTCAGGAGTTTGGACACCTGCGGATACGAGGAGTTTCTGTGAGTTACTCAATATTACTGAGCCCTTAATGTGGGTGTTGAATTATCAGTGCTTATGCTAATATCCAGAGGGCAGGACAGTCAGAAGAAATCAGTAAATGGTGGTAAACATGTTTGATTTCTATTAAAATGGGCTGTCGAACATTCAAGTACGATCTTTCAATCAATATTTTACACATGATATTACATTTTCACAGTATTATTTGGGTCTATACAAGAAAATAAAATGTATAGCTGCATTTTTTTTTTATTTTTTAGGTCTTGTATAGACCCAAATAATACTATGAAAATTTAATATCATGTGTAGTACTGTAGGATGTATTTTTATTTAGAATTGTATTTCGATTTGATTTACTTTATTAATCCCCCAGGGGAAAATGTATATGTCATAGCAGCACAAAAATACAAATTTATAATTTATAATATATAATAATAAACAACAACATACACAACAGCAACAAGTCTTATTCTCAAATATCAATTTTTCAAAGCATTATGATTATATTCGACCATCATCTGCATATATTATATTATATAACACTAATTATAAAATCTAATTGCACATGTGATTTTTTTAATCAATGATTTTAATCAACTCTATTTATTTAAGTTTAGTAGTTACCTTATGTTTTTAATTTATTTTTTTACATTTTCACATTACTTTTTTTAATTAAATAAAGTTAAGTGTTAATTGAATCAAATACAGTAAGTTATTTTAACATGACGTGTTGATTTAATTTTTTTAATCAAATTTATTTGTGTACAGTAGTTTAATCATCTTTATTGATTAATTTATACATTTTTACACTCCCTTGTTGAACATCCCTGATGCACAATACACAATGGTTCCCTATGAACCTTCTGGCAAACACACACTAAGTTAGATAGTGAAGCGGATGTACATACCAGAAGGCACCGGCGGAGTATCTCCATCATCTGAGCTGAATGCATCATGTTAGGAGAAAATGATACATTAGTTGAAGTGCTTTTCAATATAAGTTAACCCATAATATGAAACACACATGCACTGTTACCTTGCCCACTTCTGAAAGATCTCACTCAATGACACGTTCACTTCTTCAGTTTCAACCTGCAACTGACAGACACATTCAAGAATTCATATTTCTATGCATATCACACTTCTGAGCTCTACAGATCATTGTGAATCGATGCATGAACAAACATCTTATTTGGTGCTTCTATCTGTAGGCTACTGTAATAATACAGTATAACACAGGACAAAGTGCACTGGCACTACATGCTTATTTTCTACCACCCAGGTCATATGTAACGTTAATGCACACATGCATGAAGCCCTGTCTGTGTTGTAGAAATAAAGCTTTAACCATTCAATTGCATGCATTACGGTGTGTGTTGATAGGCAGTGATTTCAGTGTGGCTGTGAACTGATAAAATACACTGGAGTTGGTGAATGCATTAGATTTAGTTCGACTTATGCACCAGCTTTATTTGACATCTGATGAAAATGCATGCATGCAAAAACAAACAAACACACAGTCTCTTGATTTACGAACATGCACTCTTACTGACAGACACACACACACACACACGCATAAACATTTCTGCACCTTGGGCGCGTGCTTTTTCAACACGTGTGCTGCTTTCTGGTAGCCGTTGTCCTTTAAATGGTGATATATTAAATTGATCAGCTCGTCTTGCGTTGCGTCTGTAATATTTGAGGTCATGTTTGTGATGGCGGTAAATTAAAAAAAACGGACGCTCGTGATACTTATGAAAAACTTTGCTGCATGTTTCTATTTCCGGTACGCTAGCGCAGCCTCCAAGCGCATTCCTTCACTCTGACCCCTGAACTCTCGCAATGCGCGCACTGCATCGTGGGAAATGTAGTTTTTTAAAAGTGTGTCGGAAAGATCGTATATTACGAGTTGAACGAACGAAACATGTTGCAAGACACTCCTTTAAAATCTTGCCATGATTTTTTACGTTATTATTTTAATGTTTATGTAAATAAAAGTGCATATTGATCCTAATTTGATTTGTTATTTGCTGGTTTTCGACATATAACTTGGTGAATTGATTTCATTCTGTAGTATTAGTAGCCTACTTTTTAAACAGGATTCTGTGATAACGTGATCATTTTTTCATCTCTAGTTATGATCAACTTTGATGAACTATATAAGTATCTGTTTTTTTTTTTTTTTTACAATGTAATATGCCAAGTAGCAGCCTACAATTTTCTATAACAAATGTAATTTCTGATTCTGTTCTTGACTCTGTCATTTAAGGGTGACATAACTATAATTTTACTTTATATTACATAATCTATGAGTGATGAAGATGTACTATAGCAGATGTTTTGATCTGAGAGACATCATGACCAACGCATGACTGGTTTTGTGTTACCTGAGCAGTTCAGTGAGGTCGCAGAGTCAGCGCGAGGGAAAAACTGCTCTGTGAAAGTGTAAAACCACAAACACAATCAAGACCAATCAGATCCAGACATCCAAACCCGCCAGTGTGGTGAAATGAATGTGAGCAGGTGTGTTTGGATTAGGGTTTGAGCTGTGGAGTGTGTGTGTGTCAATATATTTATTTTAGGGCGATCCAGCCCACTCGTGTTTACGTGATAAACCTAAGAAAAGCAGCAGTTTTCAAGTTTCATGACTCTGATGAACCTGACAGTAACTTTTGGCTCGGTTTGCGCGTGTAATGAAGGAGAAAGTCTTCACTGGTGAGGGTGATGATGGTGAAGCTGACGGGGTGTATCGAGTAATAGTGTTCACAGAGCTCCATTCATGAGGATCTGAGGGAGAAACACGAGATTTTGTATGCCAGGGGTTCAGGGTTTGGCTGGTTATAGCGTCTGCGTTATTACATGCTGTAACTACCATTTATGTGGGCAAACATTTCTCTATTGATGGCAATTCATCAGTCATTGGCCTATATATTCTGGCCAAGGTGGACTAATAGATTTTGAGCCGTGAAAGTCACCATGAAACAGAAGCTGCAGTTGACCTATGGCCAAGCCACGCCCTCAAACGCGATGAGCCAATCACAGTGCACAGTGAGCTAACCCACTCGGACATTCTCTGCTTCCACGTCCATTGAAATGCATTGCAGTTAGTCAGTTTTCATTCATTTTTTCTTGTCATATTAAATTTAAAATGGTCAAACGGTGTGTATGGGGTACAACTCCGACATATAGGTTCCCGAGGCTGGGCGACGGTGTGTATTTTTTACCCTTTCCTATTAAAGCCACATCTCAACCGAGATAAGCGTCTGCTCTGGATTAAGTTAACACCAACTAAACGTGGATAAATTAAACAAGGATGTCTACATCTGTTCTAAGTTAAGTAAACAACGTACAGTGTTTGAACGTTATCTTTAAAATCTCTAACGTAACGTTAGCATAACATTAGAAAACGTCAACGTTAGCTTCTAGCTGCGTTGTACATCATGTCACTTAGCTTCATTAACGGATCTGTAAATAACCGCGATAACAAATGTTAACAATGTTTTGCTGAATGATTCATATAAATACTGCAGCAGCAAACGCTGATGGCAATGATATGCGGGTTATGACGTTTACACTGTGACCTGTACATCTCTGCCTGGAGCTGAAGCTTTTCATCGACCTTCTCAACAATAAAATGATTAATATAACCCTCCAATGCATAGTTAAGGCCCTTTAGGTGACTTCGAGATGATATATATAATCTTTCTGCCCCTAAAAATCACCAATTGCCTCCTTTGACATGTCTCTTACATCGCGCCCGTCCCCGAATGTTGTTGACTGTGTGTCCGACTCCGTCCGACCGTCCCAGTGTGTGGAGGGGGCGCGGCTTAGCCATAGGTATATTATGGTTTGCTATTGGTGGATCTCATGTGAGTGACAGGTTAAAGCTCCGCCTACATTATCAGAGAAGAGGAGAGAAGTTGTTCCGATTCACGATGAATTTAAAACAATAATAAATGCGCATGGATTAATCATTTATTTAAAAAAAAAATACAGCATAAATAAAACATTTAATTGTCAATTTTGATTCTCTGGTGATATAATTATCAATTTCATGATTTTAAGTCCCCTCCAAAAGTAAATGCTAGCAAAATGTTTTGCGTTTGGAACAATGTCGTTTTAAATGGCTGTCAATGAAGAATCAAGCTTTTTACTGTAAGTCCAAATGAATTTCCTTCAAAGGAATAAATTACATTTTAGATAATTTATTACTGTATTTCCAATGGAAATCAGTTATTTCAAATTGTAATGATGTAAAGTTTTTACTGCATTTTGGATCAAATAAATGCAGCATTGGTGACTTCTTTTCAAAAACATGAAAAATAATCTTATGTGTGATGTGTAATTTACTAAACACATATTCTTTTGTATCCCAAATCTAACATGTATTATTTCTTTAATGGTCAGAGAGAAAGATGAAAGGGAATAATTAGAAGAGAGTCTGAGCACATGTTGAATTTGGCGTTGTGTGTGTGTGTGTGTGTGTGTGTGTGAGAGAGAGAGAGTTATTAAAAACCCTTCCCCTCACACCAACACTAACTCTATTTAATCATCTCCACCACTTCCAGTAAACCGACACACTTCCAGCTTTCAAAGGATCTCCGGTTTGCATTTGAGGGCTTTTTTTAATTTTACAATTTGTAAATGATTATTGAACAATTTCTGAATCTTTTAGTCCATATTCTTTTCTAGAGAGTGTGTGTGGATCTACAGAACGTCATCCAGTCCTGAAAGTGTTTTTGTGCACAAATGACCGATGTCTGTTTTCATATAGAAGGTAAACACTGAGTGTGTGGAAGTGCTTATAGATGGAGAGAAAAGTGGGGCTGTTTTCAGGGGCGTTTGCTTGTCAGAGCTGCTCAGACCATGAACTGTTCATTCGGGGAATGTGTGTTCGTTTTATATCCTGGGGAAACTCAATCTTGTTTTTGGATGTAACCTGAGCAAACGTTTACACACACACACACACACACACCAAGAATTTTACTCTTACAGACAGTGAACATCATTGCAGTAATGTAGGAGAGACTATTAATCTGCATAACACAATGCTTTATAAAAGTCACTGTTTATACCCACACACACACTCACACAGAGACACAGACACACACACAAAAATAAATCAGAAAACAGCACTAAACATGCTAAACCTCAAGGATCTGTGCTGCCACATGTAATTTAACAAAAGAAAGGTGGTCATGCATTGAAATAGCACATCAATCAAAACATGCATTCATTCTGTGACCAAAGGAATGTGGAAGAGGTGCTATTTATTTATAATCTCTCTCTTATAAATAAATATTAGACATCATATTTAGTAGATTTATATGCAGTTGTTCTATTAACAGACTAATGTAAAAGCGCTTGCGTTTATTCTGAAGTGTCAACAGTGAAGCTGCAGGAATGTGGAGGTTTGAGCTAAAACTGACATCAGAGATGATGGTGGCTTTGCTGTTGTTGTTTTCTGTGGAAAGTAATGTGTACACACTCGTGTTTTATGGACAGATATTTCAGGTAAGGGAGAAAACTTTGGATAGGACGCCTCTGTCCCACTTGGCACAGCACAGGAGTTTAGTTTTCAACCAGTTCAACTCAGTGACATTTTATTTGTTAGGAAATGTATTTTCTATTTACTTTTATTTATTTAATTGTAATAAATTGTCTGCTTGTGTTGTGTGGAACACCGCTTGTTGTGCTCAGTTCCCATTACAGTTTTCTGTTTTTTTTTTTTTACTAATAGTTTTTTAAAGCCAAATATCTGAGCTGATAAATGCCACTGACCGCTTTATAATGCGAAATGGCTTTAGATGAAATATCTAATATTTGTTACATCCCTGTCTTGTTTAATCCCGGAGTCTAAGGATTCTTTTTTTGAAGTGTGTTCTTTATTCCACTTAATTATGTCTCAAGTGCAAGTTCTTATTAAAGTTACCATATGTAAAAAAAAAGATGTGTTCAATTTACGGTAAAATACCGCCAGAACTTTAGGGCATAGCAAGTACGGTAGCAAGTTTTTACGGTAACAAGGTTTTACAGACTCAACTTAAATTTACAGAAATAAACCGTATTTCATTATCTGATATAATGTTAAATGATCAATTAATTATTAATGTCTGTTTTAAACCATTGTAATACACTGACATCCAACAATCACAGCAGTGATGAGTCACATGATATATGAAAGCTCACAATGCTATACACTGTAAAAAAATATTGATGGTTTAACTTAAAATTTTAAGTTCATTGAACTGGAAAAAGTGAGTTAATACAATGAATGAGAATGATTTAATCATCAGGAACTCAAAATTATATGTTATCTGAACTAAATAAATTATTTAAGTTGATTTGACAAAAGAAAAAATGTTGTGATTACTACACTGTAAAAAAAATATTGTTGGTTTAACTTTAAAAAGTAAGTAACCTGGGTTGCCTTAAAATTTTAAGTTGATTGAACTGGAAAAAGTGAGTTAATACAATGAATCAGAAACTCAAAATAATAAGTTATCTCAACTAAATAAATTCTTATAAAGTTGATTTGACAAAAGAAAATATGTTGTGATAACAAATCTTGAAAATATTTTTTACAGTGTAGAAGCTGCACAGTGTCATTCACTCAAACATTAAACACCATCATGGTAACACACATGAAATTTCAAAAAGGCAATAAACATTAATTTAACAACATTAAATGTCACATAAAACCCTAATGAAGATAACTGATTAGAAAAAGACTAAGCAAACTATGAAGAGACAAGTTATTTCAACAAAAATATACACCATGCGAAGCGTCATGCAGGAATTGTGGGAATGTCAATTTACGTGTTTTCACTGTAAATACAATGAATTGTTCATTTTCCCTTTAAAAACTGTAAATTTAACGGTATTATACAGTAAAATTACATGAAATTTACCATTAGATCTATCACAGTTATTTAGTGTAACCAATTAAGAGTTTTACACATGTAGCATTTTTACAGTCTTTTACCTTTAAAATCATTATCAATTTTACAGTACACTGTAAAAAATATCCGTGATTTTAACAGTAAAAGACTGTAAAAATGCTACAGTGCAAAACTGTTAATTGGTTAACAGAAAGTTTCCGTACTTTATACGGTAAATAACTGTAATTTTACAGTAAAATACCGTTAAATTTACAGTTTTTGAAAGTGAAAAAGAACAAATCGTTGTATAATTTACAGTGAAAAAACGTAAATTGACATTCCCACAATTCCCTGTGTGACACTTCACATTTGATGTATTTTTGTTGAAATAAGTTCCTTATAGTTTTATTGTTTTTTTCTAATCAGTTATGTACATTAGGGTTTTATGTTACATTTAATGTTGTTAAATTAATGTTTATTGCATTTAATTTCATGTGTGTTACCATGATGGTGTTTAATGTTTGTGAATGACACTGTGCAGCTTCTTTATATAAGTATTACTTAAATAAGTAATCACTTAGGATGAGATGTGGTTGCTCAAGTAACTCTCATAACTTCTGTGATGATTGATGGTTGTCAGTGTATTACAATGGTCTAAAACAGACATCAATAAGTTGGTAAATCAACATTTTATCAGAAAATAAAAGATGGTTTATTACTGTAAATTTTAAGTTAAGTCTGTTAAACCATTAACGTTCCCACCGTATTTTTAACGGTAAAGTTCTGGCAACCACAGCTGCCGGTTTTTTACCGTAAAATTTATGTTTTATTTTTTACAGTGTAGTATTTTTTTTTACAGTGCTTTTTTTAATTCATATTCCTGATAATGTTGAATCAGAATAACTTCTTGCTCGCAGCAGCAATAACTAACAGCAGCAGAAATAACCAACAACAACAACAGGAGCAATAATATCATCAGCAATAATATCAGCAATAATAATATGCCATTTCCATTATATGCAAAATATTTAGAAAGTTGTCATGAACATCTTTTTAACATTTATTTTAAAATGAAATGTTGACTTCATTGCACAATGTGTTGACAGATGTGTATTCTAAGCGAGCTTCAGTTTGTCTTTAAGATCTTATCATCAGCTGAGGGTGTGTGTGGCTTCAGGTGACTCCAGTGAGCTCCAGCTCATATATAATAACAACGCTCAACGTCCCAATAAAAGAGCTCTTGTGTGCACAAACACTGTCTCTGTTCAAGCACGGCTTGTACCCCTGGTCCCCCCTAAATACTTCCACGGCATGTTTTAATAGCAGGGGTCCGGAGGGGCCGCAGCTTGTGTTTGGAGATTAATAAAAACATTGACCAAATGTATAAAAAACATCATGTTCAGATCTAAAGACTTGTCTTCCATTTATCGAGCTAATAAACAGGTTGTAGAAATGACTACATCTCTTGTATGAAATATGCCAAGCAGGTCATGATATGTCCATGATGATAAAAGGTCATATGGAGAGTTATGTACATAACTCCAAACCAGATATTTGGTTAATGCATTTATTTTAGTTGAAATGGTGAGACATCATACACAGAGAGAAGTCATCTCTCCTGGATATGTGCAACATTGTTTTTGTGTGCATAATGAAGTACTTTAGAGGGCATCGATAATTGGAGCATCAGACATTTGGTGCTTTATATTGTGCCAGTGCCATATGTGTAACATTTCTGGGCATGTACAGTAAAAATACTGTATTATTTAGTTTATTGAACACATATAAAATCAAATACATGGTTACAATAATATAATATATAACAAAAAAAAAATTAATAAAACTAAAAAGCCAGTTTTATTTAAAATACTTTTTATTTAATTTATTTAATATATTTGTATTTATTTAAAATAAAAAGCCAGTAAAATACAGAGACAAAAAAAACATTGAGCCAGGGTCAACATATTTAAAATAAAATAAATTAAAGAGAGAGAGAGAGAGAGAGAGAGAGAGAGAGAGATAATATGGAAATGTTTTTTTTCTATTGTTATTTATTTTATTTAATTTTTTCACTTTTATTTATCTACATACAGTATATCTATATATGTTTGTGTATTACTATTGCTTTGGCAATATTGTGCTATTTTACACAGTCATGCCAATTGAATTGAATTGAGAGAAATAGGCATCAAGTCCCTTTTTTCATTATAAAAAAGCTTTTAAATATTACTTTGTGTGCAACGTAAAGAACTTTACAGCTTTGACAATGCTGGAAGAAGAGATAGTAAACAAATAACCTGTCAGGTCTTTGCGAAAAATAATAAAAAAAGACTATAGCCTCAGTTTATTTACGACTTTGAAAAACCATTGCAGCGAAGGCGCGTGCACCAGTGTGTGTGTGTTAGTGTGGGGAGGGGGGTGTCTAGTTAGGGACGTAAGGAAGCTCACTACTAGAGTTTGAGACACAGCCAGACCCCTCACCGCGCGCACACCTCACGCTGCCTCCTCACACACACTTTGCGCTGCAGTTCAGTGGATCGTTCATGATTTCTCCTCGTGCCATCATGACAGAGTCGGCTCTATCAGTGCTCTCCGTGATGAGTTTGCTCAGTCTGGGTCATCTCTCCGAGTCCCACGAGTGGACGAGCCCGAACCAGGTCGAGCAACCGAACCATCCGCGCCCGCACATCATCTTCATCATGACGGACGACCAGGGCTTCAACGACATCGGCTACCACAACAGAGACATACACACTCCCACACTGGACAAGCTGGCAGCGGAGGGAGTGAAGCTGGAGAACTACTACATCCAGCCAATCTGCACACCGTCCCGCAGTCAGTTCATCACGGGCAGGTAACACACACACACTCTCTCTCTCGCACACACACGCGCATACACACCGAATCACTCACTCACTTCATCTCTGACACACACTCCCTCACTCTCACACACTGGGGCGACAGTGGTTCATGTAGTTTGTCTACAAACCAGAAGGTTGGTGGTTCAATCTCCGATTCCACCTGACCAAGTGTCGAGGTGTCCATGAGCAAGACACCTAACCCCAGCTGCTCTTGACGAGCTGACACCGCTTTCGGTGTGTGAAATAAATGGGTGAATGTGAGGCAAATGTAAAGTGCTTTGGTGGCCATTGGGTCTGTGAAAGCGCTATATAAATGCAGTCCATTTACCATTCTCACACACACACACACACTCACTCTCTAACTCTGTTGGAGCCATATTCAGAATGTTGTGCACTGCCAGATTTATAATTTGAGTAATGATTAAATTAGATTTATTTATTATGTATTGCAAAATATTATGCTTTAAAAGTACAATGGAATTCTGTTTTATGTTTAATATTTAATACTTGTACTAACCTAGTCAAGTACGTTTATTGACTCCACCCCTTTTTGACGCGTCACTACGATGCGTGAGTACAGGTGTTGATAATGAGATAGGATTGTTTGGCACAGACAGGTTAGAGTTTGGAGAGCAACAGTTTCTTCAATCGCATGAAATCATGTTACTGATAGTGTTTTCTTGAATTTCAACTTTTGTTTTGTTTGGAAAGTAAACCAGAGATTGCGATCAATAAATACGGCTTTTGTTATGACCCCATCTCCGTACGTGCTTAATGGACATAAGAAGATACTCCTCATCTAACCTCAAGAGGCTAAAATAATTAGAATATTAGGTATTAGCCTCTACACACTCATTGAATCTCACTTACTCATTGAATCACTCCATCACTGACTCAATCACTCACCCACTCACTCACTCCCTCACCCACAGAATCCCTCCACTGACTCACTCATTCACTCCATCACTGACTCATTCACTCTCTCACTAACTCACTGAATAACTCCATCACTGACTCATTCAATCACTCACCCACAGACTCACTGAATCACTCCATCACTGACTCAATCACTCACTCCATCACTGACTCAATCATTCACTCCATCACTGACTCACTGAATCACTCACTCACAGACTCCATCACTGAATCACTCACTCCATCACTGAATCACTCACTCACTTACTCCATCACTGAATCACTCACTCCATCACTGACCCACTCACTCACTCATCACTCACTCCATCACTGAATCACTCACTCACTTACTCCATCACTGACCCACTCACTCCATCACTGAATCACTCACTCACTGAATCACTCACTCACTTACTCCATCACTGACCCACTCACTCACTCATCACTCACTCCATCACTGAATCACTCACTCACTTACTCCATCACTGACCCACTCACTCCATCACTGAATCACTCACTCACTGAATCACTCACTCACTTACTCCATCACTGAATCACTCACTCCATCACTGACCCACTCACTCACTCATCACTCACTCCATCACTGAATCACTCACTCACTTACTCCATCACTGACCCACTCACTCCATCACTGAATCACTCACTCACTGAATCACTCACTCACTTACTCCATCACTGACCCACTCACTCACTCATCACTCACTCCATCACTGACCCACTCACTCACTCCATCACTGACTCACTGAATCACTCACTCACTTACTCCATCACTGAATCACTCACTCCATCACTGACCCACCCACTCACTTCATCGCTTACTCCATCACTCACTCACTCATCACTCACTCCATCACTGACTCAATCATTCACTCCATCACTGACTCACTGAATCACTCACTCACTGAATCACTCACTCACTTACTCCATCACTGACCCACCCACTCACTTCATCGCTTACTCCATCACTCACTCACTCATCACTCACTCCATCACTCAATCACTCACTGAATGACTCCATCACTCACGCAACATGTTTGTGGACATTGGGTATTTTGGTTACATGTAAATATGGTAGTCATTCAGCAATAACCAGTACAACAATGTTTTGTAATGTTAATTTTCCCTTCCTCTTCCGCTCTAGATATCAGATCCACACGGGTCTCCAGCACTCGATAATCCGCTCCCGCCAGCCCAGCTGTTTGCCCTTTGACCTCCGCACATTACCTCAGCGTTTGCAGGATTCGGGATACTCCACACACATGGTTGGGAAATGGCATCTGGGTTTCTACAAGCGCGATTGCCTCCCGACCCGTCGCGGATTCCACACGTACTTCGGCTCTCTGACGGGAAGCGTGGACTATTACACGTATAAATCGTGCGACGGGCCGGGAGTTTGCGGATACGACCTTCACGAGGGCGAGAGAGTGGCGTGGGATCAGGGAGGACGCTATTCCACACACTTATATGCGCAACGAGTGCGAAAAATCCTCGCTGCTCACGATCCTTCATCCCAACCTCTCTTTATTTTCCTCTCCTTCCAAGCCGTTCACACTCCCTTACAATCCCCGAGGGAATACATCTATCCGTATCGACGGATGGGAAACGTGTTTCGCCGGAAATACGCCGGGATGGTTTCCGCCGTTGACGAGGCGGTGCGAAACGTTACGTACGCGCTACGAAAATACGGCTATTATAAGAACAGCGTGATCATTTTTTCCACGGATAATGGCGGACAGCCTTTGTTTGGAGGGAGCAATTGGCCTTTACGGGGAAGAAAGGGAACGTATTGGGAAGGAGGAGTCCGTGGGATCGGATTCGTACACAGTCCGTTGTTAAAACGCAGGAGGAGAGTTAGCAAAGCTCTGGTTCACATCACCGACTGGTACCCGACGCTAATGGGACTCGCAGGAGGGAACGTTTCCCAAATGGAAGGGCTTGATGGATATGACATGTGGGAAGCCATTAGCGATGGGAAAGAGTCGCCACGATTGGAGATCCTTCATAACATCGATCCGCTTTACAACGCTGCGCGACACGGATCTTTAAAAAACGGTTTTGGGATCTGGAATACCGCCGTACAGGCGGCCGTTCGAGTCGGAGACTGGAAACTTTTGACGGGAAATCCCGGATACGGAGACTGGATTCCTCCTCAGATGCTCGGAAACTTCCCAGGATCCTGGTGGAATTTGGAACGACACACGGAGCGAAAGAAATCCCTGTGGTTGTTTAACGTGGCGGATGATCCGTACGAGCGCTACGATCTCGCAGAGAATCGTCCAGATGTTGTTAAGCAACTTTTGGCTCGGTTGACGTTTTACAACCGGACCGCCGTTCCCGTTCGGTACCCTTCGGAAGATCCCAGAGCCGATCCCAGCCGAAACGGAGGAGCTTGGGGTCCTTGGGAAGGAGACGGAGAGAACTGGGAGGCGTTTTATCCTAGAAAGAGAAAAATCAAGAAGCAAAAGCGGAAGTATTGCAAAATTAAGTCATTTTTTAGGAGACTTAACATTAGACTGATGTCAAACAGGATTTGATCCGACTCGAGCCACCAGGATG
The DNA here is from genome assembly GCF_016745375.1 of Pimephales promelas. The sequence continues at coordinate 2,453,093 of NW_024121754.1, forward strand.
GTTGCTTCCCCTAGGAATGTTTTCCTGGTTGCATTCGCTCCGTCAGCAAGAACTCTAAAGTGACGTGAGCCGCGCTTGTTGTTGTGACTTTTATTTTGTCTGCGCTAAGAAAGCCAGAGCCTGAGCCAGTCGTTCTCCGTGTTCATCAGTTTACGATCTGTTTAATACGTTATTAGATAGAACTGTTGTGCATAGAAATAGACAGTAATGAAAAGTTATTAGCGTTTGCCATGTGGTTGATTAGCTTTTTTTAAAGCAAAAACTCACTTCATTTTTATTTATTTCCCCAGAAAACAAGACTTAACATCTTGCGTCATTTTGCTAATTTAGTAAATGCATTTTGATTTAACTTAAAACATTAGTTAGTTGTAATTAATTGAATGTGTTCGAGCTTGTATTGTATGTGACTATCTGTTTGTTTGCTGCTTGAATCGACAGGGTTTTAAAACACAATGTTTTGTATTATTATTATTATTATTATTATATATGAAAATAGTTCCAATAAAAAATCTCTTTTAAGTTTCCAGTGGACTGATTGCCCTCTAGTGGACACCTGGGATTTCTTTATTGAGATCAGAGGACAAATAAAAGTGGTGTACATTTGTTAGACTCACTAATAGCTTATTTCTTGATTTTGTTCAAGCATGACCTTCTGGGACTGTGCTATACAGTAACTGCTCTGACAGCATAAAGGTCTGCTTGTTACATGTGTCTTTCAGCGAAACTCATGTGAGAGAACCAGAAACCATTGAGATGCACTAATCTCATGACAATAGATTCTGTAAAAGGGGGAAAAATATGTATTTAAATGTTTTAAGTATACTAAGAATTATTTATATATTTATTTACATTTTTTAAGTATTCTAAGAATTCGTTTTTTAATTTATTTAAATGTTTTAAGTATTCTAAGAATTCGTTTTTTATTTTATTTAAATGTTTTAAGTATTCTAAGAATTAGTTTTTAATTTCTTTAAATGTTTTAAGTATTCTAAGAATTCGTTTTTTTATTTATTTAAATGTTTTAAGTATTCTAAGAATTAGTTTTTTATTTATTTAATAAAAATAAAAACAGTTTTTTATTTAAGTGTTTGAAGTATTCTAAGAAATAGATTTATGTTATCTATTTTATTGGTTTGGTTTGAAGTAGTTATATATATATATATATATGTATACGTATGTGTATATATATATATGTATATGTATATATATATATATATATATATATATATTATATAAATATTTATATAAATATATATTTATATAAATGGATTGAAGTATTATATATATGTATATATTAGCTACTTCAATATATAAGAAGTATATATGGAAAAGGATATTGCAAACACTTAAAAATAATGCAACACTTTTTTGGCATAATAGCTGGAAAACATTTTTTTTTTGTTACTAATAAAAACTGGCTAACGCTTCCTTTTACAGTCCAGTTACCCATGTAAATACTATGTAATTATTTTAGTTACTACAATTACTGGGTAATAACTACTAACCCTGAACCTACCCCTGTCCCATGTACTTACCTTATATTAGCCAGTACTTTCTAGGTAAGTACACTGTAAGTACTGTACTGTAAAAGGAAGCGTTACCAAAAACTGTTATACATTGTTAACAAGAAAAGTAGCATTTTACATCAGAGGTTTCTGGTGTGGATGTTTTGTCAAATACTTACATCCTCTCGTACCGTATTTTAACACTAAGAGTCGCTATTTTGCCGTTTTAATCAGTCGCTTACACACGTCATTCTAAATAAATGTCCGGTTTAGCTGCTATTATAATCCATATCATATACAGTATAAAACTCAGTCCATAAGCCACACATGATTTAAAAATATAAGCATGCACAACTGATGCTATCCCTTTAACAGAGTGTCTCTATCAAAAATATGGAATATTTTACTTATTAACTGATCAACACAGCTCAGTCATCGATATCTTTGGTGCATTTATTGAGCTATAGATATGATCTTGTCCCGCTTATGAAAGTCTGTACAAAGGTAAACGAGCCTGTAAACGCGGGTTACTGCGAGTCAAACAAACGACCAATCAGAGGCCTCCTAACAGTCTTTCTATTCGTACGGCGCCTCTGATTGGTCGAGAGATTGGTGGCCAAACGACCCCGGGGAAGTAGTAAACGCTCGTCGCAGACAAACGCATGTGCGGTTCCCAGAAGAGTTCGGTCTCATACAGGTCAGTACAGCAGACTAAAGCTCATTTGGATTACTTGTTACATATTATTCCTGGTAAATGATGAAATGCATCGCACCATAGCAACTTTGTTTTCATGTCGACGTATCCATGATGTATATGGACAACTGCTGAAGTGCATGTGTGGGTGTGTGACACCATGAACACAATGAACAATACAGTTTAGTTTAGAACGAATGGACATTATGTGGAGTGTAATTCTACTTATGTAGCGTATGTCCTGTATGCTGACGTGACTCTGTTTAATATGGTTTGTGAATTAGAGACACGTCATCTGTCATGAGTGTCTGACTGACATCGCGTGGTTCAACACAGCTGCAGTTATAGATGTTAATTTCCTCATAGACATTGATCATTAATCTGTTTTAAAGTTTTTATTGAGGTTGTTATTGAATTTCCTCTTGCATGAGATTTATTATGACCCTTGTGACCTTGTTCTATGGCAACAGCCATGTTTCTGTTCATTGTTTTCATTCCCAGCATCCCTCCAACCTGCAGAAATCACCTGTGTGCATACATTAAAGTTTAGTATTAAACAACAGGCTTTCATTGGAAAGAATCTCACTTTCCATTGCGTGTTTTTGAGATTTGCCAACGTTGTGAAGCCGTAGTGTTCACTATAATCATAGATTGTCTCTTGCCCTCATTGTGGTTGTGGAAACGGTTGGTTTCATCATGTTTATGCAACGTCTTATTTCTATTTAAAATAATGCAATTCATAAGTGCTTTGGTATGGAAGCTTGTTTCTACCATGGAATAAAAATAATAATAATGGAATTAAAAAAAATTGAAGAAATGAACTTTATTATTAATTAAAATTATTTAGTTATAAACTTGGAAACATGAGAAAGTCAATTATGAGATATCAACTTGGAAACCAGAAGGTCAATTACAAGTTATAAACTTGAAATTGCAAGAAAAAAAAACAGAATTTACGAGTTTTAAACTTGAAATTGCAAGACCAAAGACGGAATTATGAGTTATAAACTTGAAATCGTAAAAAAAAATCATAATTATGAGTTATAAACTTGAAATCGCAAAAAAAAAGTTAGAATTATGAGTTATAAACTTGAAATCGCAAGAAAAAAGTTAGAATTATGTGTTATAAACTTGAAATCGCAAGAAAAAAGTCAGAATTATGAATTGTAAACTTGAAATCGCAAGAAAAAAAGTTAGAATTATGAGTTATAAACTTGAAATTGCAAGAAAAAAAGTCAGAATTATGAATTGTAAACTTGAAATCGCAAGAAAAAAGTTAGAATTATGAGTTATAAACTTGAAATCGTAAGAAAAAAATCATAATTATGAGTTATAAACTTGAAATCGCTAGAAAAAAGTTAGAATTATGAGTTATAAACTTGAAATCGTAAGAAGAAAAATCATAATTATGAGTTATAAACTTGAAATCACAAAAAAAGTTAGAATTATAAGTTATAAATTTGAAATCATAAGAAAAAAAATCATAATTATGAGTTATAAACTTGAAATCGCAAGAAAAGTCAGAATTATGAGTTATAAACTTGAAATCGCAAGAAAAAAATCATAATTATGAGTTATAAACTTAAAATCGCAAGAAAAAAGTCAGAATTATGAATTGTAAACTTGAAATAGCAAGAAAAAAGTTAGAATTATGAGTTATAAACTTGAAATCGCAAGAAAAAAATCATAATTATGAGTTATAAACTTGAAATCGCAAGAAAAAAGTTAGAATTATGAGTTATAAACTTGAAATCGTAAGAAGAAAAAAATCATAATTAATAAAATCGTAAGAAAAAAAAATAATTATGAGTTATAAACTTGAAATCGCATGAAAAAAGTTAGAATTATGAGTTATAAACTTGAAATCGCAAGAAAAAAGTCAGAATTATGAATTGTAAACTTGAAATCGCAAGAAAAAAGTTAGAATTATGAGTTATAAACTTGAAATTGCAAGAAAAAAAGTCAGAATTATGAATTGTAAACTTGAAATCGCAAGAAAAAAGTTAGAATTATGTGTTATAAACTTGAAATCGCAAGAAAAAAGTCAGAATTATGAATTGTAAACTTGAAATCGCAAGAAAAAAGTTAGAATTATGAGTTATAAACTTGAAATTGCAAGAAAAAAAGTCAGAATTATGAATTGTAAACTTGAAATCGCAAGAAAAAAGTTAGAATTATGAGTTATAAACTTGAAATCGTAAGAAAAAAATCATAATTATGAGTTATAAACTTGAAATCACAAAAAAAGTTAGAATTATAAGTTATAAATTTGAAATCATAAGAAAAAAAATCATAATTATGAGTTATAAACTTGAAATCGCAAGAAAAGTCAGAATTATGAGTTATAAACTTGAAATCGCAAGAAAAAAAATCATAATTATGAGTTATAAACTTGAAATCGCAAGAAAAAAGTCAGAATTATGAATTGTAAACTTGAAATAGCAAGAAAAAAGTTAGAATTATGAGTTATAAACTTGAAATCGTAAGAAAAAAATCATAATTATGAGTTATAAACTTGAAATCGCAAGGAAAAAGTCTTTTGAAAGACTTCGAATTTTAAGTTATAAACTTGGAAATGTGAGAAAGTCAATTTGCGAGATCTAAACTTGGAATGGCAAGTTATACTGTAAAGTCTGAATTGCGAGATATAAAGTTGCAGGATTCTGTTTGTTGTTGTTGTGTGTGTGTGTGTGTGTTGGAAATAAGCGTCAGTGTTCCTGCAGTGTGTGTTTAGTTTGATCATTGTGTTGCTAATGAACAGGTTTGGTGGAAACTGGAAACGACAGGCGAGACAAAAGGAGGGTGTGAATGTTTCCCCGTACCTCACATCTGTTCATCTTTATTAATAATCTACGCTGTTGATTGTTGCCTCCATTCATTAATTGTGTATGAAGGTCAAAAGTTTAAAAGGCATGATGTATTTTGTCAACAAACTCAACCTTTGTCCCGATCGGACGTGAAGATCTCACAAGGTCAGACTGATTCTGCCAGATGTGGTTTAGTGTGTTTAAGTTGGGATCTGGACTGGAGACCCATAATGCAACAGGCTCATCATTACTGCGATATATATATAGGTATATATATATTATATATTAGATGCTTGAACTGAATGAGACACCACCTCTGCTGTCAGTTTGAGTAGTTTTTGTCTGCCTGTGTTTTATCACTGATACTAGAACAAGATAACTCTACTGATTGATTGATCAATATTGATTTATTTATTGATGGTCATTGCATTCCTGACTCAATCCAGCCTCATTTAAACTTGTCATTGTGAACTCGTTTGACAGAAAATGACTTTGATGCAATCTTGTCTGCTGTTTGAGCTTTGAAATTATCCAAACATTCCTTATATGATGATATCTACAGTGATTTATAAACATATATTGTGCTTCAATAAAATCTCAGTTTTTAGGAGCATTTTCGTCACAATTAAGCACATTATTTCGGTATAAAGTCAGATGCATAATAATATTTCACTATTTTACTCACAAGTTTTTCTGTATTTTAATTAAACAAATAAAAATGAAAGGATCAGTTAGTCATGGCAACCTATGTTAACACATATAATCTAAGGAGATTCAACTCAATTTAACATTATAATTTAAGTTGAAATGACTTGTACAACCAAGTTCGTTCTACTTAAAAAAAATAAGGCTGCAACTGAACTTAAGTTTTTAAGTTGAAATAGGTTAAAAAAATCTTACCAACCTCAAAATTTTGAACGGTAGAGTATAATAGTAATCTGTAGTACTGCACTTATGCAAAAACATTTTTTTTACATTATACAGTAAAAATAATGTCTAATGAGTCATTCTAGTGTGAGAAGAATTTATTTGGAAATCTCATTAAAATGCAAATAACATTAAAATTCATTAAAATAACCTACAGTTTTTGTCACTTGATCCTTCAGAAATCACTCTAATATGATGATATGGTGCTCAAGAAACATTTATGATTATTATGAATGTTGAAAACATCCATTTTTAAGATTTGTTGATGAATACAAAGTTTTTTTTAAATAACCTTTACAGTAACTTTTCATTATGTATTTATTTTTTGAATACTCTTTTTGTTGAGATACAACTTATGCCAGCAATATCATACATTAAAAAGTTATATCTCTTAATAACAATAAAAAAATAAGAAATGGAAGAAAAAAAATAAACATGCACAGGTCAATTTGGATAGCTACACCTTAAGAAGAGTTGGAAATAATCATGCATACGAGAGATGCATATGATATTTTAATAAAAATAGTAAATTATTAAATGACTAATGATTTAGTAGTAATAACATGCAAGTGACAATAGGTTGAAAATCTCTTTCTACCTCATTCATTATATTACTAAAATCAGAATTTGAAATAAAGGGTTTCCAAATAGTCTTAAAAAAAACTTTAGTCACTTTTAATCAAATTTAATGCATCTTTGCTCAATAAAACCCCTCAGATCAGTGTAAAGCTTGTTCCCGAGTCTCATGTGGATGTCACATGTCTGCTGGTGTCTCGTCATAATTCGCATGCCTTGAGTATATATCTGCATCTGTTCTGCTCAACCTCATGCCTCTGTTTTCCATGTGTTGTGCCACTGTTTTTAAATAGCATCTGGGAGGTCCGTCTGGCCCATGGGGTGACCGGCCTGAGGGTCTGTCATTGGTCTCGCGCGTCACTGCAGGAGTGTAGAGGAAAGTGCAGTGCAATGAGACTGTGTTTGTATTTATCAGCTCCTCTTGACGGGTCGACACCAAACCCATGAGATAACGAGGAAATAGTCGATAAATAAACAGAAGCGTGATGCTATCTTGGGTAGTGATTGAGGGATATCAGCTAGGCTGATTTAAACTTTGTTTAAAGTCCCCTTTAGACATAATTGTGTGCATCTTTGACACATTTAAATGTCTTGAATGTAACTCGACACCCTTGCCTCATTTAGTATGTGTGATTCTATGAATATGCAAATGAGCCCCGCCTCCTCTCACTCTCCACTGGTTGACGATCACACATTGATCTGATTGGTTACAAGGTCGTTTGTGACGTCAGAAACACCAATGATTTTTTTTTTTTTTTTTTTTTTTTGAGCAGAATATACTCAGCAATGCTGTCGACTTATGAATTTTAGGGATGTCAAATGATTAATTGTTGATTAATCACATCCAAAATAAAAGTTTGTTTAAATAATATATGTGGGTGCACTGTATATATATATAAATAATATTTTTTCTTAAATATACATGCATGTGTGTGTATTTATAAAATAATTATACACAGTGCACCCACATATATTATGTAAACACAAACTTTTATTTTGGATGTGATTAATCATTTGACAGCCCTAATGAATTAATGAATTACACACAGTTTGCATATTAAAAACGCCACATAGACACACAAACAACATTAAAAGCTTGATTTTCACCATAGGGCGACTTTAAAAACTGTGGCTCTGTATGATTTCTTAATGTTTTTTAATCACCACCACCAAGGCTGCATTTATTTGATCAAAAAATACGGTAAAATCAGTAATATTCTGAAATATTATTACAATTCGAAATATCAGTTTTCTAATGTTAAAGTGTAATTTATTCCTGTGGTCAAAGCTGCATTTTCAGCATCATTACTCCAGTCTTCAGTGTCACATGACCCTTCAGAAATCACTCTAATATGATGAATTATTTCTGATTATTATTATCAAATCTTTGATGAATAGAAACAGCATTTATTTGAAATAGAAATCTTTTGCATCATAACAAATGTCACTTTTGATAAATGTAATCAACATTGCTGCTGAATAAAGCATGTTTTGTAATCTTACTGACCCCAAACTCTTGAAATGTAGTATATTTCGAAGCTTGATCACAGCCTGATGTAATCAGAATGTCTGTCTTGTTGAGTATTGACACAATTATAATCTTATCTTGTCAGTTGTGGGATTTTTTTAGCAGTTTTTGCTATTGGTCGGTTGCTCGTCTGACTTCCTCGTCTGTGATTGGCTGAGACAGCAGGCTCTAAGAGTGTGTGTGTCCAATAAGGAGTCGCTCAAACTCAACCTGTAGTTATTCAGATTGAACTGCTGTTACCTTCACCTGGTCATTCATTTCACCTTCGTGTTGCAGTGGTCACGTTTGGACGTACCTTATTCTGCTAGTCTCAGGTGAAGTGTGTGTGTGTGTGTGTGTGTGTGTGAGAGATTTGTGTTGTCCTAGCTAAGATGGTTTGCCTTTGCTGTCGGTGGTTTTGTGGGTGGAGGAGACACAGCGGCACTTACGTGTACCTTATTCTGTTTGTCTCAGGTCAAGTGTGTGTGTGTGTGTGTTGTGCCTTTGCTGTCAGCAGCTGTACTGTAATGAAGGACAGTCAGACATGTTTTGGTCTGTGCTGAGGGGTTGAAGAAACTATATTTCATTGTACAGTCAGAACTCAAAGAATGATTGAGTATCTTCAGTTTGATTCTGGATGAAAGCATATTGATTGTTTTATGCTTTGTGGATTTAACTCTTTGTGTTGTTTGTTTGCAGGGGTTTCATGCAGTGTGTGTGTGTGTGTGTGAAGGCAGGACGTTTCACCCCGGGGCAGTAAGAATAGAAGTGGGTGAGAGGTTAAAGGAGTAACGCGTCCTCGCACGGTTTAGCATGAATCACATATATAGCATAGCTGGCGAAGGTGACTCACATCCAGTCTCTTAGCTAATGTGCTGATGCTAAGTGTGTTAGCTTGATTTAAAGGAAACTTGTTGAAGTTATTATAATTGATTTGAATATGGTCAGAATGTTTAGTTGGACCACTTCTGTAGTCTATGGATGCTTGTTTCTGCTATGGAATAATCTTTTTATCTCACTATTATCTCACTATTATCTTTTTTTCTCTCATAATTGCACAATGTAAACTCTGACTTTTCCCCCCACAATTGCAATTATAAAGATATAAACTTGCAATTCTGACTTTTTTCATGCAATTGCGAGTTTATATTTTGCAATTCAGAAGGTCAAAATAGCAAGATATAAACTTGTAATTACAAGGTATAAAGTCAGAATTGTGAGATATAAACTTGAAATTGTAAGTTGGAAGGTCAAAATCGTGAGATATAAACTCATAATTAAAAGCTATAAAGTCAGAATTGTGAGATATAAACTTGTAATTACAAGGTTTAAAGTCAGAATTTCGAGATATGAACTTGTAATTACAAGGTATAAAGTCAAAATCGCGAGATGTCAATTTGAAATTACAAAGTCAAAACTCAAAATCGCAAGATATAAACTCAAAATTGTCAGGTATAAAATCAGAATTACGAGATATAAACTCATAATTACAAGGTATAAAGTCAAAATCGTGAGATATAAACTCGAATTTACAATGTCAAAATAGCGAGATATAAACTCAAAATTACAAAGTATAAAGTCAAAATCGCGAGATATAAACTCATAATTACAAGGTATAATGTCAAAATAGCGAGATATAAACTCAAAATTACAAAGTATAAAGTCAAAATCGCGAGATATAAACTCAAAATTGTCAGGTATAAAATCAGAATTACGAGATATAAACTCATAATTACAAGGTATAAAGTCAAAATCGTGAGATATAAACTCGAATTTACAAGGTATAAAGTCAAAATCGCGAGATATAAACTCATAATTACAAGGTATAATGTCAAAATAGCGAGATATAAACTCAAAATTACAAAGTATAAAGTCAAAATCACGAGATATAAACTAATAATTACAAGGTATAAAGTCAAAATCGTGAGATATAAATTCGAAATTACTAAGTCAAAACTTAAAATTGCGAGATATAAACTCAAAATTGCCAGGTAAAAAATCCGAATTACGAGATATAAACTCATAATTACAAGGTATAAAGTCAAAATCGCAAGATATAAACTCGAAGTTACAAGTTGGAAGGTCAAAATCATAAGATATAAACTCTAAATTGCAATGTATAAAAAGTCAGACTTGTAAAACTCGAAATTACAAGGTATAAAGTCAGAATGACAAAATATAAACTTGAAATTGCAAGTTGGAAGGTCAAAATCGCAAGATATAAACTCATAATTAAAAGGTATATAGTCAAAATCGCGAGATATAAATTCGAATATCAAGGTATAAAGTCAGAATTACGAGATATAAATTCATAATTACAAGGTATATAGTCAAAATCGCGAGATATATAATTTCGAAATTACAAGGTATGAAGTCAAAATCGCAAGATTTAAACTCGAAATTGCAATGTAGAAAAAGTCAGAATTGCAAACTGCATTTGGCAGATACTTTTATCCAAAGCGTATTAAATTGCATTTCAAGGTACACATTTACATTATTATCAGTTCTTGCTTTCCCTGGGAATCGAACCTGTAACCTTGGCGTTGCAAACACCAACGATCTATTGTTTGAGCTAAAGGAAAATTCAAGAATGCATATTTTAAAGTCAGAGTTGCCAGTTATAGTCATAACAAAGCATTGGGAATAAATTGGTGTTATTTTGTTATCTTTTATAGTTTTTATTATTATTTTTAATTTTTTTTATTCAGGTTTCATTTTAATTTCAGTTCAAGTTTTAGTAATTGTGTTTTTGCTGTAATTTTTATGTTTAGTAAATCAAGTTAAACTAAATGAAAATTGGAAACCAGCTGAAATAAAATGTAAAAGTATTTCAGTTAAAATTTATTTCATTTGAAGTAGCACTTTTAAAAATGTCTTTAGTTTAATAGTTTTGGTTTCAGTTATCATAATAAGCCTGTGTAGGATTTACTTTGAAAACATTTTCTCAGAAATCGCCGGTAAATTTCACAAATAATTACGAAGAAACTGTAAATAACACATAAGGTGCAGTAGATGAACACAATCACCTTACACAACACCTGGTAGTTGCTTGAGTTTGACCTTTCATCACTGTGATTTCTTTAGATAATGTCAATGTTCACCAATTGATTGTTCATGTTTTAACAAGACACAATATTTCAAAACACTTGACAGGATTTATAGCACAATAATGTGGCAATAAAAAAGATTTTTCTAATCATTGGAGGAAAATAAGCAAATTTCAAAGACACATTTTCACATTGTCTTGGTATTTTAATATTTATCATATTTCCTTTGATTTTCATCCAAAAAAAAAAATCTAAAGAAAATATAGATTTTTATATTTTGCATGACCAAATTAAGCAGTTTATTGGATTTTATATATTGTCGGATTATGACATTATTTACATGGCAAATAAACAATTTTTCTTTTTCTTTTTATTTATTTATTTTTTTGTAAGATCTTCCATAATAATTTACATTAGTTTCTCAATACGTGTTAAAATGGACTTCAACAAAAAAATTAAAAGCAATGCAACAAATACTAGCAGTAACTTTAAAAAAAACTTTTGCTGATAATTTACTCACCCCCATGTCATCCAAGATGTCCACGTCTTTCTTTCTTCAGTCGATGTATGCATGTAAACATGTTTTAGGAGACTCCAAAACAACATTTAGGTGCCTTTAAAATAGCATAATAGCACTTTAATTTTAACGTGGGATGCTTAGAATTATGCATGTTTGTTAATATGTAAGTATTTATGTACGATATAGCGGACAGAATGGATATTAAAGTTAATGTAAACCGCTGTCCTCCACAGATTCAGTCCGCTGTAGTCATGCAGGCACACGAGCTGTTGAAGCAGATGAGGATCCCCGAGTTCTCCGAGGTCCGGGATTATATCCGCAGTCTCTCCACCAACACACTCCTCAGCATGGGTGCGCTCACCGCGATCACGGCGTACTGGTACGCCACCAGACCCAAAGCCCCCAAACCGCCCTGTGACCTGAGCATGCAGTCGGTCGAGCTCCCGGTGAGTGAACGCGCCGCTGACAACATATCTCAAACCCTGTCATTGCAATCACAGATCTGATATTAAATGTATTTAATGGCTGCATTTGTGTTTTGGCCAATCAGGGTGGAGAGTTTGCTCGTCGAAGTGCAGTTTTAAACGGAGGCCCGCTTTTGACCCATTTCTACGAAGACGCCAAGACCATGTATGAGTGCTTTCTCAGGGGCCTGAGGGAGTCCAGTACGTACTCTTCAGTTTTATTTCAACTGATACCCTCATGTCACAATACGATACATATCACTGAACTCACGATACGATATTATTGCGATACCACAAGAGTAGGGGTGGAACTGATGCCCTCATGTCACAATACGATACATATCACGATACTGAACTCATGATACGATATTATTGCGATACCACAAGACTAGGGGTGTAACGATACATATCACGATACTGAACTCATGATACGATATTATTGCGATACCACAAGACTAGGGGTGTAACGATACATATCACGATACTGAACTCATGATACGATATTATTGCGATACCACAAGAGTAGGGGTGTAACGATACATATCACGATACTGAACTCATGATACGATATTATTGCGATACTCCAAGACTAGGGGTGTAACGATACATATCACGATACTGAACTCATGATACGATATTATTGCGATACCACAAGACTAGGGGTGTAACGATACATATCACGATACTGAACTCATGATACGATATTATTGCGATACCACAAGACTAGGGGTGTAACGATACATATCACGATACTGAACTCATGATACGATATTATTGCGATACTCCAAGACTAGGGGTGTAACGATACATATTACGATACTGAACTCATGATACGATATTATTGCGATACTCCAAGACTAGGGGTGTAACGATACATATCACGATACTGAACTCATGATACGATATTATTGCGATACCACAAGAGTAGGGGTGTAACGATACATATCACAATACTGAACTCATGATACGATATTATTGCGATACTCCAAGACTAGGGGTGTAACGATACATATCACGATACTGAACTCATGATACGATATTATTGCGATACTCCAAGACTAGGGGTGTAACGATACATATCACGATACTGAACTCATGATACGATATTATTGCGATACTCCAAGACTAGGGGTGTAACGATACATATCACGATACTGAACTCATGATACGATATTATTGCGATACCACAAGACTAGGGGTGTAACGATACATATCATGATACTGAACTCATGATACGATATTATTGCGATACCACAAGAGTAGGGGTGTAACGATACATATCACGATACTGAACTCATGATACGATATTATTGCGATACTCCAAGACTAGGGGTGTAACGATACATATCACGATACTGAACTCATGATACGATATTATTGCGATACCACAAGACTAGGGGTGTAACGATACATATCACGATACTGAACTCACGATACGATATTATTGCGATACCACAAGACTAGGGGTGTAACGATACATATCTCGATACTGAACTCATGATACGATATTATTGCGATACTCCAAGACTAGGGGTGTAACGATACATATCACGATACTGAACTCACGATACGATATTATTGCGATACTCCAAGACTAGGGGTGTAACGATACATATCACGATACTGAACTCATGATACGATATTATTGCGATACCACAAGAGTAGGGGTGTAACGATACATATCACAATACTGAACTCACGATACAATATTATTGCGATACTCCAAGACTAGGGGTGTAACGATACATATCACGATACTGAACTCATGATACGATATTATTGCGATACTCCAAGACTAGGGGTGTAACGATACATATCACGATACTGAACTCACGATACAATATTATTGCGATACTCCAAGAGTAGGGGTGTAACATTGCCCTCATGTCACGATTCGATACATATCACGATACTGAACTCATGATACGGTATTATTGCGATACTCCAAGAGTAGGGGTGTAACGTTGCCCTCATGTCACAATACGATACATATCACGATACGATATTATTGCGATACTCCAAGAGTAGGGGTGTAACGTTGCCCTCATGTCACGATACTGAACTCACAATACGATATTATTGCGATACTCCAAGACTAGGGATATAATAATATAGGGCTGGGTATTAAATATCGATTTCTCGATATTAATCAGTTCTCATTTTTACAAACCGATATCGATTGTTAAATCTCAAGAATCGATTAGTCATCCTGTGTCATTTGAATGAATGGGACATTGTATCGCGGCTGCGCGCATCCAAAAAATGGCAATAATCTTTGTCCTTTGTTTCTATTGATATGAAACAAAGTCTCAATTTTCAAATTACGTCCATTTTCTTTAGAAATTCAAAAACATCAATAACGTTTTGGCGCTGTGGCGTGAGATCACTCTGGAGAAGCAGCAGCGCTGATCTCTCTTCCGGCTTAATAATACCAGTTACAGCGCGAAATAAACATGAATGAGCATCTGAAAGTGTGTTAAAAGATAGAGTACAACTTATCCAAATCCGGATCATATCACATTGATTCGCTCAATCAGCGTTTCAACCGTGGAAAGACGTCAGTTAAACAGCTTGTAATCAATGTCATTTATCGTCATATTTACCTCAGAAAACCCACATAAACTCGTTAGTCAGCTGGAAAAAATAACTCTAGAGAGAAGCATTTTGCTAAATATATACACTATATTACATATGCATTATAATCTTAATGTTCTTCAATATTTAATGCATATTTGAATAAATCTGGCAAGTTTTTATGACAGCCACCATTTAAATGTTTATATTTCATGTAATCTTCTTATTATAAAAATAAATAAAAGTGTAATTTAAGTGTTTGTATAGCTAACAGTTCATTATTACCTTCATATTAGGCTAATGAAGCCTATAGGCTACAACTAGACTCCCATAGTTTACAGCATTAGTTAAGAGATTTGATTCCCTTGAGAAAAAGGGCTATTTATTGTAACTGATATCCAAAATAATCAATATTGAATTGAATGGAATCGTAATCGAATCGAATTGCAAGCTTGTGAATCGAAATCGAATCGAATTGTGAAATTTGTCTCAATACCCAGCCCTATAATAATACCCTCATGTCACGATACGATACGATACATATCACGATACTGAACTCATGATACGATATTATTGCGATACTCCAAGACATATGATAAAAGATTAACAAAAAATGGACTGTTGATTAAAATGCTAAATTTGGTGTGACAGTGTGTGTGTGTAAATGAATCGGCTTGGACTTGGTCCTGATAACCCAAAGCACAGGACAATAGAGACACCAGAATAACAATATTCATGATTCTGAAGCTGAATTATTTTAGACGAATGTGCTCTCTGTCACTGACTATAAATTTAAAATAAAGTTGGCCACTTTATACTGATAATCTGACATTATCAGGATCCACAAATATTCCCCCATTGCATTATTATACATTATATTCAACACTAAATATAGTAGTTTAATGTAGTACTGAAAATAAAACTCTGTAAACTTGAATTTTCTTTCTCACACAGTCATTTTTGTACATATTGTGTATAATACAAAGATTAATTGCAATTAATCACATCGAAAATAAAAGTTTGTGTTTACATAATATGTGCGTGTGTGCTGTGTATAATTATTTTGTATATATAAATACACACAGGTGCATGTATATATTTAAGAAAATGTGTTCATATATATTTATGTGTTCATTCATATATAAAATAGGTTGTATTTATACATATATATATATATATATATATACAGTATATACTTGAAAATAATTCTTAAATGTATACATGCATGCATGCAAATGTATTTATATCTACAAAATAATTATACACAGCACACACAAATATATTATGTAAACACAAACTTTTATTTTGGATGTGATTCATCGCAATTAATCTTAGCACAGCCCTAATTTTTTTAATATATATATATATATACATATAATATATATATATATATATATATATAGACTTGTATATCCAACTTTATATAAAAATCTGGGCAATAGTATAATTACATTTTGCAATGAAATGTGATGTTAACCTGTGGTAAAGTAGTCACATTATGTTGAATACATAAAAACAACTATTGCAAAATGCGAACGGCTGTAAATGTGATGTATTTATCTTTCCGTTCCAGAAAACGGCCCTTGCCTGGGATCCCGAAAACCAAAGCAGCCGTATGAATGGATTTCATACTCAGAGGTACAACACTTATGCATCCGTATCTGTTTCTGTGACTGAGAGTGATAATGACGATCAGCATCAGAGGGTTAAATCTCATCACAATTCACAACATTGAATACCTCACAGAAAACCAAATATTTACATTATTATAAAATCCGAAAGTCTTTCACACTGACGCCTGGCCATCCGCCCATCTTTATTATTGAGCGTTGGAATTTATCATAGCTCACGTTTACTCTTCTCTTAGCTCTCAGGTTAATTAGTTACTTGGTCTGGTCGTTTCGTAATAACTTCCCTTAATAACTCCAGTCACGGGACCCACACACACACACACACACACACACCTGTAGAGAAGCTGGTGTGTATTCCAGAGCAGGTTTTGGAGGTTGTAAAGGTTGCACTGACACAGGTGGTCTGACTGTTCTGGGTAACTGATCATTAGTGTCATGTTAAACTGCACATTCCTGTAGCATGACACGGCACAGCCAAGGGCATGGGTTCGATTCCCAGCGAATGCATAAACTGATCAAATGCATAAATGTATGTTTTATTATCAGAAGGAAAATCAAAGTTATATGAATTGGAATTTAATTTAAACAAACTTTTGCTTTATGTTCTCCTCCTTTCGTGTGTTCAGTGAACTGCATCTAACGGATCGTTTTCTCTGGTTGCGTAATTTGTCCTCTTCCTCAGGTGATTGAGCGAGCCGAGAATTTGGGATCGGCATTTCTACACAAAGGACACTCCAAAAACGCAGACCCCTACATCGGCATCTTCTCTCAGAACAGACCAGAGGTCAGCGCTCACATCACCCACATCAATATTAGAAAGATTAGTATAATCAGCCAAACTCAAAATATTACGTTACCTGAACAACATCTGTGAATCTAAGTTGATTTGACAAAAGATAAAAAGTTGAAAACATTTTTTTTAACGGTGCATTTAGATTTCGAACAGATTTAAATCAATGATGTAAATTTTAAATCATAAATATGATGTAAATCTTAAATTATAAAAACTTATTCAAAGGTCAAGTGTGTCATTTTTTTAATATAAAGTACTTTTTCTATCAAGTAGCATCAGTTTTTGAATATTTGTATATATATATATATATATGTGTGTGTGTGTGTGTGTAATATATATACTGTATATATATATATATATATAATGTGTTTTTTTATTTATATTAAAGTATACATATGATTTATATATTTTTATTTTTTAAATACTTTTTTCACTTAAGTAATTATTTTCTTCACTTAATTAATTACAGTATTCTGTTTGGTGATGCTAATGGCGCAAAAATTACACACTTCATCATTTGACAAAAGATAAAAAGTTGAAAATATTTTTTTACACTGTGTTTAGATTTTGACCAGATTTAAATCAATGATATAAATTATGAATATGATGTAAATCTATAAAAATTTATTCAAAGGTTAATTGTGTATATTTTTTAATAAATAAGTTTAAAAAACATGTTTATTATTTATTGGATTTTTTAAACTTCAATTTAAAAAACCCTGTTTATTATTTATTGAATTATTTAAACTTAAATTCAAAAAACCCTGTTTATTATTTATTGAATTATTTAAAATTTAATTAAAAAACCTGTTAATTATTTATTGAATTATTTAAACTTTAATTAAAAAAACTGTTTATTATTTATTGAATTATTTAAACTTTAATAAAAAAACTGTTTATTATTTATTGAATTATTTAAACTTTAATTAAAAAAACCTGTTTATTATTTATTGAATTATTTAAACTTTAATTAAAAAACCTGTTAATTATTTATTGAATTATTTAAACTTTAATTTAAAAAAACTGTTTAATATTTATTGAATTATTTAAACTTTAATAAAAAACCTGTTTATTATTTATTGAATTATTTAAACTTTAATTAAAAAAACCTGTTTATTATTTATTGAATTATTTAAACTTTAATTTAAAAAACCTGTTTATTATTTATTTAATTATTTAAACTGTAATTTAAAAAACTGTTTATTATTTATTGAATTATTTAAACTTTAATTAAAAAACCTGTTTATTATTTATTAAGTTATTTAAACTTAAAATTAGAAAACTTAAACTCAAGTTTAAGTTAACATTTTTCATATTTAATATATATATATATATAATTTTTCTGTTTGCTGATGCTAATGGTTCAAAAATTACACACATAAGGTGTGTAAAGTTTCTAAAGGAAAAAAATGATCTTAAATTGAAATTGAAATAGAAATGACAATATTAAAAAGTCCTGCCTCGAGTTTGTGCTTAATTTAGTATTCTGCGTGTGTGACCAGCCGATTGCACTGAAAAAAATTTGTGAATGGATTTGTCAACAACAGATTGTGAATATTTAGTGTGTAATGTGATCAATGTTTCCCCAGTGGACGATCTCCGAGCTGGCCTGCTACACATACTCGCTGATCTCAGTTCCTCTGTACGACACCTTGGGCACAGACGCCATTAGATACATCCTCGACAAAAGTACGTCCATTTCTCATGCCGTTTGACCTTAAACTTGAGATTTGTCTATTTATTAGTCATTGATTTAGTATGAATGCAGATAAGCTTCATGCATATGCATATGTGTGTGCTTTGCAGCCGGTATCTCTACAGTGGTGTGTGACGTCCCCGAGAAGGCCAGTCTGCTGTTGGACTGTGTTTCCGGAAAACAGCACTCGCTCAAAACCCTGATCCTCCTCCAAGACTTCGATGCGGATCTGGTGAGCCGAGGACGGCAGTGTGGCATCGACATCATCAGTCTGAGAGACGCAGAGGTGAATAAACAACAGATTGTCTGCGCAAATCTTTTCATAACCCCACTGAGCCAGATCGATGTGTGTGTGTGTGTGTTTAAACAGCTATTTATAGAGATTCCTTAACTTACATAACTTACAGATGAAACTCGAAAAATTACGATATGGTGCAAAAGTTCATTTATTTCAGTAATTCAACTTAAAAGGTGAAACTAATATATTATATAGACTCATTACATGCAATTACATGCAAAGTCCCATAAACATCAAAATTATAACAAATGAAGGCTTGAAATATCTCACTTTGTATATAATGAATCTATATTATCTATAAGTGGGATATTGCACAAAAAGGTCAATATGAATACATAAATTGTGCATTAAAAAAACGTGTGAGCTCAGTTTAGGCACATGATTATTTTTATCCGATAAGAAGACATGCATAAACTATGATGGAAACACATTTCACCGATGCACAACAACACACACCGGTGACTCATACGAGGCTGTGATTGGATAACTGGATTAACCAGAGGACCAATCGCATCGCAGCATCTCAAATGTTGCCAAAGTCTGTCATCAGAATGATTTGGTTTAATTCCCTCCAGAAGCGTCTCATGACAGTGTTTACTGAGACAAACTCATTTATGACGGAGGAAAGAAGAGCTGCAGTTTCTTCCAACAACGGACATTTTTACTGCAGATATTTTGTGCAAATTTCCCAGGAAGTGTCGATTTTGTTCTCTAGATGTTTTATGCCGCAACTTTGGCTGCTGATGGATTTGCATGTTTGATTATCAGATGCATGATTATCTTATTCTTGTGCTAGAACATTTATGCATGGCACTTCAAAGGAATATCATAGTAACAAAAATCCACAGTATTTCTTTCTTATTCTTATTCTATTTCTTTCTTTATTTATTTATTATTTTTTATCAGCTGAACCCTTTTGATTTAAAATATTTACTTGAGATGTATTACGTTAGTATTAAATACTTTAACAACAGACTTGCTTGTTCATGGTTTTCTGATACTGGTTACTGGTTAATAGTCCAAAAAAATTATATATATATATATATATATATATATATATATATTATATTAATATATGCATAAAATTTATAAATTATATATATATTTAAAAAAATAATAATAATAAATATATATATATATGTGTGTGTTTTTTTATTTATATTAAAGTATACATATGATTTATATATTATCTTTATTTTTATTTTTTAAATATATATATATATATATATAGTGTATATATTACTTTATTATATTTTTTTATATATATATTTTTTCTATTTATTTATTTCAATTTATTATTTTATTTTTATTTGATTATTTATTATTAGCTTTTTTATATCATCATCTTAACCCGCCTGCTGAGCTTCTTCAGTTTTATATCTCCCTGAACGAGACGAGTTCGCTGTGTGTGTGTGTGTGTGTGTGTTCACCGCAAACGCAAACCTCACTCGTGTCTGCAGCTTCTTCCTGTTTCGTTGAACTTCATCCGTCTCCTTCATTTATTTAAATAAGTTTCTCTTCCCCTTCCAGAATATCGGCCGGACTCATCACCAGCGTCCTGTGGTCAGTTACTGTATATTGCTTTTTTAAATGTTCCTGTATAATTCTCTGTATAACTTGGATCCTCTCTGTACACACTGTTCACAGCCTCCTCAGCCGGATGATCTGGCCATTATTTGTTTTACAAGTGGAACCACAGGTATGATGACATTTGCATCATACGTTACTTGATTCTGATTGGCCAGTTGTGGGATTTCATTTTTCAAGCCAAACTCTATCCACCTTATTCCTGATGAGTTTGCTGCATTTTGAATTATGGTTATGGGAACTTTAATTCAAAGAGGCGAATCATTTCAAATCACAACGTTGCCCTACAAATAAAGCTGATCCGTCTGTTTGACTGGATGAGCTGTCAATTTTCCTTCATGATTTATTTTTTAGACATTCATTCGCTGCTTTTTTTTTCCACATGATGATTTTTATTTTTTCCCTTTGCAATAATTTGTGCAAGGCATCATGGGACGCAGGAATAAGGTGGATAATCATTTGTTGATTCCACAGTGTTTTTTCTCACATGATAAATCCACATGTGATTTGAATGACACAACCTCTCTCTCGTTTGGTCTGTTTCTCCCAGGAAACCCTAAAGGGGTGATGCTCACCCACAAGAACATCATGTCCAACAATGCTGGCGTCCTCCGCTACACACAGGTACCGTCCCCGTCCCACACAACAGCCCTGCAGTCACACAATACAAGAGAACAGAAACTTTAAATTTAAATTAAAAAATATATTTTAAAAATATACTTTTTAAACAAATTCAAAATATTATTAAAAACTATAATATTATCTGGAACATGTTATTTCCATGACATTTTATCCACACTTCTCATAAAAGATAATGCTATGTTATTAACATTGCATATTATTTGTTTAATTTTTTATTGTAATATTTTATTTGACAGGTAACTCTTCCCTCCCAGCGTTTTTGAAGAAAGTTTTATTTTTTTTTAAATATATTATTTATAATTAATAAATGGGCCCAATATTTTTTGTTGTTGCATGGATATCTGAACATGCAATATATCAAAACTTAAAAAAAATAGGTTTTATTCTAGCTTCTTGCATTCTTTTTTAATCAACACTTGAATGTGGGTACGTTTCTTTATTTTCATAACTTTCATTGATTTTTTTTTATGCTGTTTAGTATTGATGGTCGTGTTATTTTATGCATCTGCTTGTTTCTTGTTTCTGCTTCACCTGTGTTTGGATCAGGAAGTTCCGCTGAGGTGTAATAGCGCCCCCTACTGAATAACAGGGACAATTCTGTCAAATTCCCTCAAAGGCAGGGAAAGAAATGTAAGGAGTGACTGGACCTGTGATATGTTTCTGTACTTTTGTCTTCCAGTTCGCCAGTCCCATCACCTCTAAGGACACACACATCTCCTACCTGCCGCTGGCACACATGTTCGAGAGAGTCGTACAGGCAAGTTCAGGCCGCTTCTCTTTACTCGAGCTTTGTTTTCCAGTCCTTTCAGAGTTTTTTTTGTGATTGTTGCGGGCAAAAATCCTTGATTATGCATAACGCGGCCCGTTTTCTTTAAAAAGTGATGGAATATGTGGGATATTTATGCAGTTTTATGCGGGAACTTGCAAAAACTGTGGTTTGATGAAAAAGAGAAAAATGTTCTCATTAGACCTTAATAAACACGTCAAACTTACAAAACATTGGTGAGTCAAACGAGTTATTTAGCTTTACAAAAGGAATCTGCTACAACTTCTGTAAAAATGAATAAATAAAATATAAAAAAATAAAGCGTGCTCCTGTTTTACAGCTTTTCGATGATGTTCATGTCACTTCATAACGTTCCCATGGCAACAGGGGGAAATGGCGGCTCTCGTGTGAAGCAAACGTAACATATTTAAACTTTCTGCTAAGATGATATTTGTGACTTTTTTGCAGCGAAAATTCGAGGATTATGAAATCATGCAAGCCCCGCATATTTTGAACGGAAGTCTGCAATTTGTGCGGCGAAAGTGCGGCGTATTTGAGAAATTTGATTTGATAAACTTTGGCGGATTATGGATTAAAAGGACTTAAAATGTCTTAAATTCAGATTCGATGGGTCTTCAATATTTCTGGTCACATTACCGCTAATATTTTTCCAGTCTGACGAACCCAATGGCCGTCAAATAACCAGTGAAGCATCGAATCGCGAGAATGGGCTAATTCTGATTTTATTACATAAACAGCGATTGATAATGTATTTCCGGTATCGCTGTTGAGACTCGCCTGTGTTTGAGAGAGATTTTATAGTGATTAAATAAAAACAAACCATCATAACAGCACACATAAACTCACAGAACAAACATACTGAGGTAAAAAGTCAAAATGTTGAGTTTTATGAGTGAATAAGTAACTTAACGGCTGAAGGGCGTTGTTAGGCTCGACGCGAAGCTGAACACCTTCAGCCGTCACGATACAGCACTTGCCTCAAGTACCGTATTGCTTTTTGAAAACGGTTACCACACAATAAAAATATTAAAGTAAAAAGATATATATATGTATTAGTGCAACTTTCCTGAAGTAAAATCACTAAAATCTTCCTTCCGCTAGAAAAAAATAGTCCCTGACCGTGAACAGCAACAACGCTCCAATGTGTAATATGCAAAAGCTCAAATAAACACAACATAGGACATGCAGTGATACACAAAGCTGTTGGGTGAAGCGGCCATGAATGAAGCACAGCTATTGACCAATCAGAATCAAGGATTCGAACTAACATTTTATAACATATGATATAGTTAAGTAACATAACATGACGGGAGCTATTTTAATTAATATCTTCACGATTACAAATGTAACATTGACTTTAGTTCAATAAACAAGTTAAATTACTTAGGTTAATTACATATAATGTGCATCACAGGTTTGGTCTTAAATTTCATTTTAAAGTGCCATTAAAAAGTCTTAAATTGAACTGGTTTATATCTGTAGACACCCTGTTTTCTGGAGGGACTGGTTTTCAGGAACACATGATTTATGATTTTGCATTGCTTGTGACACGCTGCTGTTCCCCAGAGTGGGATTCTGGTACACGGGGCTCGCATCGGATACTTCCAGGGTGACATCCGCTTTCTGATGGACGACCTCGTGACCCTGAAGCCCACCATGTTCCCCGTGGTTCCTCGTCTGCTGAACCGCATGTTCGACAGGGTGAGCACACGCATGCAGTCCTGGTGATCTTGTTCCAGTCAGTCATCCCCAGCACACAATACGACACAAGGGAAAAACATTTAATTACTGGCAAAAAAACGACGACGAGCCTGAGTGTAGTTTGTAGGGGACCGCAGATTTGGACCGAGCATTTGATGAAATTTAAAAATGGTTAAAATTCTCCATTTTCAAGGAAAAATTGCTTATGTTAAACATTTCATAATTGTTGTTATGCTTGTGCTGGGATCGTCTATTTTGAGTCCATGATATATTGAGTTTTTGGTTTGTATATTATATGTAATAGAGTTGCAGTTTTCTTGCTGAGAGGAAAAAACTGCTGCTTTTTCAAATACACTTAAAGTGCATAAATATAATTAAAATATATTTTACACACTTAAAGCAATATCGAATGGCATATCGAATATCTCATTATTCAACTAGTTAATAATAAATAAATAATAAATAATTATTTATTATTATTAAAATAACTGTAAAATATATGAATATTATTATTTTAAAATATAAATTATTATGATTAAATACTTATTTTATTTTACAATATAATAGTATTATTACAATGGTAAATATATTTCTTTATTGATTTGTTTAATTTTATAATTAAATTAATAAAAATACTAAATTTTTGATTAATAAAAATTATAATTTATTATAGCTATAATTATTTTATATTATATTTAAAATTGTAACTATCAAATATTTATAATTATTATTATGGTTGTATTTATTATTAATGATGAATTTTTATTTTACAATAGTAATATATTTATTGATTTAATTTATAATAATGATGTATTATAATTATGACTACGCATTTTTATTTTACAGTGCAATAATATTATTACAATAGTAATATATTTCTTTATTGATGCGTTTAATTTCTTATCATTAAAATAAGTAAATACAAATACAATTTTGAATAATAATAATTAAATACTAAATGTATTATTTTACAGTACAATATTAATATTTTCTTTATTGATTTGTTTACTTTTTGTAATTAAAATGACAATATAATAGGAGAATATGTCCTATTGATTCACGCCGTGTCCCCGCACCCGTGAGTGTGATCGCCCAGTGCCGTCATTAGTAAGCAATGCAGAAACCCTTTCGTCCCGCAGATCTACGGTCAGGCCAACAGTGCCCTGAAGAGACGTCTGCTGGACTTCGCTTTCAGGAGGAAAGAGGCCGAGATGTTGAGAGGAATCATGAGGAGAGACAGTTTGTGGGACAAGATCATCTTCAGGAAAGTCCAGGTATTATTGGCCGGCTTTCTGTGGTGTGTAAAAATACAACCATAACAATAGAGGAATACAGAGTCATACAACACACTTGAATCTATAAAAAATGAAGATCACGATTCTGCATTTTGTATAAAAATAAATCAATCATACATCTAATAGCCTACCATAGAGACAGAGCGTGTTTAGGCCACACCCACACGGGGGCCTCCATTGGCTTTATAGAATGACGGGAAGTGTTGTGTACATTGAATGTAGTGGTGTGTGTATTGAGTGTATTGATGTGTGTGTGTGCTGCCCCCTGTAGGCCAGTCTTGGTGGTTGCGTGCGGATGATGGTGAGCGGAGCCGCACCGGTTTCAGCGCCGGTTCTCACGTTCCTGCGAGCGGCGTTGGGCTGCCAGGTGCACTTTAACTCTTCACACACACATTTAGATGCGTGTCACCACAGTGCTGTGAGGTCAATGTAAATGTTGTCTACCCGCAGTTTTATGAAGGCTACGGACAGACTGAATGCACGGCCGCCAGCACCGTTACACTATCAGGAGACTGGATTGCTGGTACACACACACACATTCTAACACACACACACACACACACACACACACTCTCTCTGCCTGTGTATGTTGACTGTGTTCTGGTGTTTGCAGGTCATGTTGGAGCTCCTCTGCCCTGTAACGACATCAAGCTGGTGGACGTGGCTGAGATGAACTATTATGCCGCTAATGGCGAGGGAGAGGTGTGTGTGTGTGTGTGTTAATATACTATGATAGATCTCGTTCCTATTTTGAAATAGATTTATATTTTTATTCTTTCTGTTAAAGTTAGTATAAAAGATAGTAATATTTTTGCTATCTTTATTAGTTATTTTTTGAGTGTGTGTGTATGTGTTCTTTCTCACATTTGACAGGTTGTGTTGTTGTTTCTGGCAGGTGTGTGTGAGGGGTCCTAATGTTTTTAAGGGATATCTGAAAGACCCTGAGAAGACGAAGGAGGCTCTCGATGAAGAAGGCTGGGTTCACACTGGAGACATCGGCAAGTGGCTTCCCGTAAGACCTTCCTTCTGTGTTCACACACACATTTTATTCCAATGAGGAAAATTAAACATTTAGATCCAGTATTTTGGTACATGCGTGATGCGGCTGATTGAATGAGCTGCATGTAGAATATACACTACCGTGCAAAAGTTCATTAATTGGATTAGAAATACAGTCAAATATTACTTTGATATACCGTGTTGATATTGTATGATGACAGAAAGTGCACATCAGGAGTGTGTGTATTGCAGAATGGCACTTTAAAGCTGGTGGACCGTAAGAAGCACATCTTCAAGCTGGCTCAGGGAGAATACATCGCTCCCGAGAAGATC
Organism: Pimephales promelas; assembly: GCF_016745375.1. Next base: position 2,479,476 of record NW_024121754.1, read on the forward strand.
GAGAACGTTTACATCAGGAGTGAAGCTGTGTCGCAGGTCTTCGTGCACGGAGACAGTCTGCAGGTGAGACATGACGGCATAACTGTAAAACGGCTGTTTATTATTATTATTATTATTATTTAATTATTTAATCTTTCTCTCCAGGCCTGTCTGGTTGCCATCATTGTTCCTGATCCGGACTATCTGCCCGGCTGGGCCAAGAAGAGAGGCATCGAGGGCTCATATGAAGAACTGTGCAGAAACAAGGTACAGATTACATTTTTAAAGGGATACTCCACTTTTTTTTTTTTTTGGAAATAGGCTCATTTTATAACTCCCCCAGAGTTAAACTGTTGAGTCAAGAAACTTTACTGCCTTACCATGATTGATATGACGCAGCGCCTGAAAATAGTCCCCATCTCGGTATTACGCCTGCTGCACTCATGGTAGGGCAGTAAAGGGGGTAAAAAGTTAAAATGTTGAATTTTTTTTTAATTATAACATACAATATAGTTAAATACCATAGCATGACGGGAGATATTTTGCTGAATATTCTCACAATTACAAATGTAACATTGATTTTAGTTCAATAAACAAGTAGTTAATGTTAAATTACTTCAAATACTTAAGTTAAACATTAAATATTACATATAATGTTTTTTTTTTTCTATTACAGGTTTGCTTTTAAATTTCATTCAAATTGTCATTAAAACGTCTTAAATTTAACTGGTTTATATCTGTAGACACACTTGTATAATTGGGTATTAAAATAACTGAATTTCTCCATTAACCATTAGTAAATAAATTGTTTTCAGGAGGTAAAGAAAGCTATTCTGGAGGACATTGTCAAATTGGGTAAAGAAAGTGGCCTGAAGTCTTTTGAACAGGTGAGTTTAGTCTTTATAATGAAATGTATAAAGTTATGATTTGCTAAAAGTGTTAATCAGCTGTTTTCTATGTGATTTATAATTTATTCCTGTGATCAAAGCTGAATTTTCTGCATCATTACTCCAGTCTTAAGTGTCACATGATCCTTCAGAAATACATATTTTTGTGTATTGCACTGGTTTTTGTTGTAGTTCTTGTAATAAAGTGCATTTTCTCAATAATGTATAGTTATGGATCAGATACAATATGGTATTAGTTGACAAATAATGATAAAATTATGACTGTTTTATATGCTTACAGTGCACACTATCCAAACAGAGCTGGGACTGCCTATTTTAATGCATTCTTGTTGAATGAAAGTATTCATGTCTATTCCGTTTCCACAAACATAAATCTGCACAACAATCATAAATGTTTTTTGAGCACCAAATCATCATATTAGAGTGATTTCTGAAGGATCATGTGATGCTGAAAATGACAGAAATTACAGCTTTGATCACAGGAAATAATTTATATATATATATATATATATATATATAGTTATGTATTTACACATTTGTATTTTTTAATTTATTTTACATTGTAAAAATATTTCACAATATTACAGTTTTTACTATATTTTTCCATCAAATAAATGCAGCCTCTGTGAGCAGAAGAGACTTTTAAAAAATTGCAATTATTTCAAACTTTTGACCGCAAGTGCATATAATTATGATTATTAAATTACAAACATTTTCATCGTCTTCACGTTCAGGTGAGGGACATTTCACTACACACTGAGATGTTCTCCATCCAAAACGGCCTCCTGACGCCCACCCTCAAAGCCAAACGTGCCGATCTCAGGAACTACTTCAGGACACAGATCGACCAGCTTTACGCAAACATCAAAATGTAAACCAGAGGAAGAGCCTCAGATGAGCTGAACTGGGTTTCATGACTGAATAGAGCGATCAGAGACTTAATGAGCCTGATATGATTAAAAACCCTAGATCCGTTCTGTAACTCAAAGGCTTCGATTTTTACATATTTTCACACCGTCTGACTATTTTAAAAGAAAATAAACCTAAGCAAACATCTATTTCGGCTGTTGAAGACAAAGATAATCCTCTTTATTGCTCTTCTGATGATATAATGTGTAGAAAAGCCAAACATGAAGTCATGCTTAACACAGCTAACCTTCATTTTTAAAAGTTTGTGGCCTCAAATTTTTAAATTCAGCTTCTTGTAACGATCTCACAGAAATATTTTTACAGTCTCAGGGAAAATAATGTGCCTTATTAATGGACTTCAGCTGCATTTGAGTGTTATTGTTGAGGGGGGAAACGCACACATGCTAACAAACAAAGCTAATAATATAGCATTGTACCTCAGAATTGACATAAAGTGCAAAAAAAAAAAAAAAAAAGGGGGGTGGAACGTGGGAAATATTTCAAGATTTTGTCTTCCCCTAGTTTTATATTCTAAAGTCTTTTTCAGGACATGAGGTAACTTAAAATAAAAAAGGGAAGAGTTTTTATTTTAGAAAAAAATACTGTAATCTGGCCTACATTCAAGAAAACAAGCAAAGCAAATGTTTTCTGTTTATTTTTCTACATATTTATGTAGAACTTTTATAATACTAACTTGCATCTTGTTCCAAAACAGCTTTATAAAGGATAGTGGCTTGTATAAATAGTTCATAAACTGTTCTTATGAATGATTTACTCAAATTAGTTTTGCTTGTCTTTCATGAAAAAGGCCACGGACGATTAATATAACGATAAATGTGAAGATATAGTTCTTAAAAATTGAAACAAAAGACTAGCATAGTCCACAGCTATAATAATAATGACAGAAACAATTAATATCATCGCTTACCGAACCGAACGAGTTTTTTTTTTTTTTTTTTTTTACAGCCCGATGAACGTTAAAAATGACAACCAATCAGAATCCACCCTGCTTTAACGCGGGAAGCATTTAAAGCAGCAGTGCGCTTAAAATAAACGGACATTATGCTAATATAGTTCTGGTTAAAGTTATCGTTAGTCATCGTTCTTGGCCTGAACGTGCCTTAAGTTTAAACACAGCCAAGTATCAATCAGTGGTGATTAATATGAGTATCTAAGCCATATGCTGTCTATATGACTTTATTTTTAAAACAGCTCCGCATCCAGCTATGTTGCATAAGTGCTTATTTATTTAAAGGCTTTAATGGCAGATGGTATTATGTTGTTTTCAGGTGTATTATATTATTAGATAATATTATCTCATTGTTAGGAGCTTTCCACATGCGTCCTTATATTTCATTGATGGTTGCTGCTTCATGTTCATTGTAATTGTGTTTATTATGCACAGGTTGTTTTTGTTGTTTGATTTACCCATGGTTGTATAGAGCCAAACAAACTTTGTGTGTGTGTGTGTGTGGCAAACAGATAAACTCTGACAAACTCTGATAAACAAAAAATATTGTACCTAAAAACCTTATCTTGATATTAATGTAAATTTCCAATGCAAGACGTGTATATGATTGAAATTAAATATGATTTATGGTTAATGAACAATTGGTTAAAGATGTTTTTTTTTTCCACTTAGCTAAAATTAAATTTGAAAAAATTAAATTGTAGGTTTGTATATATCTATATAAAAAAAGGTATATATCAAACCACATCAAATCCTCTTTCTCGTAATTTTAATATTAAAATTACGAGAAAGAGGATTTGATGTGGTCTGCCATTAATGTTCAAACACCATGTAAAAGTGATTTTTCCATAATAGGTACCCTTTAAATTATCATAGCCGTCCATATGCCAGAGTTCATTTGGGCCAGCGCAAGTGTAGCCTACTGGCGTCTTCTCAAGCGTCTCCTTCGCCGAATTTCCACACACACCTCACTACTTTATTCTCGAAATTTAACGAGTTTAATCTCGCATTATAATGACTTTAATCTCGATATGTTTTTATTTATTTTTTATTATTGGTTGGCCCTATATCTACTACATAAAAAAAATCGAGCACACTTTGAAATAGTCAAATTTTCCTCAGGCAGCTAGTCAAGTATGCAGAGACTGCTTGTTATTATCAGAGACAGAAACGATCAGAGCCGTTCTGGAAACGATCGACGGCGAAGGAGGTAACGTCACGTGACAAACTCAAAAAAGGAGAATTAAAAACAAAGTAAATAGAAGGTCAGAAAAGTGTTACCTGGAATAAGTTTTACAGAGTGGTAAAGATAAATCAGGATGACACCAGTGTTGTGTTCACGACAGCCAAACGGGTGCGTCTAATATGCTGGATCACAAGTGTGCTGCTGCCAAAGTCCGTTAATTTCGGGTATTTATTTATTTTTGTTGTCCCTGCGCGCCGCTCAGAGACGGAGTTCACTGCGGATATTATGAGAGGTACTAATGAATTGTTTGTTGAGTTCAGGAACACATGTTAAAAACGGTTTCTCTGGTCAAACTGTCAAATAATATCAGAGCGCGCTGTCAAAGCAGGGCCGTAAAGACGCCGCTCCGCCCATCTCCAGCAGGGGGCGTTCACAGTGAGTGAGTGTAGCAAACAGACTCGATGCATGCTATCGATGCTATCCCCACGTTTGATGTGTTCATAAGATTTATGTACTTCAGCTCATGATAACTGTTTGATGCAGTCAAGACATTTTGTTGGTTGATATTCCTTGTTTAAGGAAACTTTATAGTGACTGATTTGTGTTCATATATTCAAATGATGTTGCTTTTTGTTCATGAAAGTGTGTCTACTCTGCTACAAATCATATCTGCTTAGTTAGAGTAGACTATTGAATTGTTTTTCTGTTATGTTACTGATTTATTTATATTATTGTATACTTGTATGATATGTATAATGTATGTTCAGATCAGGGATGAATATGTTAATGATGTCAGACATATTTTATAATAGCCGCTGGTTCTGTATCACATTTTGTGTAGCTGAACAATGCAGTTTTAACACTATAGAAGCAAAACGGACCAAAATGAGCCTTTCCAACATGTCTGAACGTTATTTGTTTATTTTATTGTCTATATTATGTCTATAGATGAATGTGACGACGTTGCGTCATTTCGACGTCGTGCGTGCGCGCAGCCGAACATGGCGACGTCCCTCGGCTCAAACACCTACAACAGACAGAACTGGGAAGATTCGGTATGTTTTCATTTAATGTATTTATGGAAAATGTGACGCACTGCTGACTACTTCAAAAATGTGTCCGTTTCTTCGTTTACTAAAAGAAACAAACATTTTCATATGACAGTTTTAAACTACTAAAGTACTATCACGCGCGTGCGTGGTGTTCAAATACTCATTAGAATATAAAATAAAGTTAGTTAATGAAGTTTACGTAGATATCAAATTGATAAATACATGTCAAATAAATGTATTTACATAAATGTCAAATATTGGTTATGGATATTTGACAAAATCAGGATAAAAGGTTTGTTTACGCGTTGTATTGTGCGATCCACAAAGTATTCATTTTATAAGAGACAAAACCTGCAAAAAGCAAACAAGCACGTCGACAAAAGTATTGTTGAGGGTAAAATATATAAAATATGATTAATAAAGTCACTCTATCTGATGCATCAAACTGCTTATTTGATTATTAATATTTAAAACTAACTTTTATTTAATATATTTGTGTATTTTGTCGTTAGGGATGTATAATATCGTCTCCATGAACGCTTTTTTCTCATACAGCAAATATTAGCAAATAATCATTAATCCAAATAATCACTTGTCACATGTTATGGCATCAGAATTAATGCTGCAAATCTGCAATCATAACTGAGAATTGGGATTAGTCTGAACGTCCTTCACACTTTAAACTGACTGTGATGAGAAAAGCATGAGTTGAATTGTGTCTGGAGTATCATCTGTGCTGCTGTGATTGCTGAAACTATCTTTAGCTCTCTAATGAGGTGAAAGACATGCTAGAACTTGTTGAGGGAGCAGTTTATACAGCATCTGTGAAGATACAGCATAGATTGACCCTCGTATGATCATAGATGCAGTATTGCTGGAAATAGGTCGACGTGTGGCGATTAAACATGTCAGAAATTATGAAAAATTTAGTGATGTAGCCTAACTCTGAAGTAAATGTTTGTGTGCATGTTGAATACTCCTGTTGCACATTTTAATCATTATATATATTTAAAAAAAATTCTAACACAGTTTTCAATTTTGTGATTATTATATATTTTTTTTATCATTAATATCATCACTTTTTCTTGTGGTTTTACCCAAAAGAAGCATTAACTAACCTTGTCATTAACCCTCCGGTGCTGTTCGGTCAAATTTTTGACCGAAAAATTTAGCGTTTTGATTTTATATAATTTTTTACTTCATCGGAATGGTACGAAATTTGATTAAGGTTTTGGCACTTGCAATGTGAACACAGACATTATTTGAAAAAGGTTAAATGGTCCTGAAAAAAAAAATAGTCACACTTGTGTTGTTCGCAGTCAAAAATGAATTTCGTCTAGTGGCTGCGTTTGGTATTGCGGCCAAACAAAATCTTACGGAAAGTTTTTTTTTTTTTTTTTTAAATATAAACCCTTAAATTTGCAGCCGTTGTTTAGATTTATGGCTTTGATTTTATTGCAGTTTTAGAGAAAAACATATTTTTGAAAATATATATTTCATATCAATAGTGCATTTTGTCCTGATTGTCCAAGTTTTCTCCTTCCAGGACTTCCCTATTCTCTGTCAAACATGTCTCGGGGAAAATCCATACATTCGCATGGTAAGTGATTCCAGTTGTTGTTTTTTTAAAGGGGTCATCGGGTGCAAAATTCGCTTATGCATATAAATGTGTCTTTGCAGTGTGTGGATATATTGAAAAACATTTTTTTTAAATCCTCAAAAAGCCTAAACACTCCCATTAATCAATAATCAGGCCTATTTTTTTAGCAATATGGTGTCATAATGCTCAAGCTCCACCCAGACTGTCCCGTATTAGCATATTATTATTATTTAAGTTTATTTAGATAGGGAACGATACAAAAAACATAGATAAACATAAACAGTCATCTGATGTATGTATCATATTGTTTTATTTATTTATGTTTTTTGAAGAAAGATCACAGGGTATACAAACTTAACAGGCCTGCGAATTAAATTAGCCTGCGAATAGCTCGGTATCGCCATTTGGTGTAATGAAACTTTAAATTAGAAGCTTACATTTAATATTCATGAGTTACTCTATTTTTGTTTTTGCAGACTAAGGAAAAGTATGGCAAAGAATGCAAGGTGAGCTCAGCATGTAGCATTGGGTTAAAGGGCTAACGTGAGCTACGGCTAAAGTGTGTGTTTTCAGATATGTGCTCGTCCCTTCACCGTCTTCCGCTGGTGTCCCGGCGTACGCATGCGCTTCAAGAAGACGGAGGTGTGTCAGACCTGCAGTAAGATGAAGAACGTGTGCCAGACCTGTCTCCTGGACCTGGAGTACGGTGAGACTTACACCAGAGCCCGGCCACTCCTGTTGGAACAAATTTTGGTTGTAGTTCCACCAGAGTTCCACTGGGGGGCGATCACACATGAGTGCAAAATGAATGGGAGTCTATGGAGCTAGACGGCTAAATTTGTCTTTCACCCGATTTCCGTTGAGAAATCTCAGATTTGATTTAACATGGGTTATAGGTCGAAAATTGAATGAACAAGTTCTTATTTACATTTATTAATTTAGCTGACGCTTAAAAGCGACTTACAATTGCTATATATGTCAGAGGTCGCACGTGTTTTGCTGATGGACACATTGATGTCTCACAGTGGATTCGAACCCGGGTCTCTCACACCAAAGTCATGTGTCTTATCCATCACCCCATATTTCCTTTCGATTTCTTCCAGGTTGAGTTGTTGTTGGCTATCACGCTAGCATTCTGCTAATGAACGCCGGTTGGTCAGTGAAGGACTGATTACGACCAGAGATACCGCTTGATCGCTTGAAGTTTAACCAAAACTCTTCTAGAACGTGTGTTTACCTGTGTTCGCTGTCTTGAGAGAGAAAAGAGACCAAAATGACTGAAGGATTGCCGTAAATCAGTATCTCTGGTCGTACGATGTGTATGACGGCTTAAAAGACTTTTTAAAGCAAATAAGTGACTCTAACTAAAACCTAAAACCAACATTGTGTAATTTTGTTGCATCTCGTTTCGAAACTTGTTATCTTCCCGGACACCTTAAAATGAAACTTTCTCCATCCCAGTAAAACCAATGCAATTCATTTTTGTTCTGTAATATTTATTCTTTTTAATTTAGTATTTTGAGACAATTTAATTGAATTTATTCATATTTATGCAATATTTATGGTTTATTTTTGCAATGGAAAATTATATATATATTATTTTTTTCAAAAAAATATTAATGCAGTATTTTAGTTTAATATAGAGTCTATAAAAAAAATATTTGTTGAAGAAAATTAGCACCATCTGGTTACAGTATAGAGAAAAAGCGTAGGACCATGGTGTAACCACTAGATGGCATGTACAGCTCTCTATGGAGAGGCATGTGAATTCCCCAGATGTTTATAAACACATTTTTTTGTTGTTGTTGTTGGTGGATTTGAATATATAGTTGAAACAATCTCAAAAACTATTTCTTATAAAAAAAATTGACAAACAAAAATTCACAATTTTTTTTTTACAATTTCCCATTCATTTCCTATGGGGGTCACTTTTGACCAAAGACCACAAGTGTGACTATTTTTTTAAGCCCACTTAGCATGCTCAGATCATGACCTCAATTTTTTTGTGTGTTCACATACATAATGCCATAAAAGTCACCAAGTTTCGTAACATTGCGATGAAGCTGTGATTTTTAAAAATTCAAAACATACTTTTTGTAATCAAAATTTATTGGTGTGTATGTGTATAAAAGTGTGTTAGCGTGTTGGTGGGTGTGTCTGTTTTGCACTCTAGATGTTGTAGAGTGTCACCCCTTTCTTGCTGTGTACTTTTTTTTAGAATTGTGGCCGATTTGTAGATTGTACATAGAAAAATTCGGACAATTTAGTTTTTTTTGTCAATTTCCCATTCATGTCCTATGGGTCGGTCATTTTTGACCGAAAAGCAAAAGTGTGACTCATTTTTTTACGACCACTTAAATTGCTCGAATCATGACCTCATTTTTTTTTGTGTTCACATACCCAATGCCATAAAAGTCACCAAGTTTCGTAACATTGCGATGAAGCTGTGATTTTTAAAAATTCAAAACATACTTTTTGTAATCAAAATTTATTGGTGTGTATGTGTATAAAAGTGTGTTAGCGTGTGTGTGTGAGTTGGTGGGTGTGTCTTTTTTGCACTCTAGATGTTGTAGAGTGTCGCCCCTTTCCTGCGGTGTACTTTTTTTTAGAATTGTGGCCAAATTGTAGATTGAACATACAAAAATTCGGACAATTTAGTTTTTTTTTTTTTGTCAATTTCCCATTCATGTCCTATGGGTCGGTCATTTTTGACCGAAGAGCAAAAGTGTGACTCATTTTTTTACGACCACTTAAATTGCTCGAATCATGACCTCAATTTTTTTTGTGTGTTTACATACCCAATGCCATAAAAGTCACCAAGTTTCGTAATTTTCTGAATAAGCTGTAATTTTTAAATATTCAAAACAGATTTCTTTAATCACAATTTATTGGTGTTTTTGTGTATAAAAGTGTGTGTGTGTAGGGGTGGGTATGTCTGTTTTGCACTCTTGATGTTTTAGAGTGTCACCCCTTCAATGCTGAGCACTTTTTTTCTGCATCGTGGCCGATTTGTAAATTGTACACACAAAAATAATTGTGTTTTTGTCAATTTCCCATTCATTTCCCATGGGTCGGTCATTTTTGACCGAAGAGCACAAGTGTGACTATTTTTTTTACGACCACTTAGCATGCTCGTATCATGACCTCAATTTTTTTTGTGTTCACATACCAAATACCATAAAAGTCACCAAGTTTCGTAACATTGCGATGAAGCTGTGATTTTTAACATTTCAAAACTTTTTCAGAAATGACCGAAGAGCACCTGAGGGTTAAATAATGTTTTTGTCTCCTGTTATATGTGTCCAGGTCTTCCGATCCAGGTCAGAGACACAAGCTTGTCGATTAAAGACGACATGCCGAGATCCGACGTCAACAGGGAATACTACACCCAGAACAAGGAGAGAGAGGTGACGTCTCATCGCAACCTACATCTCAGAAACACAACACAACACAAAGCATGATGAACTCTTGCGTTTCTGTGTCTGTCAGATTCAGAACTCTGACGGCACCCGACCGCTGGGGATTCTGGGTAAATCACAGAGCCCCAGTGACATGCTGCTAAAGCTGGCGAGAACCACACCGTATTACAAACGCAACCTACCCCACATCTGCTCCTTCTGGGTGAAGGGAGAGTGCAGGAGAGGAGAGGAGTGTCCGTACAGGTCAGTGCAAAATCATCAGACTAACACTCCGTTTAGTTTAGTTTAGTTTAGTTAACAGGGACCGTGCAACCGATGTCGTTAGCTAGATGGCTAATTTGCATATGTAGCCTCAGATAGCTCATTTGCATATGTAGTCTCTGGGCAGGATGTTGCATTTACAGTTACGCTTAATTATTTAATCTGAATGTCAAATGTTGTTATGTAAACTTACAGCACTTTATTACAATCCAGAAAAAAATAGTGTAATATCACATCACAAAAATCTGAATTAATGATCACATGATTGATTTTTCTTAAGCCATATTTTAAATGCAGTTTTAAAACTTTTTAAAAACTTTTTAATATAAACAGGCACTGAATTTCATCTTTCTGCTCCTCTAAATGAAAAAGCTGAACGTCCAAAGACAGTTTTCTTAAATTTACTTAAACACCAATGATGTAAGTTATGTTTCCAAATATGGTAATGGTTTATATTTTAAGGAAATTTCTCTTTGCATGTGAAATGAGATTCGCAGATGAAGTGCTATTCACTGTCGAGTCATTTTAATAAAACTTCGTTACAATAAATATAAAGTGTTTTATGAGTAATATTTGTTATCATTTAGATACTAAAGTTATAGTTTGTTGATATTTTTTATGTTTTATATTTTTTATATATTCATTTTAATTTTAGTAATTTAAAATTTGAAAATATACATTTCATATCATAAATAAATATTTTTTTATATGATTATAATATATATTATTATATTATTATTTTAATAATATATAAAAATATATTTTTTGTGAATTTTTCATAACAATGAATGTAAAATTGTGTAATGTTTTTTTCACTCTATCAATAATTTGAAAAAATATGTCTATCATTTTTAATTTCTATTTCAGTTTTAGTAATTTTAGTGCACTATTTTCATTAAACTAAATGACGAGAAATTTTGCTCGGGCCACAAAAAGAAAATGTACATATTTTTTTATATATATATATATTTTATTGTATTTCAGTTCAAGTTTAATATCAAGTGATGAGAATGTTTTTTTTTTTTTTTACTTTTTTGATATTTTGATATAATGCAGGGATTGAATCAAAAAGTTCATATGACATTTATTAGATATGTGTCTTTTTTTATTTAGAACGATTGGGTTAAATTAATTTCTATGGTTATGGCTAAAATGATATCAAGCAAAAAATCATGTTGTTTTTCATGGTGGGAAACATCTGCAATGCTGATAACTGTCCACACGGTGGCAGTAGCAGTGTTTAATTAAAGAGCCTAGGCCTTTTACAGAGTGATTGGTCGAGTGCTTCGAGTGTGTTTGGAAAGTCCCGCCCCTTCCCATAACCGCCAGTTTAACATACTACTAACTAACTCAACCAGGCCCCGCCCCTTTATTCTGCACATAAATTATTATAATGAGGAATATTGTGACGTGTTCGTTCCCGGGAGAAACTCGAGACTACAATGGAGGCGTTTCAGGAGTTCAGAAACACTGACACTCATATAGAGAAGAACTTTGCAGAGCTTTTTCATGCTCAAACAGCAAGAAAGCATAATATCTTTTCTTTCAATCACTCAGACATGAGAAGCCCACAGACCCTGAGGATCCTCTGGCCGATCAGAACATTAAAGATCGTTATTACGGCATCAACGACCCGGTGGCGGATAAACTCCTGAAGAGAGCGTCCACCATGCCTCGACTGGAGCTTCCCGAGGACAAGTCCATCACTACACTTTACGTCGGAGGACTGGGAGAAAACGTCACGGACTCTGATCTCAGGTGGGAGGAGCTTCAGTGGGAATAGAGATCCTACCATACATATTTTTCCCGAAATAAGGGCCCATTGCATTGTGGGATAGTTTTGCATGCCTTGTGCTCTCTCTGGTTGCATCATGCCGTATGTAATTCCAGGCATGCAAACTATTATGTTATGCATTTTGCATTCACAATTATGTATTTTGTATGTGTGCATTTAGTAGGTGCTTTTAATCAGAACATATTTACATATTACATGTTTTAACAGTTCACGCATTCCCTGGGAATCGAACCCATAACCTGACGTTGCTAGTTCCTGTTTGAGCTACTGGGCAGTTGCAGTATGTTTATGTTTACTGTGCTGCATAATTGATTTGAATGCATGAAATTACAAAATGCACAGGATACAACCAGAGCAAAGCACATGGAAAACTGTAATGTAGTGCACACGACTTTCCATTGTGACAAACACGTGCATTAAAAATAACAATTCATTGCAGTTTCTTCTTAAATAAAAAAGTTACGTTTCTACACAAATCGAATAACAAAAGAAATCCATTAAAAACAGTTAATAGATGCATGGATGTGATTTTTCTCAAACAATTGTGGTTATTATTTGTACCGCTATTGTTTTCATGCACACCTTGGTCAGAGTGAAATACACAAGATTAAAGAGTTAACATGCATGCCTATTACGCGTTTAACCGCAATATTGTGTTAAAGGAGTAGTTCACTTTTAAAACAACTTTTGCTGATGATTAACTCACCCCCACGTCATCCAAGATGTCCATGTCTTTCTTTCTTCAGTCGAAAAGAAATATTGGAATTCCAGGATTTTCTCAATATAATGGACTTCAATGGGGACCAAACGGTTCAAGGTCCAAATGAGAGTTTCAGTGCAGCTTCAAAGGGCTTTAAACGACACCAGATGATGAATAAGGGTCTTATCAAGGACCCTTCGAGTCATGACTCGGAAAAAGATTTGTTCGTTTTGATGAACAGGAGAGTCACGAACGCGCATCACAGAACAGAGCAAGCCGAGCATTTGAGCTTATAAAACTTAAATGTTTTATCTATTTTTTAAATGAGTGATCGCTTCGCTAGATAAGACCCTTATTCATCGTCTGGTGTCGTTTAAAGCCCTTTGAAGCTGCACTGAAACTCTCATTTGGACCTTGAACCGTTTGGACCCCATTGAAGTCCATTATATGGAGAAAATCCTGGAATGTTTTCATCAAAAACCTTCATTTCTTTTCGACTGAAGAAAGAAAGACAGACATCTTGGATGACATTGGGGTGAGTAAATTATCAGAAAAAGTTGTTTTTAAAGTGAACTACTTCTTTAATCTCATAATGAGGGTCATGTGACTTTCTGTTTAAAATGATTATTGTTGCACACTCTACCTGCTGCATACTTTTTCACATACTATTGCAGTGTGCAATTATTAGTGCACTAGTATTCTATCCCAACCTTGTATTTTCTGTTTAAGATTTATTTGTATTTCCGTCTTGTCTGTCAGGAATCATTTCTACCAGTTCGGTGAGATCCGTGCGATCACGCTGGTTGAGAGACAGCAGTGTGCGTTCGTTCAGTTTGTGACTCGAGAGGGCGCTGAGCTCGCAGTGGAGAAGTCCTTCAATAAGCTGGTCATTAACGGGCTGAGGCTGGTGGTGAAGTGGGGGCGCGTGCAGACTGCCAGAGGGCCAGACGCCCAGGAAGGGTTCAGTGAGATGGGCACCAGACTACACCCAGTCCCGGGTCTCCCTACGAGTATGTTGTGTGTGTGTGTGTGTTACTGGCATACAGGTTGTAATGTTAAAGCGATACTTCAGTATTTTCGAATTAGTAGTATTTTCAAATTACCACCCTCATATCCCCCTGAGACGAGAGATTTATGTATTTTTTGTCTGGAAAAAAATCCTCCGATGACACAAAAATCGGCATCTGAGGATTTTTTGTCCAGAGGCTGAAGACAATCATGCATGTATATATCATTATAGCTTCTTGCGCATATGTGTATTTTATTGAAAACAATTTCTGGGTCATATTGCACCCCAAATATATACATAAAGTAAAAATTAATTAAATTAATATTTTTATTTTATTTTTGGGAATGCATTTGGACCCAAACATGTTTTAATATATAAAGAAAATCAATTAAATGAATATTTGTATTTTATTTTTGGGGATGCAAAATGACCCAAATGTTTCTTTTTCCATATATATAAAGAAAATAAAAATAAATGCAATAAATATTTTTATTTTATTTTTGGGAATGCATTTTGACCCAAATATTTTTTTTTTTTTTTCATATATAAAGAAAATAATTTAAATGAATATTTGTATTTTATTTTTAGGGATGCAAAATGACCCAAATGTTTCTTTTTCCATATATATAAAGAAAATAAAAATAAATGCAATAAATATTTTTATTTTATTTTTGGGAATGCATTTTGACCCAAACATTTTTTCATAAGGAAAATAATTTAAATTAATATTTGTATTTTATTTTTGGGGATGTAAAATGACCTAAATGTTTCTTTTTCCATATATAAGTAAAATAAAAATAAATGCAATAAATATTTTTATTTTATTTTTGGGAATGCATTTTGACCCAAACATGTTTTAATATATAAAGAAAATCAATTAAATGAATATTTGTATTTTATTTTTGGGGATGCAAAATGACCCAAATGTTTCTTTTTCCATATATAAAAAAATAAAAATAAATCCAATAAATATTTTTATTTTATTTTTGGGAATGCATTTTGACCCCAAAAATTTTTTTTCATATATAAAGAAAATAAATTAAATGAATATTTGTATTTTATTTTTGGGGATGCAAAATGACCTAAATGTTTCTTTTTACATATATAAAGAGAATAAAAATAAATGCAATAAATATTTTTATTTTATTTTTGGGAATGCATTTTGACCCAAACATTTTTTCATAAAGAAAATAATTTAAATTAATATTTGTATTTTATTTTTGGGGATGCAAAATGACCTAAATGTTTCTTTTTCCATATATAAGTAAAATAAAAATAAATGCAATAAATATTTTTATTTTATTTTTGGGAATGCATTTTGACCCAAACATTTTTTTTTTTCATATATAAAGAAAATAAATTAAATGAATATTTGTATTTTATTTTTGGGGATGCAAAATGACCCAAATGTTTCTTTTCCATGTATAAAGAAAATAAAAATAAATGCAATAAATATTTTTATTTTATTTTTGGGAATGCATTTTGACCCAAACATATTTTAATATATAAACAAAATCAATTAATTGAATATTTGTATTTTATTTTTGAGGATGCAAAATGACCCAAATGTTTCTTTTTCATTTATAAAGAAAATAAAAATAAATGCAATAAATATTTTTTTTATTTTGTTCTTGGGAATGCAATGACTCAAACCTGTTTTTAAACAAATCACCCACTTATGATAATGAACAATATTCCCTATTTATTGTGATTTATTTTATATATTATTATAATTGCATGAATTTTTTTGAACATTAGTGAATTTTGTCATATTGCTGTTTCTTTGCATCGTGACTAACACAACCCTATAACCATGATAAAATGACTGTAATGCAGCGTCTCAGAGCTCATTGATCTGTGTGATTATATCATGTGTGTATCGCAGCTCTACCGCCAGCGTCTGCTCTAGAGGAGGAAGCGTCTGCCAACTATTTTAACCTGGACCCGAGCATCTCTCCTGCGCTCATGAACATCAGTCTGCCGCCAAACCCGCCAGCGCCCGGTACACACTTCATCTCCACTCACACCTGCATGTTACCGCACAAAAAATATTTACAGCCCTAAAGTAGGCTTCATTTTCTTTTTGCAAAATGTGCTTTTATATAACACAACCAGTGCTGTTATTGTTAACGGAAATGAAAATGGTTGAATCTGCCCCAAAATGGCTCATGAATGTTTTTTTAATAGAGTCTGGTTGTGGTTTCAGGTTTTCTCCAACCCATGTGTCCCCCTCCACCGCCTCCTCCGACGGGTTTGAGACCTCCAGGCCACATCCATTACCCTTCCCAGGATCCTCATCGCATGGGTGCGCACGCTGCGGTTCGCCACAGTGACTGATAAGATGACTGTTGTTGAACTGTGACGGTGATGTCATCACTGAGTGATTGACTGGAACACTATGGGAAGTGCCTGTACTGGTAATATGGGAGTGTGATTGGGCGCTGCTGTTGTAAATGCAGTGGCAGGTGTGTGTTACAATCATGCCTCAGTCACATGGTATTTACAAAGCAAGCTCACCAACAAATAGTTTACCGTGCACAAAACCTGCACTCTCTCTGCCTTCTGATTGCTGGAAGCTGCTGAATCTGTGAGCTTTTTGTTCAGAAGACACGACTCACAGTGAGTTTACATTGAAAACCAAGCACTGTTTACCAATATGCATTTGCATTTAGACATTTTCATGAAAATATAACTCATTTCACCCCAAATTGTAATTAGTGCTGTGCAAAAAAAAAAATCGTTTTTTTCCACATTAGAGTTATTAGTTCTTGCATTACAGTAGGTAACTGTGAATTTGGGTTGATAATTAATGTTTAGTTAGTGCTTTTTCATGCAAAAAAAATCTTTATGGTCCTAAAGTAGGCTTCGTTTTTTTTTTTTTTTTTTTTGCAAAATGTGTTTTTTTTTTTTTTTTTTGAGGGTGATTGTGAGATTCACAAACCCACACACACATTTCAGTCTTGCATCTAGAGATTTAACAAGCATAAAAATTGTGTCTAGGATGCAACTATACTCAAACACATCTTTAACATGAGATATATGTGTAGCTGCTGTCTTGCATCAAAGAAAAAATATTTTTGTTGTTTTTCTGATAATTATCAGTTTCTTATTTTGCAACGAAACATTTTTTGTTCAGTGGTTTCCTTTTGTTGTAACAAAAAGAAAAAAAACAACATTTTTTAAAATTTAAAAACAACAAGAACCTTATTGAAAGAACCTACGGTTACCATTTTCTTTTGTGAACATTAAACAAGCTGTCATTAAATGCACCGTCTTCTCCGTTTTTTAAGAAACACAGCGGCCCATAAAAAGTATTCAGACACTGTGCATCTTTCTTTAGATAAATGATATTTTTTTATTTAATGCAACAAACACATTTTACAAGCAAAAACATTTATTTATTTAATCCTCTGATGCAATGATAAATGCACATTTTCCATGTGCCGAAAGTGTCCAAATACATTTTAGGGCCATTTTAAGTGTGAATGCACACAGTATTTGCATGAAAAGCCAGTATTTCAAAGTTCTGAATTATTGACTCATTTCTTAATGTATAAATGGATTTGTGTTGTTCTAGGAGAGCAGCCATGACTTCCCTCATCCAGCACTGAGCTAAAACATCTCCTCATCCGGATCATTTTTATCATGATGTTAAATTTGTGGTTTTCAAAAGTTCACCTGCAGGGAACTTAATGGGGCGGTCTGAAAGTGCAAAGCGCAGGTCTTTACGGCGCGACAGTCTCCTCCTCTAATGTTACCGCTGTGGGTCAGCGTGGAGCTCACAGGTCGTTGGACTCGGGCGAGTATCCCACGCCCCATCCCCGCGGGGCTCTGTTGAAGTTGCGTCGTTTGGACATGGTGGCCAAGGTCATGCCAGGAAGATTTTGAGTCTCCAGAGTTTCAAACCCAATAACAGGAATCACCCTCTGACTGCGCACAGGACCTCCAAACGGCACCGCGGCTCTGAAATAAAAACCAAACGATGAAGAGTTGGATCAGGATACATTTCAAAACAGTGTTTCGTTTCAAAACACACTAAATGCATGCATAAACCGAATGAAAGCTCACTGAGGTGATACCACAGAAACCAGAAGTCATAGAAGTCCTCTGCTATTCTTCTGGCACAGTTATTATATTATCAAACTCACTGGTTCGTCCAGGTCGCGCATCGTATGGCCTAATGTTTTGCTGCCATTTTAGTACAATTTCTGACATCTTTGCAGGAATGTGATGTGAATATCTATCTTTAGCAACACTGAAAGTGAATAGCACATATTCAATTCATTGGGGTTCTATATTATAGTGCAGTAGATTAATGGCATATTTCAAGAGAATCGTTCAAATTGGTATAGAAGCATAACGTTTGGCACAGATACTCACTAAAGGTCACTTTTTGTGAAAAAGGCGTTGGCCACCCAAAAATTCAACATGGTGGCCATTTTTTCAAGATGGCCGCTATTTCTGTCAAATGCGGATTATGTCAACCGTTCAAACTACTAGGGTTGGGTATCGTTTGAATTTAAACGATTCTGATTCCGATTCCTTGTTTCGATTCCGGTTCCTAACGATTCTCGATTCCGATTCTTTTAAGAGGAGGGGTCAAAAAAGTTTAGCTAACCTTGCTAACCAATGGCCTTTCTGAAGGAAATACTCCTTCTGTAAAAATACTCCTTTTGTCACAAATTTTGCATTTTGCCGAGATTTCGTTATTTTTAGAAAAGTGAAGCCACACTTTGGATCGCCAACGTAAGGTACTCATGTTCGACTCGCGTGGTTATGCCAACACTTCCGGTAGACGCTTCTTCATTGGTGTTGTTCAGCGGTTTCTTCTTCCGCTCGGCGGACTGTGAATATCGAAACTAGGATTCGAATTTTTTACTTTTGAACGATTCCGGGAAAAACGAAAAGTTAGTCTCGGTTCCAATCGATACTCTATTCTCGATACCCAACCCTACAAACTACTGTATGAAAATACTCTCTTCTCTCACAAAAAAACCGTGCTTGTCCCCTTAAAAAGTTTAAGATGGTAACCATTTTTTTCAAGATGGCCGACATTTTTCTTGAATCCTTAAATCTTTTTTTTTTTTTCAAATGGTGATGCAATCGTGAAATTTGGTACAAATATTCTTCAATGAACATTATCATGGAAAAAGGGTGTGTGCCACTCAAAAATTCAAGATGGTGACCAAGATTCAAGATTTTTCCAAAAGAGTGTTCCTCGAGTATGTCCGCCTAATTTTATGCTTGCATCACCATTTGAACAATTGAAAAGGAACGGTGGACATCTTTAAAAATGGCGACCATCTTGAATTTTCGAGGGACAAGCATCTTTTTCCAATAACATGTTCTTTGGAGAGTTTTTGTATCAAATATTATGCTTGGATCACTGTTTGAATAATTGATATAATCTACATTTAATAGCAATGGCGGCCATCTTGAAAATTGGCCGCCATATTGAATTTTTGAGTGGCCAACGCCTTTTTCCAAAAAAGTGGCCCTTAGAGAGTATCTGTACCAAATTTCAAGCTTCTATACCAAAGTGAATGGTTTTTTTTTACTAATCTGCTGTACTAATATAGAAATCTAGGGTTCTTGACTCAATTTTAAGTTTTCGATACAGGGCCTGATATGAACAATCCCCAAGCTCCGAATGAGAGTAAAAGGAGTGTGTTTCCCATAGACTGCCGTAACTCGATGCTTCACTACCGTAGTATGACGCATCGTTGAAGAAATCAACTAGATAGCAGTGACTGTTTCCCAAAAGCATATTGTCGCAAAGTGGCCGTCTCAGTGTGGAAGGAAGGACAAAACAGAGAAAACGAGTTTTCAAATGAATCCAGATTAGGTTATAAATCCATAATATAACATATTTCATAAGTATTCAATGAGATTGAATGGTTTTATCCATCAGGTCTTGATGGTATAAAGTGGGAAGTCAATCTGGAATACAACTGAATATAAGTTTCGAGAAGCTGCATTTGATTTTGCCCAGTTTCAAAACGATCACTCAATGCACATCCAGACCCAAGATATTCCTGTCTGGATTGGACTCAACCTGGTGACGCAATTCTACTTTGTATCTGAGATTCTCCCGTGTGCCAGCCCGGTTCCTTAAATAGTTCCTCAGTCATTCGCTCCTCTGTGGATCTCGTTTCAAATGGGAAGACGCAGTGGAAACATTGAAGCTCTCTTAAGTGCACTTCATAATTCGATAGGGTGGATTAGTTTCGTTGGTTACGTTAAAGTAATCATCACGCATGAAGTTAATGTGCCAAAACCTCTCCGTGACCATCAAGGCCGCTTCTCGGATCAGGTTTAGCCTCCGTTTTATGATCCCGTGGACTGGAGAATGGACTTAATCCTTCCCATATAAAGAAGTTGTTAGGGGAATCCCAACCCTACATGGGCCAAAGTATTGTGTCACGTTTTTGTGATTGATCCAACTTGTTCTTTTTTGTTTCAGCCATCCAATAGGTTTTCAATCAGATTTGCACTCACAACTACCAGTCCCAAGTGATGTGCAAATTAAAGTCGATTGGTAGGTTGGCACATTCTCCGACATGTTAAGCTCAGGTGGGTGACATAAGTTTGAATGTGCCTTACATTATCATTTAGTTTTTTCATAGTTTTTACATCTTATCCAAAGCACTTACAAATGACTTGCATGTCGTTACCATAGATATCTATATAAAGGCCATCTTGTCACAGGCAGCTCGCTCACTGGTAACATTGTGTTAATGGTACATGTACTATTTAAATGACCATAACTTGCTCAATTTTCTACCGATTTTCAAACGGTTTGTTTTGTTATAAACGTCAGAGATGTAGTTATGACAAAAAAAGAGGTGTAGTTATGACACTGCATATTTATGAATAAAAAGTGTATAAATAAACAATCATCCAGATAATTATAGCCATGTTAATAACGTTTGTAAGAAACCAAACCGTTTGTAAATCCGTCAAGATTTCAACGAGATAAGAGTATTTGTGTTCGTGCTGACCACTCATCTTACATCAGCTTGTCTGTGACAAGATGGCCGCCGGTGATGACGATGGAAACTCCGCCATAACACATCTAGCATTTATCTATCTTGCGATCGAGAAGGCCCTTAAAATGGCAGACTCCCAGATCAGTGCCCTGACTACTCAACTATTTTTTTATTTAACCTTTATTTAACCAGGTGAGCAAGTAGAGAACACAGTCTATATTAATTTCACCTTTTAAGTAATTACTGAAATAAATGAACTTTTGAAGAATATTCAAATTTATCGAGTTTCACCTGTAACGTTAGAGGACATAACGTTTTTAACGGTTGTGAAGTAAATACTTATTCAAAAATATACATATCTTGCGATCGAGACGGCCCTTAAAATAGCAGACTCCTGATCAGTGCCCTGACTACTCAATTATTTTTTTTATTTAACCAGGTGAGCAAGTAGAGAACACGGTCTATATTAATTTCATCTTTTAAGTAATTACTGAAATAAATGAACTTTTGAAGGATATTCAAATTTATCGAGTTTCACCTGTAACGTTAGAGGGAGGACATAACGTTTTTAACGGTTGTGAAGTAAATAACTACTCAATATGCGATCTAGGACACTTGTTTTGTACCGTCTTACCTGTTAAAGCACCGGTAATTCGCTGGCGGGAGTTTCTGTGGCGGTTGAGGAGGTAGCTGAGTGTTGAGCGAAGAGAGAAGCTCTTCACTTTCTCCTAGGGCTTCTTGCCACGGTGAACAATAAGACTTCGGGATCACCGTGGCGTTGAATTTCTCCCGAGGGATCTCTCTTAGCGGTCCGGAGTAGCCTAAAAGGATAGGATGGTGCTTGGTGATTCACAGGGCCAATAATAGAGGGAGCTTTGCTGTCCTGAAGCACATTCTAGCATGCGACTAGCACGCAAACGCATTAGCGGAAATTATTCGGACTGGTCTGTTCAGGGTAAACTGGCAGATAAGGAGACTGAAACAGGAGATGGATGTTTATTTAGGGATCCACAGACGGAGATCAACATTAGAGTTAATTATGAGACGAGCTAATGATATCAGCTCAACGTCGCTGTCAAAGACGTCAGAAAAAAAACGTTACGAGCATATTCCTCTTGCGCACTGTAAAATAATTTTCTTGACTAGCTCTGTTTGAATTCCAGTTAAAGATAAATATACTTGAGAAGCACCACTAATAGTTCCAATTACGCTTTAAAAAAATTATTTACATTTTTAAATTTTTTTTTTTAATTATTTTAATGTTTGTTAATATTGAAATGTGTATGTTTTTATTATGTATTCTAATATAGTCATAAGATTGTGTTGTATTTTATATTTTATTTATATTATTATAGTAATTAAGATTCTGAATTAGCTTTTATTTTTATATTTTCAGTGTTATTTTGTTTTAGTAACATTATGTAGCCTACTTTTAAAGAAAAACATTCTTTATTGCTTAATTTAAAATTTTAAATTCAACTTTAATCCTATTTATTTCTGTTTTACTTAACCTTTGTTTAAATCACATACAATTATTTAGTTCTCGAGTACATTTATCTTGTTTTGAGGATTTTACTGTAGACATTTTTAGAGATTTTGATTTTACTGTAGAGCCTAAAAAATGATTAAAACGTTTAAGTTTTTATGTGTACTGATTTTAAATCAACTTATTCATAGTAAGATAATTTAACGTCTATATCTTGCTGCCATTTAAGGTGGGTGGTTGCTAAGGTGTTGCTAAGCAGCTGATAAGTGTTTAGTGTGGTTTTTGTTTCATTGCTATATATTTTCTGGGATATTCTGAATGAATGATTAAATGAGGTATCACAGGATATTTTTGGATTCAGATTTGCTCAAGTCACAACAGTCGTATTTAGTAGTATGTGATATAATGTGATTCATCCAAACTCATTAAATGTGTTTGATATGTAACAATTGGTAATATTGTTGAGAAAGCAGTGAGTACCTGGTGCGAGGACGTTTGGGCTTCCTTTCTTGGCCACCGTGTTCTTCAGGCTTGTGACGAGACTGTGTTTTCCAGCCACTGGATACAGCAGGTTTTCTTTCCCGCCCTGCATGTCTGTCATCATGTGGTTCTGGTTCTGGATTTGATTCTGATCCATGTCGTTCTGTTGGAAGAGTTTCAGGGTGGAGAGGTTCGTTCAATGTCTTGTAAAGCATGAATGTGGGACCATTAACCTGGATATTATATAATATTACGGACACATAGTTTTCATTAAATATGTTTCATTTTGCTTAAGCTTTATTCAAATTACAGTTAACTATCATTAACAGTTTTAGTTAGCAATAACAACACAGTTCTCAAGAAACAATTATCTTGTATTTTGATATTTTAACAAAAATGTTGCCTTGGCAAATATATATATAAGCATATTTTGGGTAAGTTGAAAGTGGGTAAGCTCAAAATATTTAACAAGCGTTTTTACACTTTGTTATTTATTTTTTAAATGAGCGATGTTTTCGCTAGATAAGACCCTTATTCATCGTCTGGTGTCGTTTAAAGCCCTTTGAAGCTGCACTGAAACTCTCATTTGGACCTTGAACCGTTTGGACCCCATTGAAGTCCATTATATGGAGAAAATCCTGGAATTCCAATATTTCTTTTCGACTGAAGAAAGAAAGACATGAACATCTTGGATGACATGGGGGTGAGTAAATTATCAGCAAAAGTTTTTTTTTTAAAAGTGAACTACTCCTTTAACTCGATCTTAATCCGTTTAATCTCAAATTTGTTTGTGACCGTTTAACAAATTTACACGTTTTACGAGTAAAATATATATGCTGGAGTATAATTCTCAAAATATATCAGAAGTAGACCCTTTAAAGAATATATGTACAAAATATGATAGTTCTATCTGTTAATTAAGATGTTTTACATACTAGGCTACGTTTTGTAGTAGTCAGACGAAGACATCTTCTTCTAGATGTGCAAGCAGGAAGTAAACTAATCTGGTCATGTGACCTTTCACACTAGTTACATGACATTAATAGATTTTAATCAAGACAATTTTTTATTTTTATTTTACTTAAAGGGATACTCCACTTTTTTTGGAAATAGGCTCATTTTAACACTCCCCCAGAGTTAAAAAGTTGAGTTTTACCGTTTTCGAATCCATTCAGCCGATTTTTTTTTGATATTTCGAAGAATATCAGTAACCAGACAGTTTCTGGTCTCATTGACTTCCATAGTATATTTTTTTCCTACTGTGGAAGTCAATGAGACTAGAAACTGCCTGGTTACTAATATTCTTCTAAATATCAGAAAATCAGCTGAATGGATTCGAAAATGGTAAAACTCAACTTTTTAACTCTGGGGGAGTGTTAAAATGAGCCTATTTTCAAAAAAAAGTGGAGTATCCCTTTAAAAGTTGAATTTCTTGCCCAAAGCCTTAAATAACAACATCTTTAGAGCTTCCAGAAATATGAAAAAAGATGCGGTCACAGTTGTGACGCTGTAAACAGGGCCGTAGTGATCCGACGAATGCCTCTCTTCTGTATTGTTGTGGTGTAATCCAAACTCTGGATATGCATTTGTTTCTCTTACGTATATGCCGGCGGTGTGAGCGTCTCCTGAGTTCTCCAGCGTGAATCTCTCCACTCTCCTCTGACGCTCCTGGAACATGATGGATCCTCTGTTGCTGTTCAGCTTCAACTCCTCCATCATCACATCCCTGGGAACGCTGATCTTCTTCCCCAGGTTAAGACCTACACACACACACATGCACAAAAGTTTAAAATTATAGATAGATTTAAAAAGTTTCAATTAAATGCTGTTCCTTTGAACCTTCTCATCGTAGAATCATGACAAAAAAAGTTTCCACAAACAAAAAATCTGGAGCAACACAACTCTTTTCACCATTGATAACAATCATACATGTTTCTTGAGCAGCAGAAGGATTTCTGACGGATCATGTGACACTGAAGACTGAAATATATTCCCATTGAAAACAGCTATTTTGAATTGCAATAATATTTCACAATTTTTACTGTATTTTTGATCAAATAAAAGCAGCTTTGAGACTTCATTCACAGGGTATCTGCGGGGTCTTGAAAAGTATTAAAAGGTGATAAACCAATTTTGGGAAAATTAAGACCCTTAAAAAGTCTTATCACGGCTTTATAAAGTCTTAAATTTTAAAAGTATTTTTTTCTGAATTAGCCGTCCAACAGTTTGAGTCCCAAAAACATCATAAAAGTGTGTGAATTTAGTCATTTTTGTTAAAAAAAACGAACAGATAGTTAAAAAACTAGGCTATTGTGGGTGTGTTCGTAAATTGCCTCTGAGAGGTGGGCGGAAGTTCAAAAGCACAATGTACACTCTGGCGTTCCCAGTGCGTATTACAACGCACCAAAATGTTTTAAGTTTTTTTAATAAACTTTGCTTTGATTTACTATCCCAGCCTTTTTGATTTTTTGTATCAGAGTGGTCTATAGTCTTTATCGCAAACTAAAACTGTTAAGTTAAAAGTATCACTGATGTAAATGGTTATAGCTTGAAGTGGCGGTGAGGTATTAAAAAATATTGAGAAGGTCTTGAAATTAACTTCAAGATTCCTGCATATACCCTGATTCAGAAAAAGCTTACAGAGCCGAAATGATGTAATTCAGTGCCCTTGTGGTTCAAAATCTGGATTGGTTTAGTTGTGTTTGTGAGTGGGGCTTTGCTGTCCAAACACATTTCTAGGGCCGCTCCGTATATATTTCCTTTCCCCCGAGAGGTTCAAGAACATTGTTTGGTGAGTGAGTCGTCTCTGGGTTCTCCTGTGGCGGCTGCTGTCGTGTCTGCGGTGTTATGAATGTTAACAGTGATGATTATTATTAGACTCGGTGTTGGGACCCTTGGAGGAATGGACTCGCCCTGAAGTGGCATCTTCAGTCGTGTATTCTTCTACAGTTCCCTCTGCAGAGTCGGGTTCAGCTGTGATGCGAACGAACACACGGAGGCGAGTGTTGGGATAGTTTCAGGAATGTTGGATGTGGAGATTCTCCTCTGTTTAAATCACTCGAGTCACTGCGGGAGAATCTATTCCTGCTCCTGTCAATCAACTCTGAGTCTCTGCAGGACTGAAGTCCATCCAGAAGGACCGTCTCTGATTCTTTGTTTTTTTTTTATCAGGATATATTATTGGGGGTATGTAAGTGTAGGAATGTGTGTTTTTGTCTATAGGGCTTCATCCGAGTGTGTGTGTGTGTGTGTGTGTGTGTGTGTGTGTGTGTCGTACCTCCCTTTGCCTCTCTGCTCAGGATCATGGCCTGCTGCTGTCTCTGTTTGGTCAGACTATGATGTGCGTTCTGCATCTCCGTCTGCACACACATCAACATCACTGTGAATGATTGCATCTTGCTTTTAATAATAAATATTATTATTATTTATATAATATATTTGATGCAAATATTATTATTTATGTTAATATCAATTATCAATATTATATGTTATATAAATATTAAATGTAATAATAACATTAATATTAATAATTGTTTTTGTTTAATTGATTTAATTGTTAAGTTCTACTCTAGTTGTGTCCTAATCCTTTGTAATGATTTCCTTTGTGTTGTAATTGTAACATCCATTACATTTAAATATATTTATTTCAATATTTAATTTCAATAATGTATTTAAAAATATTATATTATAATAATAAAATAAAATGATCAAATTTTGTAACATCCAGTACATTTTATTTGACTTATCTTTATAAAGTAATTATATTCTAATAATATTCTTTCTAATTATATTCTAATTATATTAATAATATATTAATAATATCATTATTAATATTATTTTTATTAATAATAGTATTAATATAATATTAATATATAATATTCGTTCTAGTTATATTCTAATAATAAAATAATTATTAAAATAATACAATTATAGTATTGCATATAATATGACTTATATATTGATATCATTTTATAGGTAAAAGCCTATATATCAGTTAATTTTTTTAAATTTTTTTTTTACATAAAGTAAACTATGCCCCTCAAAATCAACTCCAGGGGTAAAATGTTGGCCCCCATAGTTAATTATTAATAAATAAATAAAAAATATTGGAGAAATTGTAATTGAAAAAGTTATTTTTTATTTACTCTACTAAATGCTACAGTTTAGTTTAGTTAATCTGTTCTCATAGAAGCAACAGGAAGAATTTTGTCATGCTAAAAGTTCAGATTTTACAGATTGCAATGCACACAGCTGGCATGCGGATTACACACACACACACACACACTCATTTAATCCCTCGTACTCTGGCTTACCTGAGTGTGTGCTGGAGAAGATGATGTTGTGTGTCTTGGCTGAGCTCTGTGATTGTGTGTGAGAGGGTGAAGCTCCTTTCTATAGACTCACCGCCTGATGACATCATCGCTGCTAATTTAGCCAAACGACCGGAGCTAAATGGGGCAAAGCATTTTGTCCCTGACGTGCACCTGCCAACCCCTCATAATAAAAACCTGATGCCGGTTTTGCTTGTGGAGCGGTCCAAGCCTGTCTGCAAGTTGTGTGACTGTGTGTATTTGTGTTAGTTGTCTTGCTGTCCTAAATGTCCATTTGCAAGAACGGTGACTATAAAAGAATAAAGCTGTAGGCAGCAATTAAGGGGCCAAACACAAAGAAGGCACAATACGTCATGCCATCATTGCTGGGAGCACCCGCAACAATGAGAAATTAAAGGCTTATTAAAAGGATTTCAGGCAAAAAACACAAATAAAATCACTAGTAA
The DNA here is from genome assembly GCF_016745375.1 of Pimephales promelas. Next base: position 2,506,996 of record NW_024121754.1, read on the forward strand.
TGTGATTTAATGGTTTATCACTTTTGACCAATAAGTGGCGCTGTTACAAAATGGGTTAGAGTAAGGTGACTGACACAAAATTTGGTGTCAATCTGTCAAAGCGGTTTCATCTATCGATATGAAATTCATAACTTTTTGCCGGCATAGTCTGAAGATGATACAAATCGATTTTGGTTAAAATTGGACCAATGATCTAGGAAGAGTTTGAAAAAGTAGGTTTTTAAAGAAAAACAAAATGGCGGATGGGGAGTTCGGCCAACAATGGCAAAATTTGCATCTATGTTCCTGGCATTACCAAAGGAAACTATTAAGACCAGTTTAATTATTATAGGTTAATATAATCAAAAGTTATTAGCATTTTTAAAAATATTTTATTAAAACTTTTAAGCACAAGGTGGCGCTGTCCCAAAACATTTTGAGTATCTTCAGGGCATGGCTGCTGAAGACACATACCAATTTGTGTAACGATATACACCAATATGTTAGTAAAATAAAGCATTTTACGACAAAAATCAAAATGGCAGACTCCCAAAATGGCCGAAATGGGAAAATTGGGTATTGTTCGACTTTTTTTGGCCAAACTTTTCAGAAGTTATAAGCAAAAAGAGCCATTTTTCATACCTCCTGACCACTAGGTGGCACTGCGCTGAAACTGTGCAGGTAGCCTCAGTTCATGGTTGTCAAAACACACACCAAGTTTGGTCTGAATACGCTAAAGCGTTGTGGAGAAATAGCCTACGAATACGTTCGCGTGTTATTCGAGAACGGCTTGATGAATCAACTTGAATTCCATAACTTTTTTTCAGCAAGGACAGAAGACGATCTGGTTCAATCTTCGTGAAAATCGAACAAATTTAAAAATGGCGAATCGAATTGAATTGAGCCAAGGAATCAGGCGCAAAAATAATTTTGTTTCTAGCCCTTATGGTTCAAAAGTTATTAGCGTAAACATGAGTGCATCTTTGGCCAGTTGGTGGCGCTAGAGGGATTGAGATGGAGACTCCAAATTTGGTATGAAGAGAGTTCAGACTGTCCTCTATCTTTGTGCCAAATTTCACAACTTTCCTGCAATCAGGTCTATGGGCTGTCAATCATAGACTTCCAGAGCGGAAACTTTGATGCATTTTTTTCTAGGATTCTTTGATGAATAGAAAGTCCAAAATAACATAATTTATTTGAAATAGAATCTTTTGTAACATTAAAAATGTTTTACTGTCACTTTTAATCAATTTAATGCATCCACTATTCATATAAAGCGAATAGTATATGCATTATTTGTTTGGTAAATATTAAAGTATTAATATGGTTCTGCCAATACGTTTATTTTGTTGTTGCAAGGAACAAATTTCCAACACTAAACTATTAAAAACTCTCCTAACACGCTTACTGTTATATCAGACATTATATTTGTGGAAAAAGCAGGTGAAAGGAAAGAGCAGCATGTGTCTGTGAGAGGTCTACATCTGTTAATACTCAAAGTCACCAGCCGCTGACATTATAACAATAGAGCTGAAGAGTTTGAGGACGTTTAAAACCATTCCTGATTCTCCTGAGCGATTCTCGAGACCGGGACTGTGAGCCGCAAACCTCTGAGACGGTCAGTTCAATTTCTCACACTATGCATTGAGTTTTCTTTAATGAGAGATTGTGACAGGTCAGGTTTCTTTGTCAACATGCTATCTGTGATTTGTGCATTTTAGAAAGATCTTTTTATTTTCCTGGACATACTCCGTTGTGTGTCGGGATGTACGGGCTGCTGTGTGAAAGTCTCCATGACTTCATTAAGGAGTCGTACGGTGACGATGTGTGGAAACTGGTCAGAGAGAGAGCCGACGTCAGACTGCACTCCTTCGTAACTCATCAGGTTGGAATCTCATATTATTGTGAGAGAAAATACTAAAAACTTGTGTATAAGAAAAATCATTACATTTATAAAAAGAGTTCCTCAGGAAATGGCAAGCCGGATTGGATCAGAGTTGCACAAATATAAAGTTCTGTCATGAAACTGTACTGACGCAGGATGATCGGTCCTTAACTCAATCTGCTATAGTCACATCATTCTCTATAGGCCACAGCTGAGTGGTTACTGCTGTATCAGTAGCCAATGAGCTCAACCTTCAACAACTGCTCAGGGGTGTAAATCGGAGCCTTAATGACCGATTTATTAAGCCAATCGATTACTCGATTCTCTTGTGGACGCAACAATGCATTGAATCGTCGGCTGTATAATTGATGGATCGATATGAATCGATTAATATTTACACCCCAAGTGTTTTCTGTAGCAGTTGCAGTGTGCTTTCCGAAACGCTCCAGCATCCCCAGCTCCGCCTGTATAGATCTGCTTCGGGTTATTCGTGCTAAATATAATGCTATTCTGTACAGTAGCAGCATGTCTTACTGATCACAGCAGAGTGTCTTGTGTGTATTGGTAGTAGCAAGTCCTTTATTTGATTTGCTCCAGCAGTAATCACCAAAATCAGCAGCCATAACCAAAATCTGCAGCAATAACCAAAACCAGCAGCCAAAACCAAAACCAGCAGCCATAACCAAAACCAGCAGCCATAACCAAAATCTGCAGCAATAACCAAAACCAGCAGCCAAAACCAGCAGCCATAACCAAAATCAGCAGCCATAACCAAAACCAACAGCCAAAATCAAAATCAGCAGCAATAACCAAAAATCTGCAGTAATAACCAAAATCAGCAGCAATAACCAAAAATCAGCAGCCATAATCAAAATCAGCAGCAATAACCAAAAATCTGCAGTAATAACCAAAATCAGCAGCCAAAACAAAAATCAGCAGCAATAACCAAAATCAGCAGCAATAACCAAAATCAGCAGCAATAACCAAGATTAGCAGCCAAAACCAAAGTCAGCTGCAATAACCAAAATCAGCAGCCATAACTTAAATCAGCAGCAATAACCAAAATTAGCAGCCAAAACCAAAATCAGCAGCCAAAATCGGCTGCCATAACCAAAATCATCTGCCATAACCAAAATCAGCAGCCATAACCAATATCAGCAGCCAAAATCAGCTGCCAAAACCAAAATCAGCAGCCAAAACCAAAATCTGCTGCCAAAACCAAAATCTGCTGCCAAAACCAAAATCAGCAGCCAAACCCAAAATCAGCTGCCAAAACCAAAATCAGCAGCAATAACCAAAATCAACAGTCAAACCCAAAATTAGCTGCCAAACCCAAAATCAGCTGCCAAACCCAAAATCAGCAGCCAAACCCAAAATCAGCAGCCAAACCCAAAATCAGCAGCCAAACCCAAAATCAGCAGCCAAAACCAAAATCAGCAGCAATAACCAAAATCAGCAGCCATAAATAAAATCAGCAGCAATAATCAAAATCAGCAGGAATAACTAAAATCAGCAGCCAAACCCAAAAATAGCAGCCATAACCAAAATCAGCAGCAAAACCCAAAATCAGCAGCAATAACTAAAATCAGCAGCCAAACCCAAAAATAGCAGCCAAACCCAAAAATAGCAGCAATAACCAAAATCAGCAGCAATAACCAAAACCAGCAGCAATAACCAAAATCAGCAGCAATAACCAAAATCAGCAGCAAAACCCAAAAATAGCAGCCATAACAAAAATCAGCTGCAAAACCCAAATTCAGCAGCCATAACCAAAACCAGCAGCAATAACCAAAATCAGCAGCCATAAATAAAATCAGCAGCCATAACCAAAATCAGCAGCCATAAACAAAATCAGCAGCCATAAACAAAATCAGCAGCCATAACCAAAATCAGCTGCCAAACCCAAAATCAGAAGCCATAAATAAAATCAGCAGCCATAATCAAAATCAGCAGCAATAACTAAAATCAGCAGCCAAACCCAAAAATAGCAGCCATAACCAAAATCAGCAGCCATAACCAAAATCAGCAGCCATAACCAAAATCAGCAGCAATAACCAAAATCAGCTGCCATAAATAAAATCAGCAGCAATAATCAAAATCAGCAGTAATAACTAAAATCAGCTGCCAAACCCAAAATCAGCTGCCATAAATAAAATCAGCAGCCATAATCAAAATCAGCAGCAATAACTAAAATCAGCAGCCAAACCCAAAAATAGCAGCCATAACCAAAATCAGCTGCCATAAATAAAAACATTTTTTTTAACGAAAACATTTCCAAGTTGTGAATTTTAAAACATCAGTTAATGCTAAAATATGATCCATATAGAGTTAGTGAGTGAAATATTCTATTATAGTTGTCACTTTGATGCTGTCAAATTACACATATAAAGATGGAATCAACATTGCTCTTCATAACAAAAATATTTCTGTGTGGTTATACGTGTGTGTGTTCGTGTAGGTCTACAGTGAGAGTGTGATTCCACGTATCGCCAAAGCAGCGAGTGGCGTTACAGGAACACCCTATAATGAGCTCATGAACTCATGGGGGGTTTATTTCCTTGGATTCGTGGGGAAATACGGATATGACCGAATCCTCAAGGTGCGTTCATAGTCTGATATTAGTTCAATCCCTGTGCTTGACCTCTAAGGTCAGAGTGTTCGTATCCTCTTGTATCTGCATTGAAATGCACACTTTGCCTTTATGTGTTTGTATGTTGTTCATGTGTTTTTGTGCGTCAGGTGTTGGGCCGCCATGTGCGTGACTTTGTAAACGGTCTGGATAACTTGCATGAGTACCTGCGCTTCAGTTACCCGAAAGTCCAGCCTCCGACCTTCTTCTGCCAGGAGGAATCAGCGACAGGAGTCACACTGCATTACAGGTGTGTGTGTGTGTGTTTGTAAAAGTGTGTGTGTGTGTTCAGGAGCAAGTGTAAAGGTGTGTGTGTGTGTTCAGGAGCAAGCGTAAAGGTTACCTGCACTACGCGATGGGTCAGCTGAGACAGATGGGGAAACAGTTCTACGACACCGACATCCACGTGGAGGTTTTGTCGGAGCAGCTGGTGGGAGATTATTCCCACGTCACCATGAGGTGAGACGACGTGTGTGTGTGTGTGTGTGTGAACCAGTTTACCTGATCGACTGGTGCCATCTGTGGGGCTTGAGTTATTAAACACAAATAATTCAAAGAGTAATCAGCATTTCTGGATGTTGAACAACTAAGTATCAAATCGTACATGGAATGAAACGATGGTATTTTTATTTCAGATTAAACTTTGATAACTCTGCGTATCGATATATCCAGAAAGAGGACGAAGAGGAGCAAGAGATCCTTCCCATCACCAGCGACTTTTTCTTCGAAGTTTTTCCCTTCAACATCGTGTTTAGACAGGTGAGTTCCTCCTGTCGTCTCCTCTTCTCTGGTGAAGTGACCATAACACGTCTGCTCGGATCCGACAGGATATGGTTGTGCATAACGTGGGCTCCGGATTGGCCACTGTCTTTCCTGATCTGGATGGGAAGAAGATCAATGATGCTTTTCTACTCGCGCGTCCTCTTGTGGAGTTCACATGGAATATGGTGTGTCATTTTTAATAACAATATACAGTGTTAAAATATTTTAGTCATTATTGTAATGATTATTATTTATTCTTTTAAATGTACAGTATTAATTCATTAAATATTCATTTAAAGTCATTTTAAAGTAATTTGTTAATGTAATGATGAATAAATAATGTATAAATTATGTATATTATGTATAAATTATATATATATATATAAATATTCATTTAAAGTCATTTTAAAGTAATGTGTTAATGTAATGATGAATAAATAATGTAGAAATTATGTATATTATGTATAAATTATATATATATATATATATACACACACATAAATATTTGATATTGATTAATGTTATTAATTATAGTAATATAAATCATATATATATATATATTACATTTATTAAATATTTTTGTAATTTAAATCGTAATTTAAAATGACAATAATATTAACTATATAATATGAATATTTATTTTAAATATATTAAAATAATATGATATTAATTGTTATGAAATAACTTAAAATTTTGATTGTTTATTGATGTTTATTTTTATATATATATAATATACTTGTATTGTACGAATTATAATATTATTATTATATACTGTGTATTTGTGTGTGTTTATATATATATATATATATATATATATATATATATATTCATTAAATAATTTAATTTAAATTACAATTTAAAAATAATTGTTTTCTTTTTGAATATATTGTATTTGTAATTTAATACTTTGAAAACGGAGCCGATGCTCTGCCTGAGGGTTCAGTAATCTATACTTATCCACAGTTATTCTTTAATTTAAACAATTAATAAATCAGTGATACCAAACTTACAATCATCAATAAAAGAGAGTTGCATTATATTGAAGAATATCAGTTAATAAATCTCCCCATGGTCTCTGACAGATCATCTCCCACCCCAACAACCTGTTTGAGATCATGTCGAAGGAGCCGGTGAAGCGAGAGAGGAACCTTAATAACAGAGTTCAGAGTAAGAAAGGTATTTATTCACTGAAGATCTCATATATATATATGTATAGATATGTATATATGTATATTTGATGATGATTCTGTGTGTCAGACTCTGATTATGAGAACGCCAATCGCTCGGCTGACGTGGATGTGGAACTGATGGCCTTTCAGTCGATCATCAAGGACGATTATAAAGGTCAGTCGCATCTCTCACCTCACTCTTTTGATTTAAAGAGATCGTTCAGTAAATGCCAATAATTCTATTGCTATATACTCACGCTCATGTTATTTCAAACCTGTTTGACTTCCTTGATGCCATTAAATACAAAAATAGAGAGCGTGAGTAGAATGTGCCTGATACTCGTTTTCATATAATATAATATAATATAATATAATATAATATAATATAATATAATATAATATAATATAATATAATATAATATACATACATAAATATAACTTATAATTATATTTAATTCTGTGTGTATTTTTGTGTGCGTAAAACACAACATTTTGATTCTCTACTACATAGTCATACAGATGAAACGTATTTCCTTTTGAAATTAAAGGTCAAATGGGTTTGAAACAACATGAGGGTGAATAAATGAGTGTTTTAACAGTAGTGTAGTTTTGATCAATTAATTTTTGCATTCTGGTCTATTTTGATCCATCCATCCATCCATTCATTCATAACTATCCGTCCATCCATCCATTCATCCATCCGTATACTCTACACACAATTAATGCCAATAAAGCACTACATTTTTTAAAAAAATTTGAAATTAATATGGGTTTGAATCAATATGTTGAAATTTTGCATTTGGGTCCATGTGATATGTGAGTGAGTGAGTATGTATGTATGTGTGTGTGTGTACTGTATGTATTTATGTAGATCTGTATGTATGTTTAGACAACTTATTAATACTCTACAGTCATGCCAATAAAGTGTATTTGATTTTGAATTTGAAAGTTTTGATTTGAAACATGAGATTTGAAGAAAATACAATCATAAAGTAATACTAACATGTCAGATCAAGTTCTTCTGTGGATGGTGTCAGATGGAAACAGTGTGAACGCCACGGAGAGCTGGGGAGACGGCAGCCGCTGCCTGAAACTGAAGGGTCAGATGAGGTTCATGCCGGAGTGGGACTCCATCATCTTCCTGGGGACTCCAGTGTAAGACACACACACACACACACACACACTTATAGTAAGACTTGCAGGTGCATTTTTTATGCACTAGTGTACTCTGCCCCACCTCATCCAAGATGTTCATGTCTTTCTTTCTTCAGTTGAAAATAAATTAAGGTTTTTGAGGAAAATATTCCAGGATTTTCTCCATATAATGGACTTCAACGGTTATCAGTGGATTGAAGGTCAAGATTTCATTGCAGCTTCAAAGTCTCGACACGATCACAGCCGAAGAGTCTTATCTACACAAACCATCGGCCATTTTATTTAAAAAAAATATATATATATTAGGTCTGTCAAACGATTAATCGCGATTAATCGCATCCAAAATAAAAGTTTGTGTTTACATAATACAGTATATGTGGGTGCACTGTGTATAATTATTTTATATATATATATACACACACATGCTTGTATATATTTAAGAAATATTTTCATGTATATACTGTATATTGATTTATATATAATTTATAAATAAATAATTTTTTTTTTCTTAAATATACATGCATGTCTGTGTATTTATATATATATATATATATATATATAAAATTATACACAGTGCACCCACAAATATATTATGTAAACAGAAACTTTTATTTTGGATGCGATTAATCGCGATTAATCGTTTGACAGCCCTAATATATATATACACACAGGTGAAACTCGAAAAATTAGAATATCATGCAAAAGTTCATTTATTTCAGTAATTCAACTTAAAAGGTAAAACTAATATATTATATAGACTCATTACATGCAAAGTGATATATTTCAAGCCTTTATTTGTTATAATTTTGATGATTATGGATTACAGATATGAAAACCTTTTCACAATATTCTAATTTAGAATTTGGAGTTTTCATATCTGTAATCCATAATCATCACAATTATAGCTGCACTGAAACTCACATTTGGATCTTGGACCCCATTGTAGTCATTTTAATTCTGAAGTGAACTAATCCTTTAATGCGTTTTGTCTTTGCAGCATGGAGAGTTTGAGTGCCATGTTTAAGACGGGGCTGTACATCAATGACCTGAGCATGCATGACTCCAGCAGAGATCTGGTGCTGGCGGGAACTCAGCAGTCTGAAGAGCTCAAGAGAGCCCTCATACAGGTACAGCTGGCTCTCTGAGGGCCCTATCTAAGCACATGGTCTAAAGCAGCGTAAATGCACTTAGACTTAAATAGTGCACCATTGACTTTAGCCCAGGGTTCAGTCGGTCAACGGCTCAGTCTATTACAGCTCCTCTCCTGAACACACACTCGTTCTCAGACCAGCAGCCCATGGGCCACAGATGGGCACAAATGCATTTGCTATTTAATCAACGAGGCGCAGAATGTGAAAATGAAAACTGCGTCGGGCTGAAACTAGCAAAACACACTAGCGTCGCACCGAGTGTGTGTGATAGCGCCCTGAGTGTCCTGCTTTTCATGGGTCAGGACACTCAACCTGTATATCTCTGTGTTTCTCTTTCTGCACCCACAGGAGCAAAAGAAATCCAGCAAACTAGAGGAGAGCATGAAAATGTTGGACTATGAGATGAAAAAGACTGATGATCTTCTGTACAGGATGATTCCTAAACCCGTTGCTAAGCGACTGCGTAAGGGAGAGCCAGCTGTGAACACCTGTGAGGTCAGAACACCTGCAGCTTTCACAAAACCAATATATATATATATATATATATATATATATATATATATATATATTATTTTATTTTTTTTACCTTAAAATAATGTTTCCAAAATCGTTTCCGTGGTTCATTGAGTCGTAACAGGGTGAAATGCACTTCTAGATTCGCTTTGTGGTCCTACAGTATATCTGCTATAACCACGCTATGTGAGATTGCCAGATCGGGTTGAGTTTCTGTAGTTCTAATGAGACTTAAGAAAACTACAAACCTTCCACTTCCAACCTGTAGGGCGACCGCGGACAAAAAGTTACGTGGTGTTGCTTTAAGAACCGTATGTAAGATTGTGGCCAAAACTGGTACTGCAAGCACTTTCAAATCACTGAAGAGCGTATATCCCAGATGTGTCCTGGATAACGCAACACCACTGACTTCGTGATTGGGAGATCGGTGGAGGGTGGTACGTGATAGGTGGAGGGTGGCGCATCAGACCAAAACACAACATGACAACATCAACACCAGTTGAGGGCTGCAACTTCACTTTTTAAATGACAGTATCCTGGCTGGACTACTGTTGTCACTGATATAAGTATTTGAAGTGAACATGATTTCTTAATGTCTAGTGACATATCAGGGTCATTTTATGATTAATTGAAATACATTTCTTACATACGGTTAAAGATATTTTTTCAAAAAATAAAGATTTTCAGCATCATTGCTTAATTCATAAGTTTGGGGTTTGTGGGTTTTTTTTGTTTTTGACTGCTCACCAAGGCTGCATTTATTTTTATGACAAATACAGTAAAAAATAAATAAAAAAAATTATATATATTATATTATATTAAATAAAAAATGTGAAATATTATAATGATTTAAAACAGATGTTTTTTATGTGAATATATAGTAAAGTGTAATTTATATCCTGTGATCAAAGCTGTATTTTCAGCATCATTACTCCAGTCTTCAGTGTCACATGACCCTTCAGAAATCACTCTAATATGAGGATCTGATGCTTAAGACACATTTATGATTATTATTAATGTTGAAAACAGTTAATGTTAGTATATTTTATCCAGGTTTCTTTGATGAATAGAAAGTTCAAAAGAACAGCATTTATTTTAAATGGAAATCTTAGAAATCTTCTGTCACTTCTAATCAGTTTAATGAGTCCTTGCTGCCTTAAAGTACTAATTTCTTCTTTAATTTCAACATAATCTACTTATCAGATTTAATAATTCATTAAGTCAGCATGAAACTGAAGTTACGCTAGGCTTTCGCTTATATTGTGTCCTATATCCGAGTGAAACTGGAATAAGAACAAATGTGGGCGGGGCTTGATTTTGTCTGTGGGGAATTGATTCGGTGTTTGTGGATCGCTATTGGCTGATCTCATGTGAGTGACAGGTTGCCCCGCCCACTTCATCAGAGAAGAGAAGAGATGCTGTGAGAGGAAGATATTCTGATTCAAGATCACGAGACACATTAATTTAAAACAATGATGTGCACGGATAAACAATTTCTTTAAAAAAATTAGATTTTTGCTAATGAACTTTCTGCAATGGTTCCTCAACCTGTCCCAGGTGTTTCCTGATGTGACCATCCTGTTCAGCGATGTGGTGGGCTTCACTCGGATCTGCAGTCACATCACACCCATGCAGGTGGTGTCCATGCTCAACACCATGTACACACTCTTCGACACGCTCAGCGAGAAACACCGAGTGTTCAAGGTCAGATCCTTTCTTCTGTGGTTTCAGCAATGTCACATGTTAAATCACATGTCAGATGTTAAAATGATTTAACAATTATAATGCATGTTTTTTATACAGCAGGTGCTGTGAGAGATCCTGCATTTATCAAGTTCACTTACAATATTGGGAAAAAAGTTCACTTATAAAGTTTTTTTGAGCCGAGATGATTTAGATGTACATAATATATATTTTTTGTAAATAAAACAAATATGATTGAGGTACGTTTTACAAGAAAATATTACGTTTAAATTTCACATGTAATCCATTGTGTTACTTGCTGCATATTTGTAAATTTATTAGCAGTTTCTGAGTGAACATTGTTTCAGTAAATCCATAAAATTAAAAAAAAAAAGTTTAACTTGTCACCTACGAATTTAACTTAACTTAATTTAACTATATATATTTATATATAATTTAAATTTTAACTTAATTTAATTTTAAATTTAATTTAAATTTAATTTTAACTTAATTTAACTATATATATATATATATATATATTTTTTTTTTTTTTAATTTTATGGATATATATATATATATATATATATATATATATATATATATATATATAACAAATATTAAATTCTGACTCTAAATTATGATTGGATGAGATTCTAAAGCCCCACCCAGGTGATCACATATTAATGAGCTCATGTTTGTGGCAGTGTTATTTTCGTTTTTTTTCAATAATTTTTATAGTTTTATCAGTATTTTGAATTAGCTTTTATTTTTTACATTTTTAGTTAAATTTTTAGGCATTTTGTTATGTGCTTCTGTCATTTTATAAGTTTTTTTTTCTGTTAAGATAATTAGGTTCAGTTTCAGATTGAATTTTTTTCCAATTAATACTTTTAGTGCTTCAACTAAAATGTATTTCAGTTTATTGCCAACATTTAAAATTTCCATTTAGTTACAAGTTTTTCAAAATATATTCGCATTTTAATTTATTTCAGCTTTATTTCAATTCATTAATTTTATACAGCTTTATACAATACAGATTCATAGCAGCTTTACAGTGATAAACATGAGAATAATCCATTGATGACGATAAAAGGACAAAAATGTCATTGTGTTGATTCAGTTCCGTTGTAAAGATCATCAATTATTAAATAAAATGATCAATTATTAAATCTCATCAGAAAACAGTGATGTCATCGTACAGCTCAGTTCAGTTCTTATCCAATAGTGTTAATGCAGTCAGATCAATAATATTGTTGAATTGCGTGTGTGTGTGTGTTTCAGGTTGAAACTATAGGTGATGCGTACATGGTGGTGGCAGGCACTCCAGAAAAGACGAGGTATCACGCCCACAATATTTGTGACATGGCTCTAGATATGGTTCGCTCTATTGATCATCTCAAAGACCCGTCCAACGGGAACAACATCCAGATCCGCGTGGGTACGTCCTCTGATATTTCTATCTGTGTTGTTCACTAAATTAACTCTTATATAGACATCATGCGCACAGCAATCATTGAATTTTGTCTTTGAACTTCCGTTTTTGTGGTCGCTCTGTATATTTCCATGGCATCGTTCTCGAAGAGTGGATTCACTTATTGTAAAGTTAACATCATCACGATCATTGTAATGTTTAAAATAGGGCTGGGTATTGACACAAATTTCACAATTCGATTCGATTTCGATTCACAAGCTTGCAATTCGATTCGATTTCGATTCAATATTGATTATTTTGGATATCAGTTACAATAAATGGCCCTTTTTCTCAAGGGAATCAAATCTCTTAACTAATGTTGTAAACTATGGGAGTCAGTTGTAACCTATAGGCTTCATTAGCCTAATATGAAGGTAATAATGAACTGTTTTGTAGCTACAAACACTTAAATTACACTTTTATTTATTTTTATAATAAGAAGATTATATAAACATTTAAATGGTGGCTGTCATAAAAACTTGCCAGATTTATTCAAATATGCATTAAATATTGAAGAACATTAAGATTATAATGCATATGTAATATGGTGTATATATTTAGCAAAATGCTCCTCTATCTAGAGTTATTTTTTCTAGCTGACTAACGAGTTGATGTGGGTTTTCTGAGGTAAATATGACGATACATGACAAGCTGTTTAACTGATGTCTTTCCACGGTTGAAACGCTGATTGAGCGAATCAATGTGTCGTGCTTCTCCTAGGCATTCACTCTGGTATGGTGGTCGCTGGGGTCGTAGGTCACAAGATGCCTCGCTACGGTCTTCATGGGGACACAGTCCACACAGCTTCAGCCATGGAGTGCAATGGGAAGGTAGATGGATGCATGCATATTTATTATAAAACTTTATTATATTTATTGTACAGACATTTGTGCATCGTTAGCTACTTTCCATCCAACATTTTAACGCGAGAATAAAGATGCTAGATGGAAACATAAATTTTAAAAATACACACAAAAACATTGCAATTGAGACAGTTCATTTTTATCTAATTAAGACACGCACATAAACTGAATATATCCCTCGATGCGCGAAAAACAAACAAAAAAACATGAATGGATTAGCCAGCGGACCAATCACATCGCAGCATCTCAAATGTTGTTTTGCCGTTTCTGAGCCAAAGTCTGTCATCAGAATGATTTGGTTTAATTCCCTCCAGAGGCGTCTCACATGATTTTGTTCCCGAACATGACGGTGTTTACTGAAATGAACTCATTTATGACGGAGGAAAGAAGAGCCGCAGTTTCTTCCAACAACGTCCGTTTTTACTGCAGATATTTCCCACCAATTTTCCTTATTATTTTGCTCATTTCCTCATTAATGTCCTCGTCCCAAGCCCGTCAGGTGATAAATGCTCATTAGTGTGATGTTTGTGGGTTTTATTGAGGCCTGAACCCCCTCCCTGACTTCACTGTACTGATGTATAGGAGATGCACATTCAGCTGAGCAGCGCTACTTACGAGCACCTGAAAGGAAGTCACTTCATCTTTGAGAGACGTGGGACCATCACCATCAAGGTCAGTCACTAAACAACTGGATAAACCCTGATCCGATACCCATCAGACCTTTGAAGTTAGTGTCGTTTACTAAAGAAAGACAATTTCTCGTAACAGCTCGTATATTTACACTGACTAGTCACACAGAATCCCTAAAGAAACCTGTCTGATAACAGGACGGTTCGACTCTTCTCTGAGCTCGGAAAGGCCTTTATTTTTAAATGAAAATTAAGGAAATATTCACAAAGTGGAAATAATGTGGCTAGCGGTTATTTAATAGTGTGAATAAAGTGTTTATCGGTTAGGGAAGGGACAAGTCATTCGCCAATAAAGCAGCGTCCAATTATGATTTTAATATATGAAGAGTTCAGATGCAAAAGCCTCTAAATGCCATTTGAAATTTTCTTCTTTAATGATGATTTTTATCAAGCTTGTATATTTAAGTTCAGTAATTTCACTTAAATAACAATTAATAGGTAATTACCATTGCCATTTAAGTGAAATCACTGAACTTAAATATACAAGCTTGATAAAAATGATCATTCTAGAAGAAAATTTCAAATGGCACTTAGAGGCTTTTGCATCTGAACTCTTCATATATAATCATATACACTGAATATAATGTTATTATTGCATATTTTTTATAATATACCACAATACACAGAGGTGCAAATGGTATTTGCCATTATATGCACTAAATATAAATATAATCTAACTACTATTTATTTACGCTAAATACTGCTATTTTCGCTTCGTGTAAATATCCTTTTTCGTAACTTGGAGACTTATTAATCACATTTTTCACAGAATTCTTCCAGTGTGATTTTTTTTTTATTTATTTTTGTTTTTTTATTGATTTAACCTTAAACAAAAGTAAACAGTGTTGGGGAAAGTTACGTTTACGTTTACTCCCTAAAAACAGGAACCAATTGCGTTACTTTTTATGGAAAGTAATGTTACGCAAAGACATTGAGATTAAATACATAAAGTATGTTCTGTTATTTAACATTTAATTATTGCAGGTTTGCATTTCACAGTGACCCTCGTGTTTGCGGGTTTCTTCTGTGGAGATCGAGACGTACTGGCTGAAGGGAAAGCGAGATAAGGATGGAAACGCTCAGGCCGCCTGCCCACAGTTTGAGGCTCAGGCCGTCAGTAAAGCCACCGCTTCTCCTGAACCACACGCTGACGAGGACCTGCCGGTAAACACATGATGTTAGTTAGGACCACTCAGGACAAATGTGGAATTAAAAAAGGAATTTATCTGAAATCTTAGGTGGACTTTAAATCATATATTATATTATACTATATTTTATTTTATGATATGATATTGTATTGTATTATTATGAAATTAAATTACATTTATATTATATTATATTATATGATATTATATTATTATAATTAGGGGTGTGCAAAGATTAATTGCGATTAATCACATCCAAAATAAAAGTTTGTGTTTACATAATATATTTGTGTGTGCTGTGTATAATTATTTTATATATAAATATGTATATATTTAATTATTATTTGCACATAAATGCTGTATATATATATATATGTGTGTATGAATAACACATTTTGTGTGTGTATTTATATCTACAACATAATTATACACAGCACACACAAATAAATTATGTGTAAACAAACTTTTATTTTGGATGCAATTAATCGCAATTAATCTTTGCACAGCCCTAATTATGATATAATATTTTATATTATATTAAATTATATATTATATTATATTACTTATATAAATATATGACTTTAGCCCTTAATAAAATTTAAGATTCAATAATAATAATAAAAAATCATATTTTAATATTTAAATGTAAATGGTTAGTCTGGAAATACACATGTTCTCGTTAACATAATTTTATGATTATTGATATATATATATATATATATATATATATATATATATATATATATATTAGGGCTGTGCAAAGATTAATTGCGATTAATCGCATCCAAAATAAAAGTTTGTGTTTACGTAATATGTGTGTGTGTGCGCTGTGTATAATTATTTTGTATATATAAATACACACACATGCATGTATATATTTAAGAAAATGTGTTATTCATATATAAAATATTTATATTTATATATAATATATAGATTATGTATTTATATATATACAGTATTTATTTACGTGCAAATAATTCTTAAATATATACATGCACGCATATGTATTTATATATACAAAATAATTATACACAGCACACACAAATATATTATGTAAACACAAACTTTTATTTTGGATACGATTCAATTAATCTTTAGTCTTTGCACAGCCCTAATATATATATATATATATATATATGTGTGTGTGTGTGTTTATTAATTCTTAATTTTTTTCATCTTTTATTTTTTATTATATTAACTGTTCTCATTAGAGACTCGTATTGTATTTTCGAAGCTGTGTGCAGGACGGCTAAGGACACTCATTGGTGATTCTTGACTCTTCTCCTCAGGTGTTTCCCTCAGTGACCGATGAAGACGAGGACGGTGTGAAACCCCTTCGCTCTCAGCGCATGCAGATGAAAACCTCAAGACACTCTCGGGAGGAGTCCATGAAGGAAGAAGCGTCGGTGCGTACGGTGAGATCCTGATGCCTGTGCTTGAGTCAGATATAATAAAACACACAGATAATACCTCAGTCTCATGATAAGGGCGTTCTGCAGGACAACAGTCTCCAGGACACACACACTCAACTCGACTCGGACGAGTTCGATGGCCGAGAGTCTCCCGCCGGATCCTGTGATTCCCACGGCTCGGAGAAGAGCACCATGTGCTCCGTGTGCTAACGTTTCTGATCTGAATTTATAGACTAAATAATTCTGTAATTTCTGGATTCTCTTGTAAAGAGATTAGATGTGTTACTGAACTGAAATGTGCTTATTGTGTTGTTTTCTCATCTCTACTCAGTCTCATTTAGCTTAAAGCTTAATAAATCTATGTTTTTATTTTTTTCTAGTTTTATGCTTTTATGTTGATAAATACCTTTATTCGTTCGTTTTTTTTGAAAGAATCTCACAAAGAAATGTTCGGCTCACATTTCATCCCAAAATTATAATTTTAGGTCTGTCCCTTTAAATGCAAATGAGCTGCTGCAGACACAGGGGGAGGAGCTACAACAACCTAGCAGCTTTGATTACCTCACACACATACACTGAAAATTTCAAAAACGTTTAGCCTTTTATGTTCAAAAGACTCAAGAAGAGAAGCGACAACATTTCTGAATGGTTTGTTGATCAGTTTATGTAGCTTATGTGTTGTCTTTGATTAGCATATTCTGTCACGATAATCTATTAAGCGTGTTCTCGGGGGCGGGTTTATGTAAATTCTAGGGTCTGTGACGTCACAACCCAGACGGAATGTTATCAGCCGTTTGTTGTAGTCCTAAAAAAATAAATTTTTATATAAGGAAATATCTCCCTTTGCCTTGAATTTTGAGCGTTGTAACTTTGCAGATGTTGTGTATGCTCTTAACTAAAGTTAGAAAAGTGAAATCATAATCAACCACCCCTTTAAAATAGCAGTGAATTAAAACTCATTTCTTTTTTAATCCCTCCTTTTTAAACTATTAACATTTTGCAAATTCCCCAAGGCTGACTCCAACTAAAGTTTTTGGTAACACTTTAGTGACCAAATAATTAGTAAGTAATAGCTCACAGATGAAAGTGTTACTAGATACTTCTGTGGGAATTACTAATTATTTGGATCCGTATTATAAAGTGAAGATCATTGGAACTAACTAGTAATTACTCAAGTGTTACTACATGATCTAGTCATGATTTGTGCAACCGTTTGATATTTTTGGTGAGCTTTAGTAACTTTTAGAAACACTTGAGTAATTACTAGTTAGTTCCAATGATCTTCACTTTATAATACGAATCGAAATAATCATTAATTCCCACAGAAGTATCTAGTAACACTTTCATCTGTGAGCTATTACTTACTAATTCGTTAATAAGAGTTTATTTTAGTTAATAGTAGTGACTAGATTGTTAATAAACTTTTTCAGTAGTTCTCTGGGAAGTATTAAAAAAATAGAAGTTATTGACTACTTAATAGTGAACTACCACTTTAGTCTGTGCCCTATTACTTACTAGTTCGTTAATCAGAGTTTCTTGTTAGTTAATAATAGTTATTAGATTGTTAATATTAGTTCTTGTGTAGTTATTCATCAACGAAGGAACCGTATTCTAAAGTGTTACCAAGTTTTTTTTAAAATTACTTTTGGTGTAATAAACAATCCTCAATAGTTTCTTTCTCCCGCAAGACACATGAGAGAGAAAATACATATTCAAAAAAATCCTTTAAATGCATTTTATTTAAATCTGCAGTCCGTACAAAGTTTTTCCTCTGTCGCCATCTCTGTTCAATTAAATCATCTCTGTTCATCCTTGTGCGGATGAACACAAGACTTAATATCGGAAGTCCCTTAGCATCTCCAGCAAATGTATCTCTTTTTAGATATTTGCACTGGAAAACAAGTAAAAAAAAAATATTTCTGCATTGCATATGCTTGTTTAGCTCAGAAAAGTTCACTTCTTCCTGGTGATGAGGTTATTGCAGATCCAATTCATACCGTCCTGAAAGCAAACACACACACACAGAGAATGGAAGAAGGGTTAGAAACCTCCAAACTCAAACCGCTGTAATGTAAAGAGATCCAGTGCTAGTAGTTGTGTATTAGAGCTAGACCGATATTATCGGCCGATATTAGGCATTTTACAAAATATCGGTATCGGCAGTTATAATGGCTGATAAATGAATATTTCAAAAATAAAATAAAAACGGACGAAACACGCTTGAACCATGTCATGAGTGTTGGAGTTGCATAGTTTGTCCACTAGAGGGCGCTCTACACCGTTCCTTTTGGCAACACTCGTTGAGTTGGTCACGAGACATACGTTGCTTGAATAACAATTAAAAGATCATCCCCATCAGTTCTCTGAACTCAAATAAGCAGGACAAAATTTGACTATCATGTCCAGTTTTGCTGCTGTTAAATAAGCCGAGAGTGAAGCGGAATTAGCTAGTAATAGTTACGTTTCGTTGTTATGGTGTAGTTGACTGACTGTCCTTTTAACTTTTGACAATGTGACTGAAGTATTTCTTTAATAGCGCGTGACAGTTATAGCAATGAGACGGATCATCTCTCCTCGGCCTGTTAGAATGAAAATGTATGTTTTACAATTTGCAGTATGACGTTATCCATTGCTAAATTATGGCTCATTATAGACTAGCTAACCACAAAGCTAGCTAATGGCACTATCATCAGTCTGTTCTGTTGTGACTATAAAAGAAACAAGTTTCTTTTTAAAATGCATTATTATATTATTTTAGTTAAAACTCATAAATAACTACAAATGTTAGGGAAATCTGTTAATGTTTTGTTGCGCGTTTCTGAAAAAAAAAAAAATAAATAAAAAAATATCGGCCGATATATCGGAATTTAAAACCCAAAATATTTGTATCGGTATCGGCCTTTAAAATCCTTTATCGGTCGGGCTGTATTGTGTATATGCGAGTCTGCGGCCCCTAACAAATGAACAACTTACTTAAACTGGGGTGTGACGCTATTTTCTTCTAGAAACAAACTCTGTTGCATTATTTTCCTGTTATCTCTGTAAAGCTGCCTTTGAAACAATCTGATGTAAAAAGCCCTTCATAAAACGGACAGTTCCAGTCCTTGATTCAGTCTTAAATGACTCATTTTATATTGCTTAAATATAAATAAAATGGGGCTGTGCAAAAATTAATTGCGATTTAATCGCATCCAAAATAAAAGTCTGTGTTTACATAATATATTTATGTGTGCTGTATATAATTATTTTGTATAGATAAATACACACACATGCATGTATATATTTAAGAAAATGTGTTATTCATATATAAAATATTTATATATATACACACAGAATTTAAGCGCAAATAATTCTTAAATATATACATGCATGCATAGGTATTTATATATAAAAAATAATTATATACAGCACACACAAATATATTATGTAAACACAGACTTTTATTTTGGATGCGATTAATTGCAATTAATTTTTGCACAGCCCTAAAATAAAGGTAACTATTTCCTGAAAACACACAGAGGGAATGGACAATTTAGGTGATGCTGTTCTTAAACTGCTTTAGTAAGTAATGAGACACACTTTGTGTGTGTGTGTGTGTGTGTGTCTCACCGGCACTCCCTCTCCGGTGAGCGCAGAACAGGCCTGGATCTGCCAGACTCGATCTCTGTACGTGTGCAGGTTCAAGCCCTCCGCGATCTCGCTGGCCGGAGACGCCGTGCCTAAGTCCTGTTTATTGGCAAAGATGAGGACGGGAACGCCTGCGAGGTTTTCCTCGTCTATCAGCTCTGACAGTTCCTACAAACACACACACACCATTTACATTTAAAGTCACCATGCAATCAAAATGATTATTATCTGTGGCTGCACATCATTAGTGTTTCAAATTTGTGTCTCGTGATTTTAAATCAGAATATCTTCTCGTCTCTGATGATGGGGGCGGGGCAACCTGTCACTCACATGAGATCAGCCAATCAATTCCCCACAGACAAAATCAAGCCCCGCCCACATTTGTTCTTGTTCCTGAAGCGTTTTACTCAGCTACACGTCATAATAGGGAAGAAAACACTTCAGTTTCATTCTTACTTGAAATTCAGATTGCTAAATCCAACGACTGAAGACTGTCATGACACCTTCATAATCATGACATGACACATGATGAATATGAAGGTTTTATGCATGTTAAGGACAACTGTTATTAAGTGTCATTCGCTCAATTATGACATTTTGAAGCAAGTATGACATTGTTTGAGATGTCTTTGTTATGACATCTTGACATTACTAAGACAACACAACCTGTCATAAACATGACATAGCAGATTAATTATTAAACTCAAGAAACCACTTAGCTTTATTGGTTAACATTGCATTAAACTGTCAGGTTGTTGGTTTTGACATTGGCCGTCAAGAAGCCATTACAACTTTTTAATGACAAATTCAATTAGTACCAATGTAGAAAAATATTCATGACACAGTTATAATGCCTCATGCCAGACAAATACAAACACCTTTTGTCCCGGAAAGATGTATTTGCATATAATTTCCGCATGTCTTACCAATCCTGTTTCCTCAAAGCGCTTCTTGTCAGTGCTGTCTATGACATAAACCTACAGATGAACCAACAAACAAGTCTTGTTAGTTTGCAAATAGTGACACTTGACACGTCCAAGTACTGCTATCTCTCTGTAGTATTGTGCTGTCTTTCTAAAGTCATAATTTCTCACCAATAAATCTGTGTTTTCTAGGTATTTTTTCCAGAAAGGTCGGATCTTTCTCTGTCCACCGATGTCCCACACATTCAGTTTCATCCCGTGGGAAGCCACGCTCTTGATGTTAAAGCCCTGGAAACATCTCACTGGTCAACATCACCCAAAATAACTTCATTTGCAAATCAAAGAACATGTCATATGATACAACAGTCTCTGCATGTTCCAACAGGCTCCCATAATGCATTGCAATGTGCTTCAAGGATGTTCATGTTTGTTTTAGAATGTTCATGTTTGTTTCGGTGTGTTCATGTTTGTTTTAGAATGTTTCAGAATGTTCATGTTTGTTTTAGAATGTTTATGTTTGTTTTAGAATGTTCATGTTTGTTTTAGAATGTTTGTTTGTTTCAGAATGTTCATGTTTGTTTTAGAATGTTTATGTTTGTTTTAGAATGTTTATGTTTGTTTTAGAATGTTTATGTTTGTTTTAGAATGTTCATGTTTGTTTTAGAATGTTTATGTTTGTTTTAGAATGTTCATGTTTGTTTTAGAATGTTCATGTTTGTTTCAGAATGTTCATGTTTGTTTTAGAATGTTCATATTTGTTTTAGAATGTTCATGTTTGTTTCAGAATGTTCATGTTTGTTTTAGAATGTTCATGTTTGTTTCAGTATATGTTCATGTTTGTTTTAGAATGTTCATGTTTGTTTTAGAATGTTCATGTTTGTTTTAGAATGTTCATGTTTGTTTTAGAATGTTCATGTTTGTTTCAGTATATGTTCATGTTTGTTTTAGAATGTTCATGTTTGTTTTAGAATGTTCATGTTTGTTTCAGAATGTTCATGTTTGTTTTAGAATGTTCATGTTTGTTTTAGAATGTTTCAGAATGTTCATGTTTGTTTTAGAATGTTCATGTTTGTTTTAGAATGTTCATGTTTGTTTCAGAATGTTCATGTTTGTTTCAGAATGTTCATGTTTGTTTTAGAATGTTCATGTTTGTTTCAGAATGTTCATGTTTGTTTTAGAATGTTCATGTTTGTTTCAGTATATGTTCATGTTTGTTTTAGAATGTTCATGTTTGTTTTAGAATGTTCATGTTTGTTTCAGAATGTTCATGTTTGTTTTAGAATGTTTATGTTTGTTTTAGAATGTTCATGTTTGTTTTAGAATGTTTATGTTTGTTTTAGAATGTTCATGTTTGTTTTAGAATGTTCATGTTTGTTTCAGAATGTTCATGTTTGTTTTAGAATGTTCATATTTGTTTTAGAATGTTCATGTTTGTTTCAGAATGTTCATGTTTGTTTTAGAATGTTCATGTTTGTTTCAGTATATGTTCATGTTTGTTTTAGAATGTTCATGTTTGTTTTAGAATGTTCATGTTTGTTTTAGAATGTTCATGTTTGTTTCAGTATATGTTCATGTTTGTTTTAGAATGTTCATGTTTGTTTTAGAATGTTCATGTTTGTTTCAGAATGTTCATGTTTGTTTTAGAATGTTCATGTTTGTTTTAGAATGTTCATGTTTGTTTTAGAATGTTCATGTTTGTTTCAGAATGTTCATGTTTGTTTCAGAATGTTCATGTTTGTTTTAGAATGTTCATGTTTGTTTCAGAATGTTCATGTTTGTTTTAGAATGTTCATGTTTGTTTCAGTATATGTTCATGTTTGTTTTAGAATGTTCATGTTTGTTTTAGAATGTTCATGTTTGTTTCAGTATATGTTCATGTTTGTTTTAGAATGTTCATGTTTGTTTCAGTATATGTTCATGTTTGTTTTAGAATGTTCATGTTTGTTTTAGGATGTTCATGTTTGTTTTAGAATGTTCATGTTTGTTTTAGAATGTTCATGTTTGTTTTAGAATGTTCATGTTTGTTTTAGAATGTTCATGTTTGTTTCAGTATATGTTCATGTTTGTTTTAGAATGTTCATGTTTGTTTCAGTATATGTTCATGTTTGTTTTAGAATGTTCATGTTTGTTTTAGGATGTTCATGTTTGTTTTAGAATGTTTCAGAATGTTCATGTTTGTTTTAGAATGTTCATGTTTGTTTCAGTATATGTTCATGTTTGTTTTAGAATGTTCATGTTTGTTTTAGAATGTTCATGTTTGTTTTAGAATGTTCATGTTTGTTTCAGTATATGTTCATGTTTGTTTTAGAATGTTCATGTTTGTTTCAGAATGTTCATGTTTGTTTCAGAATGTTCATGTTTGTTTTAGAATGTTCATGTTTGTTTCAGAATGTTCATGTTTGTTTTAGAATGTTCATGTTTGTTTTAGAATGTTCATGTTTGTTTCAGTATATGTTCATGTTTGTTTTAGAATGTTCATGTTTGTTTTAGAATGTTCATGTTTGTTTCAGTATATGTTCATGTTTGTTTTAGAATGTTCATGTTTGTTTCAGAATGTTCATGTTTGTTTTAGAATGTTCATGTTTGTTTCAGTATATGTTCATGTTTGTTTTAGAATGTTCATGTTTGTTTTAGGATGTTCATGTTTGTTTCAGAATGTTCATGTTTGTTGTTCATGTTTGTTTTAGAATGTTCATGTTTGTTTTAGAATGTTCATGTTTGTTTCAGAATGTTCATGTTTGTTGTTCATGTTTGTTTCAGAATGTTCATGTTTGTTTCAGAATGTTCATGTTTGTTTTAGAATGTTCATGTTTGTTTCAGTATATGTTCATGTTTGTTTTAGAATGTTCATGTTTGTTTCAGAATGTTCATGTTTGTTTTAGAATGTTCATGTTTGTTTCAGTATATGTTCATGTTTGTTTTAGAATGTTCATGTTTGTTTTAGGATGTTCATGTTTGTTTTAGAATGTTTCAGAATGTTCATGTTTGTTTTAGAATGTTCATGTTTGTTTCAGTATATGTTCATGTTTGTTTTAGAATGTTCATGTTTGTTTTAGAATGTTCATGTTTGTTTTAGAATGTTTCAGAATGTTCATGTTTGTTTTAGAATGTTTATGTTTGTTTCAGTATATGTTCATGTTTGTTTTAGAATGTTCATGTTTGTTTTAGAATGTTCATGTTTGTTTCAGAATGTTTCAGAATGTTCATGTTTGTTTTAGAATGTTCATGTTTGTTTTAGAATGTTCATGTTTGTTTCGGTGAGTTCATGTTTGTTTTAGAATGTTCATGTTTGTTTCAGAATGTTCATGTTTGTTGTTCATGTTTGTTTTAGAATGTTCATGTTTGTTTTAGAATGTTCATGTTTGTTTTAGAATGTTCATGTTTGTTTCAGAATGTTCATGTTTGTTTCAGAATGTTCATGTTTGTTTCAGAATGTTCATGTTTGTTTCAGAATGTTCATGTTTGTTTTAGAATGTTCATGTTTGTTTTAGAATGTTTCAGAATGTTCATGTTTGTTTTAGAATGTTCATGTTTGTTTTAGAATGTTTCAGAATGTTCATGTTTGTTTTAGAATGTTCATGTTTGTTTCGGTGTGTTCATGTTTGTTTTAGAATGTTCATGTTTGTTTTAGAATGTTCATGTTTGTTTCAGAATGTTTCAGAATGTTCATGTTTGTTTTAGAATGTTCATGTTTGTTTTAGAATGTTCATGTTTGTTTCGGTGAGTTCATGTTTGTTTCAGAATGTTCATGTTTGTTGTTCATGTTTGTTTTAGAATGTTCATGTTTGTTTTAGAATGTTCATGTTTGTTTTAGAATGTTCATGTTTGTTTCAGAATGTTCATGTTTGTTTCAGAATGTTCATGTTTGTTTCAGAATGTTCATGTTTGTTTTAGAATGTTCATGTTTGTTTTAGAATGTTCATGTTTGTTTTAGAATGTTTCAGAATGTTCATGTTTGTTTTAGAATGTTCATGTTTGTTTTAGAATGTTTCAGAATGTTCATGTTTGTTTTAGAATGTTCATGTTTGTTTCGGTGTGTTCATGTTTGTTTTAGAATGTTCATGTTTGTTTCAGAATGTTCATGTTTGTTGTTCATGTTTGTTTTAGAATGTTCATGTTTGTTTTAGAATGTTCATGTTTGTTTCAGAATGTTCATGTTTGTTGTTCATGTTTGTTTCAGAATGTTCATGTTTGTTTCGGTGTGTTCATGTTTGTTTTAGAATGTTCATGTTTGTTTCGGTGTGTTCATGTTTGTTTTAGAATGTTCATGTTTGTTTCAGAATGTTCATGTTTGAGTGATGTGTGTGTGTGTGTAACTCACCCATAATGTGTGTGTGTGTGTGTGTGTGTGTGTAAACTCGCCTGTGTGTGTGTGTGTGTGTGTGTGTGTGTGTGTAGACTCGCCTGTGTGTGTGTGTGTGTGTGTGTGTGTGTGTGTGTGTGTGTGTGTAGACTCGCCTGTGTCGGTGTGATGGTGCTCACGTCCTCCGAGGCGAGACACTTGAGTAGAGTGGTTTTGCCGGCGTTGTCGAGACCCAGCAGAACGATCCTGAGCTCCAGCTCTGCGGATCCCTTCAGCTTCTGCATGACCGAGAGCAAACCCTGAGGACACAAGCCAACACAGGGATAAGATGCACTCGTTATTGATATGATTCTAGATAGAGGAGATAACATTAACGTTCAAGAGTGACATTTATCAGTTCGTGCATTCCATTAAGTCAAACCCATGAATTTCCCATTCGAGATTCATTGACGCTGCGTTGTTAGATTAGATTTTTTACAACCACAATCTATAACATTCCCTGAACGTTTCAGAGCATGTGTGTGTGCCTACAATTTTTGCTTTGGTTTAATTTGCCGGGCAAAACGTTAATATGATCGAAAGTACCAACAAAAAATTTGATTTGAGGAATTATTTATTTAGAGGTTTATTACATGCTATTGTAAACTAAAACCAAACCATAAAACAACTTTTGTTACCTAAAATAATAACAAACAAATGGTAAAATAAACTTTTATTATACATATATATTTATGAGACATTTCACATTTTTATTTAGTTGAACTTGATGTAGCCTACTAAAATAACTAAAGCTTAAATAAAAAATAATAAACATATAGTCATATTTTAAACTAATAAAAATTACAAAAAACAACAAAACTACTAAAAATTGAGAGTGAAACACAGATCAAGGCTTACAGTAATGAGCTTTATCTGGGTCAGGTGACCCGTCTCTGATTGCTTAGGCCCTTTATATAAGACGATGCTAATCGTCCCAGTACCTAAAACATATTGAATTCATACTGATTATTGAGCGTATAGTTTGTTTATATGTGTGTATTCAGCTGATGAATAATTCTATATGACTAAATAAGGTTTCAAAAGGTTTTTTATTTTAAAAAAAAACCTCTTGTTTCGTGGATGTTTAAGGTTTTTCGTGGAACCAAATAATCTTTTCTTTTTGGGGATTTATATACAAAAATTAGAATATGGTGCAAAACTTCATTTATCTCAGTTATTCAACTTAAAAGGTGAAACTAATATATATACTCATTACATGCAAAGCGAGATATTTCAAGCCTTTATTTACTTAAGAGGATGTAAATGTAAATGAATGTGTTGTTCTCCCACTCAGAGAAAGTGATAAACGTACCTTTGGAGCTTCGCCCATTTTGACTTCTGTTGCGTCCCGTTGTCTCACATTCCTATGGGTGTGTGTGTGATGGCAATCCCTCTCCCATGTTCAGGTGTGTGTGAGTGTGTTGTGTAGGAAGAAGGCTTGCAGAATGGAGGATTATGAGAGAATTAGTCTCTCTCTCTCTCTCTCTCTCTCTCCTTCCCACCCCCACTGAGACTTCACCAGCTTTATCTCTGACTGACTGTACCTGCTAAGTGCTAACTAGCTATATTAGCTAACTACTTTTTCATCTGTGAATTTTCTTTCATTTTTCAGTCGTTCGTAGAGGTGTAACAATAAACTGGGTCGATAAGTATCGGAGATAGTGACAGCAATATTGTGTGTAGTTGTAGTTCAGAGTTTTAGTGGAGCTACTGTATAATAATGCAATGGGAGAAAATTTGTAGGTCCTGATAATGTCTTGATACCATTAAAAAAAATATTTTGATGTGTTGTCTAACTTACTAAATCATATGTTTAGTACTTGATTATATTTTTCACTGTTAGATGTTATTCGGTATTAGAATTGAAATATAACTGAAATCAACCTTGTGATTAAAATGATTTATACATGACAAACAGGTTTCATAATTACATTAAGTATATTTTAGTTTAGCTTAATGCTTATATTATATTCATCAGTACATTTTAACCATATTTCACAGACCATAAAATTATGAACTTAAATATAAAGATGTACATACGTTCAACTATTTACTTTTAATTTAAATGTAAACTACAATACATTACAATACATTTACAATTTTAAATTAAGTGTCTAAAAGCATTACATTCGGTTACTTTGTATTTATTTTTAGTTGTTTTTTTTAAATTATGTTCGAAATAACGAAAAAAGTATATTATTTTTGTGAAAAGTTATTTAAGTATGCTAAAGTGTACTTCCGAGCATCACGTGACCAAACCGGAAAACAAGTCTCATCGCATCCGCTTGTCAGAGAACGGCCGTAAGAACTGACTACGATATCTATGGATTTTTAAGGTAATCAGCTAACCTACCTAGTTCACTTTGTTATTGGCGTTTTATCCATTTAAATATCTAAACGTAACTGTGAAGAAGAAAAAATATAAAACGTTTAAATATCAATCTGCACACATGTGAGGGACATTGGTTATGCTAATCTTTGCTCGCTCCTTTTAAGTTATCTTGAGTAAAACCGCAAAAAAAAAAAAAAAAAAAAATCACGAAGCACAAACTGGAAGCGATGAGACCTGTTTTACAGAATGCGGAAGTTGAGCATAGAGCCTATTCCCGTTTTTCTAGTTTACAAGGAGTCGATAACTGTATAATTCTCAAAAACGTTCACTTTGAAACCCGTTTTTTAGAAAAAAGTTTGCGTTTTCAGGACCGTTGCCTTAAAATGATTTAGTAGCCTGAATTAACGTCATGCTTAATTAAAAAAAATAATTAATGTGGAATTGTCAAGTTCACATAACTTATTTTTTTCAATTAAGCATTATATTTATTTACTTAATAATTTTAAGGCAATGGGTGTACAAAAAAAAAGTAATGTGGAATTGTGGAATTTTTTTCAATTAAGCATTACGTTTTATTTAATGTTTTTTTTAGTACACCCATTGCCTTAAAATTATGAAGTAAATAAACATAATGGGTTTCCTCCATTGTTTTAAAGTAGGTGAACTGAACACTTATTATACAGTGAGACTAATCAACAAGAAAAACTACAAAGAACTACAAACATGGCCCTCGAGACAGGAAGTAGTCCAAACGCTCAATTTTCTGAGTGTAAAATGAAACGTTTCGAAATGCAGAGACCGGATCGGGACTCAGTCTCAGTCTCAGTCGTAGCTGGAGACGGTGTTCATTGTTGTGCTGTGGATGTTCTCCATGTTCTGTTGTCTTTGTCTCTTCCTGGCCCGACTCTGAGCTGAGAGAGAGAGAGAGGGATGAGATGCAGTAGGACGACAGGCAGATGTTTAATGGCAGATATTTACCTTGTCCTCTCCTCAGCGAGATTTTCATGGCGATGGCGAACATCATGAGGAGCGCAGCCGCGGCGCCCACACACAACAGAATAATCACCATATTATTGGCAACTGAAAGCAGAGAGAAAACAAGAGGGATATTAGAAATATTGCCTGTCACAATATCTCCATCAGCAGCATTTATTTGAAATAGAAATATAACATTTTAAATTTCTTTACTGTCACTTCTAATAATAATCAAATAATAATAATCATAACTGTTTCTTGAGCATCAGATCCTCATATTAGAGTGATTTCTGAAGGATCATGTGACACTGAAGACTGGAGTAATGATGCTGAAAATTCAGCTTTAAACACAGGAATAAATTACACTTTACTGTATATTCACATAAAAACAGCTATTTCAAATACTAATAATATTAAATTATTTCTTTCTGTATTTTCGATCAAATAAATGCGGCATTGGTGAGCAGAAGACGAGTAATTTCAAAAACAAAAACACAATCTGAATTATTTCAAACTTCCGACTCGGTTATACATGTATAAAATTAAAACTTCTACAGTTATTTACAGTCATGTTAATTTCAATGTTTACTTATACATAATTCAAATCAAAAGTTGTATTAGTTAGTTAGCATTAGTTAATGCACTGAGAACTAACATAAACAAACACAGTATTATTATCATTTACCAACATTAACAAAGGTTAATAAAAGCTCATTGTTAGTTAAAATATATTAAATAATGTTAACAAATGAGACCTTTCTGTAAAGTGTTACTAAAAGATTTAAATAATATTCATATATCTTTTTTTTAGAAATATGTATTTATGTGATTTACTAGTATTTTATAATATTATGGTCAGTGATCTCAAATTCATCACAGAGTCCAAAAATATAGAAATAATGAGTATAATCACCGTTTACAGTAATGGTTATATTAGAGTTGATGAGCCCACAGATACTGTGAACTTCACATTCGAGGAATGTTTCTCTTAAAATATTCTGGATCTCGAATTTTTCTGATCGCTCTTCTTGAAGCTGATTGTCCATCTTCCAGCTGATGAAGGCGTTGGTGAGATTATGAACGCACGTCACGCTCACGTCTGAACCCTCGTCGGCTGGGAGGGCCGTATTGTTTATTATGGTCACATTAAAATCTGGGAAGCAGAGCAAAAGGTCAAAGGTCATCATACATGAGGATCAGTCAGCAGGATTGGTTTGATCAGTGTGTGTTCCCGGCATTAATTGTACCTTTTATCGTGCAGTTTCGTGGATCACCTGAGGAGAAGGAGAACAGATTTAAAGGGATAGTTCACACAAAAATGAAAATGCCTCATGTAGTTCAACCCCGCCGTAAGACTGTCGTTCATCTTCAGGACACGAATTAAGATATTTATTTTTAAATCTGAGAGCTGGATCACTCTTGCATAGGCTTCTTAAGGGATCGAAACTGGCCGGCCCAGAAAGTTATTAAAGACATTTTGTTAAAATAGTCCGACTTACGACAGCGGCTCAATCTTAAGTTTATCGAGCGACGAGAATACTTTTTGAGCGCAAAAAACTAATTTCCTTTTCCGTGGGCCTCGAGTGAGTTCACGTAGTGTAACAGCGCAGAGCTTCCGTGTTGTACGTCACAACGCAGGCTCACTATTGGCCGACGCTGGTCATGTGTGTGATGCTGGCCTAAAAAGTATTCTCATTGCTAGCCACTGTCATCACTCGGACTATTTATACCTTATGGGCCGGCCAGTTTCAATAACAGAGAAGCCTATGCAGGAGTGATCCAGCTCTCAGATTTAATCACAAATATATTTATTTGTGTCCCGAAGATGAACGAAAGTCTTGAACAACATGAGGGAGAGTCATTACTGACTGAGTTTACATTTTGGGCTGAACTATCCATTTAAGTTTCAAAAACTGCATTGTTTTTCTGTTTTTATAAAATTAGTGATTTGTAGGTGATTACAAAGAAGCTATTTTTAAAACATGTGTACATTCATTTTTATACACAACCTGCTTGTTTTAAAGTAATTGGATAAGAAGACGATATTTTACTGACCATTGGTGGAGTTCTGTGTTATATTCAAGTAAGAATAACATTCAGCCGGTTTGCTACATGTTTCTAACCGTCCTTGATCCGCTGAGAGAGAGAGAGAGAGAAAATATGAAATATATTGGATTAAATATTAACCTCACAATATTAAAAGATGTAAATCTTGTTTGCGTTCTACTATCAATGAAACTAAAATTACTCCTTCTGAGCATTATCAGGTTATAGTTTCCATGCGATCAGACATTATGGACACATTTTCTTTTCACTGTGAAGTTATATGAAACTTAACTATATTAAGTTTAATATGCAGAGAAATACTTACAGAGATGAAGAAAACAAACAGTGACGAGCAGCGTTTCCCCAAACACTCTCATGATCCCTCGTCCCATCATCTATCCCCAGTGTGTTTCAGTCAGCACAACAGAGCTCTGTTCATAGACACATATTTACTGATATAAATACTGATAATAATGCAAATCACCTCAGTGACGCTGCAGGAACAGGGATATATTTCTATATGCAGCTTCAGACTACTTTGCTTATGTGATGAGATACAAACACTAAGAGAAGCTTCACGTATTAAATCAATTGTTTGGTTTTTATACATTTTAATTTGAGCCTAAATTGAGTTTCCTTTTCAATACTATTTGTAATAAAATGTAAATTGTAAGATCATTTCTGTTGGCTAACTTTGTTTAGATATAGGCTGTGCTGTGTACACCTCTTATAGTAGCAAGTATTATTTTATAATTAAAGAAAGGCATTCGGTATTAACATACATATTTTATATACTTTAACAGCTTTTTTGCTTTTTTTTACATCAATTCTTTAATATATATATATATATATATATATGAAGAGTTCAGATGCAAAAGCCTCTAAATGCCATTTGAAATTTTCTTCTTTAATGATGATTTTTATCAAACTT
Organism: Pimephales promelas; assembly: GCF_016745375.1. The sequence continues at coordinate 2,538,678 of NW_024121754.1, forward strand.
GTATATTTAAGTTCAGCCATTTAAGTGAAATTACTGAACTTAAATTTACAAGTTTGATAAAAATCATCATTAAAGAAGAAAATTTCAAATGGCATTTAGAGGCTTTTGCATCTGAACTCTTCATATATATATATATATATATATATATAGTTGATATATATCAACAAAAATCAAACACTGTTAATTCAGTTAATTCAGAGATTGATGCAATACTGCAAATAACCATTTGTTTCCTGATTGCTCTTTATGCATCTATTTTGTATTCAGATGTCAGGAAAATATGGCACCTCATAGTCATATGGAGTCAGAGTTACCTGGAGCTGTAATTTTGCATGCTGGACACAATATCATATTTCTGAAATGTCATGCATAGGCTACTGTCGACTGAATAATGTATAAATTATTTTACAAAAAAAAAAAAATGCCCCAAGATATGGGTCAGTTCAAGAATCTCATCTACATCACAGCTAACTGTAGCTTATTTAGCCGGTCAGCAGGGGGAGGCAGATCCGTATACACACACCAGTCCTTTTTTTATGGAGCTGCCTCCCCCTGCTGACTGGCAAAGGTTATAAACCTCTACCAGCAACTAAATAAGCTACAGGTAGCTTTAATTTAATTTAATTTAATTTAATTTAATTTAATTTAATTTAATTTAATTTAATTTAATTTAATTTAATTTAATTTAATTTAATTTAATTTAATTTAATTTAATTTAATTTAATTTAATTTAATTTAATTTAATTTAATTTAATTTAATTTAATTTAATTTAATTTAATTTAATTTGTGACATAAAAGTCATGTGCGCGGTCTGCGCATGCGTGTCAGCTGATTCCCCGCTCACCTGTTTGAAGTTGAGGCGCGTCGAACGCACATGAACGCGTGTGTCGCACAGGCCAGGTAAACGCACACAGTCTCCAGTGTTCTCGGCTGCTGTTCAGGTGTTGTTATGGTGGCGATAAGATATCTAGGCCACAGCTTCTGCCGGCTGGCCCGAGGAGCGTCTTCACAGATCAAGTTCGCCAGGAGTCGCGTGCGGCGGGAGATGCGCTCGAGCGACGATCAGGTATTCTGGACAATCACGACGATCTGTGTGAGAATACAAACCCATGATGTGATTAAACTTGTTTATATAAAAATACATATGGTAACATGGGGACAGATGTCCCTCTTAGGGACGGTGTGGATTAATTGTAACATATTAAGATATGTCTATTTAACGAAATGTAGGCTATGGGGCAAACTTTACAGAATGATATATGACTTTTGATATAATTTATAATTTGATATTTTTATTTTATTTAGCATTTTAATGGCTCATTTTAATTGAAAATATGTTATAGGCCTTATAGCAACACTATGAATGAAAAATTTAATGATTTCACTCAACTTAACATAAAGGTTTTAATGAAAGCAAAGATCTCTGAAATGTAGATCAAATCCGTGGAAATATTGAATAATAACCCCATTAATTGCAATAATTTTTACATCTAAATATAACAAAACTATAACAACATGCTAAATCTGGTGGCTCATCTTACCCCTATGATCAAATTCGATCTTTTTACTTCCTCTAACTCCGTCTTGCCCTACTTATTAGATTTGTGTCTCTTTTTTAAATGATTTTAGTCCTTCAAATTTCCAAAATACACATAGCTTTTTGTTTCCTATGAATCGAGAGACTTCTGTTGAAAAATACAGTTGACCCAATAGGAGGCCATGTTTTTTTTGGTCCAAAGTTTTTAGCTAAATAAGGCAAGCAAAATGTTCAAGTTGTCTGAAATGTAGATCCCATTCATGGAAATACTGAAAAATAACCCCATTAATTACTATAAGTTAAAAAACAGTAACAACGTATTACTTGGGGCCTTCTGTGCCAATTCTGGTGGCGCATCTTACCCCAATGGTCTAATTTGATCTTATTCTGACTTGTTTTTTAAGCCCGATTTGCAGGTTGAATATTTAAAAAATAAAATAAAAACGGACGAAACACGCTTCAATCATCTCTCCTCGCCCTGTTATATTGAAAATGTATGTTTTACAATTTGCAGTATGACGTAATCCATTGCTAAATTATGGATCATCATAGACTAGCTGACCACAAAGCTAGCTAATGCCACTATCATCAGTGGAAGACCGCTAACGTTAACATTAATGAGCTTGGAAACCACAATGAACTTTTTCAGCCTAAATAAAGTAATGATTACTGTATTTATAGCTAGCATATCTCTAGTTACAGTCCCTGCATTGTAAAAATGTAAGTTATACTTGCGAGGAGTGAACATTTAGACATAGAGAAAAAGTATCAAACGTATCTTGTGCAGAAAAGTTAGCTTTTCTTTTACACCTGTGTGAAATCCAACAATATTTAATAAAAAAAATATATCGGCCGATATATCGGAATATCGGATTTTAAAACCCAAAAATATTTGTATCGGTTTCGGCCTTCAAAATCCTTTATCGTCGGGCTCTAATTATAACTGCCGATACCGATAGTTTGGAAAATGCCTAATATCGCTGATCTCACGACCAAGTCGTACGAATTCGACGAATGATTAAAAAGTGGCTAATTCGTAGCAATTCATACGACCTCACTCGTACGAATTAATACGATTTTGCTAAATCGTACATATTTTACGAATTGGCCAATTCGTATGAATTCGTACGAATGACCTACCCCTGACCCCGCCCCTAAACCTAACCATCACGTGGGTTTAGACAAATCATACGAATTAGTACGAGTGAGGTCGTACGAATTAGCCACTTTTTAATCATGCGTCGAATTCGTACGAATTGGTCGTGAGATAGTGTTGTATCGGTCTGGCTCCAGTTGATGTATTATTTATTATCTCCCATATAATCTGTCTGCTCTCATCACAGTATCACATTGTTTAGTGCTCAATAAAGGTGTCCATGTTGAGCAAGCGGCGGTTTGACGGCTTCAGGGCGTCAGGTGGCGGTTCTCGTCTGTGGTTGATGTTGATTTACAGTAGGTCTCGTTGATCTGTTCGTTTAAATGGACGGGGCGCAGGGTTAGGTGGGTCTCGCACCACACAAAGCCCTGCTCAGTCACGGAGGAGGTTTCACTCCGACAAACCACAGTTCCTCTTGCGGTGTGTTGCTATGGTAAGACTTCCCTTTCGAACAGGAAGTGACAGCGCTGTAAGAAAGAGGGTGTGTCAGACAGAGACTCAGTAGAGGGAAACGCTTCGGCTCGACCCGATCCTGATGTGGACATGTCCAAGAAAATGAAGACTCTGGCAGTGCCAGCGGGTCAGATGGTGAGTCGGGTTCAGGCCTGCGGCTTCTCTGATTGGCTCGTTCTGATGATGATGCGAGAGTTGCTTTATTGTGGGATCCTGCTCATGTTTTTAGCCTTGTTGCTATTTTAACTTTATGCGAGAGATATTTGTAGTCTGGAGAGTGGTGTTTGGTGGATCATCTCTGATGGATTACAGATGTTTACTTCTAGTCCTGGTCTGTTTTTACTCCCACAGCGAGTCTGAGGGGACTTGTGTTTGCACACTGTCTGTGTGTGTGTTTGATTTGAGGACAAAATTGTCCCTAGAAGTTGGTTAAATGGTTTTTGGGTGTCTTATGAGGCAAATATGATTACTATTTGTATTGCACTGACAAGAAATTAACTAATTACACATTTTTCTATAATTAATCGCATCTAACATTAATATATATATATATATATATATACTGTGTATATATATATATATATATATATATATACACACACACATAGATAAATAAATAAATAAAATTATATATATATATATATATATATAAATCTTTAATGTTAGGTGCGATTAATTACAGAAAAATGTATGTAATACAATATATATATATATATATTAGGGCTGTGCAAAAGTTAATTGCGATTAATCGCATCCAAAATAAAAGTCTGTGCTTACATAATATATTTGTATGTGCTGTATATAATTATTTTGTATATATAAATACCAATGCATGCATGTATATATTTAAGAATTATTTGCGCTTAAATTCTGAAAATCTTAAAATCTATATTATATAAATATATAATTTATATATGAATTTTCACACATTTTCTTAAATATATACATGCATGTGTGTGTATTTATATATATACAAAATAATTATATACAGCACAAACAAATATATTATGTAAACACAGACTTTTATTTTGGATGCGATTAATCGCAATTAATTTTTGCACAGCCCTAATATATATATATATATATATATATATATATATATATAGGCTATTGTCTTTGTTGCTATATATTTTTATATACATTTATAGTTGATTTTATATACATCAACTGGTTTTAAGTTGATTTTATATACATCAACTTTTTCAAAGCATTAGCATAAAGCAGATACAATCAAAGTTAAAGCTATTCCTCCACAATAACCCATTCCGCCAAAATAAATATAACAATACTTTACATACAAGTCAAGACAATAATATCAATAATTGTTGCTATATATTTTTTATGAGACCAATATCAAAATTGTCTTCATGAAATAGATTTTTTTCCTCAATTTTGCCCCTTATCGTTATTTATTAGGATTTAAAACGTATAACAATTTAATTTAAGTGAACTTGTCTTGTACGACTCCTTTTCCCATCTGGACTTTGCATTGGCTGTTGAATTATCCTCAGGGCCCAGTTGTTGGAAAACATTAATCTGGATCAGAAATATCTAGTTTTGTCCAGGATCAGGTAATCCATCTTACTTTTGTAAGAAATATGAAATTAGAGAATAATTATATATTTAAATGCTTATGTTTGTCCCCTTGAAACCTTGTGTTCAGGGGCAAAGAACTCAAGAGAGTGAATGCAAAGTCTCTTGTGGGAACGCAAAACATTTGCAAGAGAACGTAAAAACATTAAAATTATTTTTTCGTCCCATCACCATGTCCCTTTAGGGTTTCCGTAGCTCCTCATGTGACCCACAAATAAATGATGCAGTTATTAAAAACTACTTTCGACTGGTTCATCTCTGATTATGCCAATACAGTTATTTATTTATTTGTTTAGAGGATACCAAATAGGGATGCACGATATATATCGGTCAACATATCTGTGTCGGCTGATATATGTTCATTTTGACTGTTATCGTTATTCGCCCAATATATTAAAGCGGATAAATAATGTATTATTATCTCCTTTTCAGATGCGCACTGTTCAACATAATGGTTTTGAACTGGTTGAAATATGTTTGGAATCACTTCAAAAAAGAAAATATAGTTCAGTTCAACATGTGCAAGTCTGTCAAATCGGCTACATAAAATTATATTGTGTTTGGGACATGGCTTTTAATGGTGAGACTTTTGTTTTTGTAATCAGGCTCTCAGAATATATATAAAAACTTGGATTTAGATTTATTGGCCAATATATCGGTTATTGGCTTTCAAATAGTATTAATTATCGGTTATCAGTATCAGCAAAGATGTTCATATCGGTGCATCCCTAATACCAAAATCTTTTTTTTTTTTTACTTTAAGCCTTATATACTTCTACGTTATAACTTTGATATTTAAAAATCAAGAGTGAAATAAAAATATATACGGTCAAAATTAGAATATTGTGAAAAGGTTTTCATATCTGTAATCCATAATCATCAAAATGATAACAAATAAAGGCTTGAAATATCTAGAGTCTATATAATATATTAGTTTCACCTTTTAAGTTGAATTACTGAAATAAATGAACTTTTGCACCTTATTCTAATTTTTTGAGTTTCACCTTAACTGATATTTTGATCCTGATCAACCTCAATCCAATCTGGGTTTCTTAACTGATTTCACAATCCTTTTTTTTTTCTTTTTGAACAACCCTTTTTCAAGATTTGATCAATCGAATTGCTTCCTTTTGAACAAATTGGCGCTGAAGTTAAGCTGAATCTGAAAGGCAAGGGATGTATTCTAAGGCTTTATAATGATTGGCGCTCGCAACGCAAAGGTCAAGGGTTTGATTCCATGGGAAATGCATAAACTGATCAAATGTGCACTCTTGGAAGAAATGGTTCTATTTAGAACCAGAAATGGTTCCATCCCCCGCTTCATATATGGAACTCCAAAATGGTTCTATATAGAACCATTTTTTTTGGTAAAAGGTTCTATTGCCCAAATATGGAACCCCAAGGTTCTAGGAACCCTTTTTTAAGAGTGTATAGAACCTTTTAGGGGTTCCAAATACGTAGCGCTGATAGAACTTTTTAAGGTTCTATATAGAACCTTTTCTTCTAAGAGTGTATAGCTTGGGTTATTCTGCAATAATTATAATTCACTTCTACGGTGAGAAGAAAATACAAATGCATGTTGAGCCACAGAGAAAATGAGCATTTCTCAATCAGGTTTCCACATTGTTTCCATGGCGATGAGGCTTTCAATCACACGGATGTGTTTGGTCGGAGAGTCAGTCGAAATAATTAACACCTTGCACTCTTTTTGGTCGTGTGTGTCATGCTGTCATGTCTTCCAATACAATTTATAAATGTTGTTCAACACCCATTTCCTGTGAGCTGAGAAAAAAAAAACCATGCAGCTGTTAAAATGCTGTTTCCTGTGATGCTTTTCTCGTTTAATTCATGACTATGACACACTATGACTATTCATGATTGTGTGTGTGTGTGTGTGTGTTTGCTCTTGCAGACCCAGGCGGTTTCTGATGGTGGTGAGTTTCATCTCTTTACATTGTAGAATAAGCCTGTCACCATCATCAACTTCTGACAATTAATTGTAATGTAAATAATTGCTATTAACAATTTAATTCTGTTTTGGTCATGTCATTTACAATGTACAAACTAACATGATGGTTTTTTTTTACTTTGAATCTATTAAATAATAATAAACAGTAGTGGCCAAAAGTTATATCTAGCCTTGGAAAATCAACATCTTCACTTTTTATTCAAATAATATTAAAGTTAAAGTCCCCCTGTAGTCAATAATTTTATCCCTTTTAAACTCATCTTTTATCACCAAAAGTTTTCCGTTTTTAATTAAAAAACGAATTCCTTAAAATATCTTGAATGTAACCCGACACCCTTGCCTTATTTAGAATGCGCGGTTCTATGAATATGCAAATGAGCCCCGCCTCCACTCATAACAAATTGTGCGGACAATATTTTTGGTCAGGCTGTCATGCAAAGTTATACTAATGTTTGATTGTTGTAGACAATATAGGCTTTTTCATGTGTTTTTTTTTTTTTTTTTGCATTGTAAAAAAATACTTATCTGTAATTTGCCAAATAATTGAGTCTGATAAATACCATAACCAGGTTTAGGGTTTAGTTTTTTCTACTAATGTAAAATATATAAAAAATATAACTGTGTTTCTCATGTTTGGATCCTTTAATTGAACTTCTTAAAGATATCACTTTTGGCCACTACTGTGTAAATAGGCTCATATGATTCAATGCTTTAAAAAAAATTAATAACTTAATTTTATTTGCTTTGTTTGGCATTGATTAAATCCACAATCCATTTTTTTTAATGTTATTATATTCTGTTACTGGAAAAGTAGATTATATTGTACATGAGTGGCATTTCTTTAAGTGCTTCAATGTCCTTTTTTTGAATAACAATTGCAGTTATTTTAAGTATTTGCGATTAGACCAAATAACCCTGATCAGATCATTAATGAATAATGGAGACGGGCCTACTCTAGAACTTGCTGTAACATCGGTCTCGTGGTCATTAACTCGATCGCACTCCTCACAGAGCTGAACCTCAAGCTATCCAGCCGTGGCAGCAGCTCCAGCCTATCAGAGAGCTCGAGCGGGTCAGGTGGTCCGGCCAGTCGCGTGGTCAGCTGGGCCGTGTGTTTCGAGCGGCTGCTTGAAGACCATGTCGGTGTGCGATACTTCACTGTAAGTTTTTAGACTTCTTACCGCTGTTTAGTTTAATGCAATATCTTTTTATTTATTCACATTATCTATAATATTAGTGTTAAAGTGCTTAATCCTAACTGTGCCATTTAGCTTTTTCATATATATTTATTTAATTTAATTAATGTCTTGTTGTATTTGTGCGCTCTGGAAGATTAATTTACCAAGAAAATTTTTTTTTTATTCTGCTTCTGCTTTAAAATCTTATATAAAGATCAATATTGCTGTCCATATTACAATAAAGATGCAAATAAGATGATGTAATCGCTGTAGAAAAATATATATAGTTTCTGTGAGCATTTAAGAGATGTACCATACTATTTAAACAGGATTTATGTACAGTATATTGATTGTTTACAACAATTTAACAATTTGGTCTTAAAAAAACAATGTATTGAAGTGATTGTAATCAGTTATTTAAAAAAAATTAAATCCTGTTGATTGTCATTAATATTGCCATTGCTGCTAATATCGTGTTAAATCATAAATTAAAAAAAAACAAGTTTATTTACATACACTCTAAAAATGCTGGGTTGTTTTAACCCAAATCTGGGTCAAATATGGACAAACCCAAATGTTGGGTTAAAAATATTGTTTAAAGTTGAAGTTGGGTTATATTGTTAACCCAACATTTGGGTTTGTCCATATTTGACCCAATTTTGGGTTAAAACAACCCAGCATTGTTTAGAGAGTATGTTATTTCCAACTTTAATCCACATAATATAGTCACATAAAGCAATATAGCAAATCTCAGCTGCTTAAATAGCTTTTATTGTCCCAAAATGTAATTATATTACTGTCCAGCTCTAATCTGCGAAATGTGACTAGGACATAAAGATATTATAAACATTAACACATGATTTTCTGATAGAAAACCGAGAAATAAGGCTCTTGTCTTCCCGTTCGCCAAATAGGGAGGAAAACTTCAACACCCATAATGCACTGGGCATGTTGCCGACAGAAGCCACGCCCACCAGTCTGCTATGGACACGCTTGACCAGTCAAATATCGCATTGCTTTAGTGTGTTAAATGTGTGCTATTACGTTTCAAGAGATTCTGCATGTTTATTCATAAAAACACATACTTTACGTTTGGATATGATCTGTGAAGCATTGAAGTGTTTTGTTTTTCCCGCACAGGCGTTTCTCAGATCAGAAGTGAGTGCTGAGAATATCCTGTTCTACCAAGCCTGTGAAAAGTACAAGAAAATCCCGTCTACGAGACTGGAAGAGGTATGCACAGATGTTTAAAATTGATATGGGAATTAAATTTCATTTTAAAAAGGGGGAAAAATCCCATTTTAAACAAGAAAAGACAGTTTTGGATTTTTGTAGATGCATTATGACTTCCAATGAGTGAGAAATGTGTCTGTGTGTATTGGACTCGATTTGTTTTTTTGTTTTTTTTCATCTTTATGATGTTTAATATGTGAATGTGCAGTCTTGTGAAATGCACGCCATCTTATAATTGCATATTAGCATTTTACACAGACACTTCCTCAAACTAATAGACACTTACTAGTCGTCTTGAAGCTATCTGGGGTTTAACGCCTTTCTCAACGGCACAATAGATCTCCAAACCACTCCTAATCTCACGAGATGCAACGTAACACAATTAAAATGTGGTGCAACATTGCTTGATTTTAGTGTAAAACGTGTCTCAAACCATTAAATGAGGAGCAAGTTCAACTATGGGTGGTGTCTGACAAAAAATGATCTATATAATCAAGAAATGGAGCCAAATCGCGGAGAATGGGGGTTAAAATGCACTATTTAAACTTAAATGGTTGTAATTCAAGAATGCTTTGGAATATACCCAAGTTTGGTCTTGTTTTAAAGAAAACACTCAGCAGATTATTGCTGAAGTGAAAACACTTCAAAAAATGAAAGTATGAAAAAGTTATGGAAGTTTAAATTCACAGTGAATCAAATATACTGCACTATATATTTTTTATTTTATATAAAATATATTTTTTACTATAAAATCAAAGCCATAAATATAACCAAGCTATGTTCCAAATTTGAAGTTGATATCACAAAAATTGAAGTTCCCATGAGATTTTGTTTAGGCGTAGTACCAAAAATAGCCACCGGGTGCCATTGAATTCCATTGAATTTAGTTGTATACATTCTGCCTTAACAAATTAATACATTTCTGTCCGAATATCAATTCTGTCACAAAATTTGGAACCTTAAGACTCAGACCTTTCTGAAAATATGTGTTTTGTCAAGATTAGAAAAGGTTTTGATCATAAATCATGAAATATAATGATGCCCAAAAGGGGAGGAGCCTGATAAAATAAGTACCGTTTCTATGGTAATGCAATGTTCAACTATAAAACGGTTTTCACAGGATGAATTCTGAGTTTATAAGATTTCAAATGATACCTAATTTATGATAACTACTAAAATATGTGATATAATAAAAAGGCGATACAAATATTATATTTTAGAAGATTATATATATATATATATATTATAATTTTTAGAGGATATGTTTTATTATGAACTTTAAGCATGAAAATAGAAGTTTCAATGATTAAAAGTGGGTGCATCGACTTTTTGTGACAGGTCAGACCAGATTTTTTTGAGGTGCACTCTTGTCATAAATTCATCAATTACTCTTCCTACATAATTTGTAACACAAAACAGGGGTAGAATATCTATTTAGGAGTCTTAGACCTTTCCAACGATATATAATTGATCATAATTAGATTAGGATTTAATATATAGTAAAGTAAAGTTAGGCGTCCGAGTTAGTGTAAGAGCAAGTCTAGGTTTCTCTGCTCACTTATGCATGTTTAGCATAAACCGCCACTGCTATGAACTCGTTATTTTTACTTAAATAGGGGTTTATAATGAATTAAAATCATATTAACAAATAATAAATTTAAAAGACGCATACATCGTCATATGTGATGCACGCAAGCACAGAACTTCTGTAACGCCCACGTCTAGAAAACACACACTTGACCTCTGTAATAAAAACACATGATGCATGAAAACACCATTTAGAAAACAGGGCTCTAGGACTCTTTTATATCTCAATTCTGATTGGTAAAAGAGTCAGAATTGCAAGTTTATAAACTCTCACTTGTGTCTGAAATGAGATATACACTTTTTTTTGAGTGAGAATTTTCACACGACTGTTTAAATCACAATTTTGACTTTCTTGCAATTAAAGTTGCAATTACCTATTTTTTTTTTCAATTCATGGCGGAAACAAGCTTCCAGTCATAATGAGAATCAAATATCAGCAATATACTGTGTGTCCCCTCAGCTGAAGAGAGAAGCACGCTCCATCTACGACAGTTTTCTGTCTGAAAGCTCTCTGCATGCGGTTAATATCGACGATACGGCGCAGGTGGAAGTGAGCGCTTTGGAGACGCCGACACCAGACATGTTCGATAAAGCACAGGAACAGGTACACACTGACAAATCACATACCAATACTGTGATATTTATAGCATAGTTATTTAAAGTCCCCCTGTAGTGAAAATATCGCTTTTAATGTTGTGTATGTGGTGTTTTTAAAGTTCATAAGTATTTTTAGTGAACCAAAGACGGTCTCAAAAACACGGTTTGAAATCGCTGGTGTTTCTGACGTCACAAACGACCAGATCAACGTGTGATCATCAACCAGTGGAAGGGAGTGAGTGGGGGCGGGGCTCGTTTGCATATTCATATAACCGTGCATACTAAATGAGGCAAGGGTGTCGGGTTACGTTCAAGATATTTTAAGGCATGACGAATTGTCATTTTGGTGATCAAAGTTGAGTTTTAAACAATACAATTATTGACTACAGGGGGACTTTTTGTGTTTTTGTTTTTAAAGATGCACTGTGTGATTTTTACCTCCATCTAGTGGTGAAATGGTATATGACCATCCAGTGAATATTAGTTTCTGTTTCTCAATTCCGATTTCGTTTTAACTCCTACGGTGGCCAATGTAGTCCAAGATTAACATGGCTTCCACTTCGACCTCGTTAATGAGTGTTAACTCAAACGTAAACGCGAAAGGCGAAGCTTATGTCCCTCTTTGGCTAATGTACTTTCAAGATGGAGGGGCAACATGGCGACCCCTTACCTGTATGTATTTTCAATGGCGTATTATACACTCACGAGAATACTTTATTACTTGAACGAAGTAAATATACATTAATGAGCACATATATTAGTGTTTTTAGCTAAGAATAAACTAAAAGAGTTGCACAGTGTAGCTTTAATTATTTGCAATTTGTACCAAAAGATCTGATTATTCATAACAAATGAAGTAGTCTGGCATTGCAAAAGTTGCTTCACTTGATGTAACTAAACAGTAAAACTAAGACTATGAAGCGTCTGGAATGATTCGACGGTGATGGTTTATTCTTTCCCCCTGCCGCAGATCTTCAAACTAATGAAAATGGACAGCTACACGAGGTTTGTTCGCTCTCCGCTGTACCAGACCTGCATGCTGGCCTGTGTGGAGGGTCGTCCTCTCCCCAGCGTTGGGACCCCGGAGCCCAAAAGCAAGATGTCCAAAAAGAGCGCAACGCCTCCCAGTTACAGAAAGGTAACGCATTTAAAATCCCTTCAACACAGGTTTAGTTACGTTAAACTACCCTTCAAAGGTTGAGGAGTTGATAAGCATTTATTTCATGTCAAATACAGCAGAAAAATATCATTTGAAATATTATTACAGTTTAAAATTACTTTTTTTCTATTTTTTTTGACCAATCAATCACTTAATGCTGCTTTTACACCGTCAAATTCGCCCCGTGAACACTTTAAATCCATTTTTCTTTCCATTTCCAGATTTTGTTTTAGTATATTTTTTGGGACAATTAGGGCGGATTCGGGATAACGGCTTAGATTTCGGGACTGTCCCGAATTTTTCGGGACTTCTGGTCACCCTATACTCCAGAATCCTTCAGAAATCATGTTAATATGATGATTTGATGCTCAAGAAACATTTCTGATTTATTGTCAGTGTTAAAAAAAAAAGCTTCATATTTTTGTGGAAACTGTGTTGCAGTTTTTCTTTTGGAAATGTTTTTTTACATAATTTAATGCATCCTTGCTGAATATAAGTACTAATTTCTTTCCTATATTATATTTTTAATTATTAATATTATATATATATATATATATATATATATATATATATATATATAATTAATAATTATAAAATTTATATAATTATTTTGTATATATAAATACACACACATGCATGTATATGTTTAAGAAAATGTGTTATTCATATATAAAATATTTATATTTATATAATATAGATTATTTATTTTTATATATATATATATATACAGAATTTAAACGCAAATAATTCTTAAATATATACATGCATGTGTGTGTATTTATATATACAAAATAATTATATACAGCACACACAAATATATTATGTAAACACAGACTTTTATTTTGGATGCGATTAATCGCAATTAATTTTTGCACAGCCCTAATTTTTAAATGTTTATACTAATTAGGGCTGTCAAACAATTTATCGCGATTAATCGCATCCAAAATCAAAGTTTGTGTTTACATAATATATGTGTGTGCTGTGTATAATTATTTTATATATATAAATACACACGCATGCTTGTATACATTTAAGAAGTATTTTCATGTATGTACTGTATATATAATTTATATTATATATAAATATAAATATTTTATATATAAATAATATTTTTTTCTTAAATATACAAGCATGTGTGTAATTATATATATATATATATATATATATATTTATATATATATTTATATATATATTTATATATATATATATATATATATAAATATACACAGTGCACCCACATATATTATGTAAACTCAAACTTTGATTTTGGATGCGATTAATCGTTTGACAGCCCTAAATATATTTAGCAAACACACAAAACAATGTCTTGATTCATCCAGATTTAATGAACCGAACGCTCAAAGTTTTGCTCCAATGGTTTGTTGCTTCATATTGCAAAATATCACGTTGATGGAGTGCATTTTCCTTTCGCTGCGTCTTATGTTGAGTTCAGTTTGCAGTGTAAATTCTGAAACTGCTTCTCCACGTAGGCCATGAAATGAACCCTCAAACTGTCTCTATATATCAGTATATATCTTCATATCTCACAGTGCAGATGTTTAAAGTGTTTGTCAGTCCGCCGTGGGAATATGATGCCGTGTGTCAGTGAGTAAGTAGACCAATAACCACAGAGGAACAAGTCTCACGTAGATCACTGTGTGTTTTTGAACAGAGCGTTGAATTGAAAGTGCCCTCGTCAGACAGCAAGACCAACAGGAAGAAGAGGTTAGAGAAGAGAGGCTCATGGGGAGGTACCATCTGACTCAACACTTCTCTATCTGTGTGTGGCATCTCTGTGATGTGCTTAGCTCTGGCCTTATGCATGTTTCATGCCAGTGATGGTTTGCAGATGCCCACAGTTTGCACCATTCTCTTCTCTGTCGGTTTGAACTGCACTAACAGCGTGTGTTTCTCAGCCGACCAGTCGTACCAGCACGTGTCGGTGTCTCGTAATGAGTCTCAGATCTCGGTGAAGTCCAACAGCAGCTTGGAGTTGGTCTCTGGATTCAGCCGAGCTGAGGTATCTTCACCAAACCAAATGTTCCTGGAGATTGTGTATTTCATGAAGGGAGTACAAATGCAAAATTATAGTGATTGATCGCTGTTTCGAGTGTCACAATGTCATACTGTAGTGCTGAACTGGTATTACCAAATTAAGTCCTTTACCTAAGTTCAAAAAAGTGACCCATTATGCCCTTTTACAAAGTCTTGTTTTCGTGCAATGAAGCGAGCAAAAGTCAGCGAATAAAACACTGACACAATGATGAACAAATATCAATAATATTCACAATTACATTTCGTTTTACTGAATTAAGTGAACAGATTTTCTTAATTTATCTTTGTAAAGAAACCGCATTGATTAACTGGCTACTCTCTGCGGTGTCAGACGACGACCTGTCGACCGCCATAACTTCTGTTGGTTGCAATTCGCATCCTCACCACTAGATGCCACTAAAATTGACAAACTGCACCTTTAAATTAAAGGAGTAGTTCACTTTAAAAAAAAAACTTGCTGATAATTTACTCTCCCCCATGTCATCCAAGATGTCCACGTCTTTCTTTCTTCAGTCGAAAAGAAATGAAGGTTTTTTGATGAAAACATTCCAGGATTTTCTCCATATAATGGACTTCAATGGGGACCAAACGGTTCAAGGTCCAAATGAGAGTTTCAGTGCAGCTTTAAATGATTCCAGACGAGTCATTTGGTTTTTCGAGTCATTTGGTTTGACTCGAAAAAAAGATTTGTTCATTTTGATGAACGAGTTCGAACAGGAGAGTCACAGAACAGAGCAAGGCGAGCATTTGTGCTCATAAAACTTAAAGTTTTTTATTTATTTTTTAAATGAGCGATCGTTTCACTAGATAAGACCCTTATTCATCGTCTGATGTCGTTTAAAGCCCTTTGAAGCCGCACTGAAACTCTCATTTGGACCTTGAACCGTTTGGTCCCCATTGAAGTCCATTATATGGAGAAAATCCTGGAATGTTTTCATCAAAAACTTAATTTCTTTTCGACTGAAGAAAGAAAGACATGGACATCTTGGATGACATGAGGGTGACTCATTTAAGTTAAATGGACATCTTTTGATTGTCTCTCCGTCAGAATGGGCGCTGCAGTGTGGCCGTCTCTGACCCAGAGGCCTTGAGTTCTGGTTCTCCTACAGCTGATAAGTACTGTTGTGTGTATCTGCCGGACGGGACGGCCAGCTTGGCCCCTGCCAGACCGGGCCTGACCCTCAGAGACATGCTCAGCAGCCTGTGTGAGAAGAGAGGCTTTCCCCTGAAAGACGTGCTCATTTACCTGCACGGCAAAGACAAGGTCAGTCCACAACCCACTGCGTTTAATCTGGACTTCTCTGTCCATGCTCCATAGACCACCATTATATGACTGACAGACAAGAACGGTTTGACCTAAAAATATCAATTACAAATCTTGGATGCCCTTGAGGTAAGCTAAAACATACCAAAAATTAATTTCAAAGTGAACTGTCCCTTGAAGTAGGACTACACTGCAATGCATTCTGGGTAAAATAAGACGCTTTTCAAAACAAAACAAAAAACGTGGCGGATGGAGTAAGCGCATTTTGTGAAACAGTCTAACTTGCATTAGCAAATCGTAGACTTGTCTAACACTATAGATAGCTTTATGCTATTGGTCCAGGTTTGTCTTGTAGTATTCGTGAAGACACTGAACACTGTGTGTGTGCGTCTCCACAGCCTCTTTCTCTGGACCAGGACAGCTCGGTGTGTGGAGATCAACAGCTCACGCTGGAACTCAAAGTTACTTTTGTGTGAGTCTCATTTAGAAACGCTTTTCATACCAACATATTTACTGTTTCCTACCCGTTTTATTCCCCATCAAACTGAAGTTGCGATTAGTCTTTTTTTTTTTTCCTATTATTAAACCAAAATTTATTCAGACACCTTCAACATTTCTCACATTATCACCGTTTATTCGCTATAGTTTAGAAAATGGTAATAAAATATGAGGTTCTCGGATCAGTGGATATTTGACTGGTTTTGTCCGTCCATCTGAATTATGTTGAGTATCTGTTAAATTGAACTCCACAATTAGATAATACCAGTTTAGCTCAGCCAGGGACCAAGCAGTGCTTCTTGTTCAGTGTGTGTGTGTGTGTAAAAAGAGCATTTACAGAAAACACACTTAAGTGTCCGGACTACCAGTGAATAATTTTTTGCCCAAAATTTGTATACATTTTAGTGTATGAAGAATTTTTTTTACATTATTTTGCTATCCTCACTTACATAAATTAACTACATTGTCCTGCACCGACTAGCAAAAAAAAATCAAAAATTAAATTTGGTGTCTGAATTATTTTTGTTATTTACTGTATATCCGAAACGCTTCTGAACTAGAACAAATGTGGGCGGGGCTTGATTTTGTCTGTGTGGAATTGATTGGCTGGTTGTGGTTTTCTATTGGCTGATCTCATGTGAGTGACAGGTTATAGCTCCGCCCACGTCATCAGAGAAGAGATGCAGCGAGATGAATAGATTCTGATTTAAGATTATTAAAACAATAATGATGTGCACCGAAGAATCATTTATGCAATATCACACACACACACACACACAAAAAACAAAACAAGAATTGTCCATTTTGAATTCATAACCAACATTATTACCGATAGAGCAATATGTAATCTAGGCTGATATTTTGATGATATTAGCATCAGCCAATAGCAATACCTGATGGTTGATTGACAGTAGCGTTAGTTCTCATTGAAACGGTATATATTAATCTGTGCATTATAATATGATTATTAGTCATTTTTGAAATAATTATATAGATCTAGACTAGTTATGGGGTGTTATTTTAGTGTCATTGAGAATGTAATTGTTTATTAATATTTTCAATTAGTTTTTTTATATATATATATACATATATATTTTTTAGTTTTACACACTTTGTGTTGTCTTTTTTTATTAGTTTAAAAAAGTTTTTATAGTTTGATTTATTTCAGTTTTAGTTAGAGTACATCGTTAATCTAAATGAAAATGAGAAATGTTCCCTTGTCCACAAGCTGAAATGATATTTTACATATAAACTTCTTTGAAAATGGTTTCATCTTGCTAGAATAAGCCTGTACCTGTTGTCTGTACAGGCTGGAGATTGTGTTTTTAGGAAGAACGATTGGCATCATTGCGAAGTCCAGCAAGACGTTGGGCGACGCGGTTTCGCCCGTCCTCCAGAAACACGAGCTGAGACCTCAGGATGTGCAGATCACGCTGGTGTGTAAACGCGTGCAAACTCATGTGAAGAAGCACAAATATCATATAATAATTAACTTTTTTTTTTTCTTTGTTGTTCCAGAGTGGCTCAAATGAACCTCTAAGTCTGAGCACCAATGTGTTTCGTCTAGCCAGCAAAACCATGCGTCTGGACAGAGTTAAAGGTGTTCTATCATCAGTTCATTGATTTGTCCATCAAATTATTTATTAAAGTATAACTAACATTTTTTTTTATATATATATATATATATATATATGTGTATGTATGCATGTATGTATGTGTGTGTGTGTGTGTGTATATATATATATATATATATATATATATATATTATTTATATTATATAATTATTATTTTTTATTTATTTTTATTTATTTTTTACATATGCATTTAGCAATAAATTATATATTATTATTATATATTTTTAATGATAATTATTGAAATTGTTTTTATTTAAATTGTGCAATGAATATGTAAATACAAATTTAACTCATTGTGTATAATTATACTTGTAATAAATATAAATAATAATAATTTTCTGATTTTAATTGTTTAAGAATATTTTTTATTTAATTTTAAAATAAAATCTGATCTAAATCTTTTTAACTGTAAAATACTTTTAATAATTATATAAAGCTAAAAGTGTATTATATTAATTATGATAAAATCTATTGAAATTATAGAATTATAATTTAAAAAATATTTTTCTATAAATGGTGTGTGTATGTATATATATATTTGTGTATATGTGTTTTTATTTATATATATATATATATATATATATATATACACACACGCACACTGTACAGACAAAAACTTCTCAAAATGATTCAGATTAGTACATTTATTTATATATATATATGAAGAGTTCAGATGCAAAAGCCTCTAAGTGCCATTTGAAATTTTCTTCTTTAATGATGATTTTTTATCAAACTTGTATATTTAAGTTCAGTAATTTCACTTAAATAACAATTAATAGGTAATTATCATTGCCATTTAAGTGAAATCACTGAACTTAAATATACAAGCTTGATAAAAATGATCATTCTAGAAGAAAATTTCAAATGGCACTTAGAGGCTTTTGCATCTGAACTCTTCATATATAGTTTGTGTCTAATTTTGAATTTCTTTCCTTTTAAATAGATGAGTTCCACCAAGTGGAAGAAAAACCTAAACCGTTAAATAGATAAACTTCCATAAAATGACAAAATATAGTTCTGAAGTCATCATGATGAACCCTTTTTTACTTCTGAGCTTTTCCGCTTGTGAAATCTCTGTCTGAGTTTAGTTCTGCAAACCTCTCGTGATATTCCCTCGCTCTCTCTCTCTCGTGTCAGTTTGCGTTAGACGTGTTGTGCTTTCCTGTCACAGTGCTGTAGCGCACCACGAATGAATCTTCTCTGAGGACCACGTTACACACCTTAAGAACGGGATTATGGGGAGGTTTAACTGACATGACATCCAGTGATCCCTGTTTAACGGTGTGTATCTGTGTGTTTCAGTTGGTTTGGAGACTCAAGCCTCTTCATCATCCAAAGCAAACCACAGACCCAGAAAACACCAGGAGATGGACGGTAATGCAGGAGTGTTATAAACATGATAGTTATGCATCCTCAGATCTGAAGCCATTGCAAATTATGCAGTGTGTGTGTGTGTGTGTGTGTGTGCACTGCCTAGTTATTTTGAAAGAAAATAGTGTGCAGTTCATATACTACTGTATGTATAATATGCAAATCACGTATATGCATACCAACATGTACCATCGACGGGGATGTACTGGAAACTAAATGGCGGCACCATGGCTGGAAACGTGCAGATTAAGGGCCGATAATATTATAATAAGATCCTCTTCCTACATCAGAAGGGGACCGCTTATTTTTTGACATGCTTTCAGAGAAAGTCTTACAGGTTTTCATGATACGTCCACTTTATGCTACGTTCACACCGGATGCAAATCGCGCGTCAAATTCGCGCCTGACGCGTCTAGTTTGACGCTTCACCACTTTGTGTTAATTCGCGTGTCAAGAGCGAAACTGGCGCGCGTAAAAACAAAAGTTTGAAGCGAAATTTACGCGCGTCAGAATCGAAATCCGTTGGCGGCCGTTGTTTTTATGTCGACCGAGCATTCATCGAGAGAGTTACCGCTCTGTATTTACTCTGGAGAGCAGAACAGCGGCGTGGGGATCATCGGCGCCGTATATTTGTGTCCACCGGACCCTTCGGAGCCGAACCGTTTGGCGAGTTTCTCGCTCCAGGAGCTGCGCTGGATGACGGCCGCTGTCAGCGGTACTTCCGCCTGTCCCGCGCCCAGTCTGATGACCTGCACTCTCAGAAAAAAAGGTACAAAAGCTATCACTGGGGCTGTACCTTTTCAAAAGGTAAACTTTTGTCCATTTTAGGTGTTAATATGTAGGCTACATTTTAGGTGCTAATTAGTACATTTTAAGTGTTAATAGGTACATTTTAGGTGCTAATAAGTACATTTCAGGTGCTAATATGTACATTTCAGGTGTTAATATGTACATTTTAGGTGCTAATATGTGAATTTTAGGTGCTAATATGTACATTTCAGGAGCTAATATGTCTATTTTAGGTCCTAATATGTACATTTTAGTTACTAATATGTACATTTTAGATGTTAATATGTACATTTTAGGCGCTAATATGTACCACTAAGGTGCCAATATGCAGCCTTTGGGTACAAAAGTGTACCTTTTGAAAAGGTACAGCCCCAGTGACAGCTTTTGTACCTTTTTTTCTGAGAGTGTGTTGTCCCGCATCGGAGCGAGGATCACCCTCGCCCTCATCCACCTAATCTAGCTGTCATTTATTTTTGTTTTGATGATAAATAGAGCCAGCCTTCAAAAATTATTAACCTGTCCTGTTTTTTTTTTTTTTTCCTTTTTTTTTTCTCTCTCTCACGTCCAGACACGAACTTATGCACATATGTTGATTGTCTTTACATCATAATACTATTTCATATAATCTAGATATTGAATGAATAACATTCAATACAAAATGAACATGTCTCGTATATAGAAATAATGTTTTAAGTGATAAAACATTTGCTTTGTTGTGCATAATCCCAACATGCATTTAGTCATATTAACAAAATAATTTATTGAAGCATCCAGACACTTCACCACGTGAGCAAGCAGCTAGGCTCCTGATTGGTTGACGCGGCGCGAATTCACGCCAAAGTTCAGATTTTTTAACTCGGGCGGCAGACGCAAATTCGCGTCAAACGCGTGAATGCACAAATGGCACTAACGGAATCATTCGCGCGTAACGCACCAGACGCTCAATTCGCGCGAACGGCGCGGGAATTTTTCACGCGCGTAAAGCGTCTTTGCATTGACTTAACATTGAAATCATTCGCGCCTGACGCCCTATTCGCGTCCGGTGTGAACGTAGCATTAAACAGAACCGCAGCTTGTGTTCTCTTCTAACCGGATCGGTGTCTTCCTCAGTTCTGGTGGAGCTGCTGTCCCGTGCCCAGTGCAGTCGAGTGGACGACCAGCGAGGCTTACTCACGAAAGAGCACCTGGAGCTGCCGCAGTTCCTTCAGCTGCCAGCAGGGGACGGACAGCAACACGCACAAGATGAAGACTGCGCCCTTTGACCTTTGACCCTGAGGACATGTCCCGTGACCTTGAGCACTATACAAGCATCTAACAGACTCAAAGCAGTTAGTTGTGTGGAGGAGGGAAACTGTGTGTGTGTGTGTGTGAGATTTCTTAACCTGAGAGTGAATGATTTGTGTATATTTTGTACATCACAGACACTGATCGAATATAGAGCTCTTAAAAACGCTGCCCATCGAAGAATGCAGAATTATGGGAAGATGCCTTTAAAAAAAGATCATACTACATAAATGTGTATTTATTTTCATATCGGATTGTATTGTCCAATAACAAGTGTGCTCTTTTTCTATTTCTAAGAGCATATTTGTTATGGGAAGTCTTACACAGAGTTGTTCACAGTGAGTTGTAGTGTCTGATTAAAGCGGTTTTGTGTGAGCTGCTGTGGGGAAGTTGCACTGTTTGACTTGTTTTGCACTTTTTTTTTTTTGCTTTGTGTGGTGAAACAATCTGATATGAAATAAGGCACGCAAAGTCATTTTCAGAATAGTTTAAAAAATGTGCCGTTCCAAAACTGTATTCAAGCTTATTTATCAAGTTACTGTTAGTGTGTTATTTGGTTAGTGCCTCTCTCTTCTGTAAAATAAAAGCAGATGTTGTACAAAAGCCATAAAATTAGTCTAGACAACCCTGAATATAGTCCACGAGTTGTAGGAAGTAAAAGAGCAGATGATTGTACAAATGTCTCCTTTCACAGACTTTAATCTCGATATTTAATGAGTTTATTCTCAAGATTGTATTTGACTTTTTTTATTGAAATTTAACGAGTTTTTCCTCAACACAGACTTTATTCTCAATATTTAATGAGTTTATTCTCAAGATTGTATTTCGAATTTTTTCTCTAGAAATTTAACGAGTTTTCCTCAAAACACACTGACTTTATTCTCGATGTTTAATGAGTTTATTCTAAAGATTGTATTTCGACTTTTTTCTCGAAATTTAACGAGTTTTTCCTCGAAACAAAGACTTTATTCTCAATATTTAATGAGTTTATTCTCAAGATTGTATTTCGAATTTTTTCTCTCGAAATTTAACGAGTTTTTCCTCAAAACACACTGACTTTATTCTCGATGTTTAATGAGTTTATTCTCAAGATTGTATTTGACTTTTTTTATTGAAATTTAACGAATTTTTCCTCGAAACAGACTTTATTCTCAATATTTAATGAGTTTATTCTCAAGATTGTATTTTGAATTTTTTCTCTCGAAATTTAACGAGTTTTTCCTCAAAACACACTGACTTTATTCTCGATGTTTAATGAGTTTATTCTAAAGATTGTAGTTCGACTTTTTTCTCGAAATTTAACGAGTTTTTCCTCGAAACAAAGACTTTATTCTCGATATTTAATGAGTTTATTCTCAAGATTGTATTTTGAATTTTTTCTCTCGAAATTTAACGAGTTTTTCCTCAAAACACACTGACTTTATTCTCGATGTTTAATGAGTTTATTCTCAAGATTGTATTTCGACTTTTTTCGCAATTTAACGAGTTTTTCCTCAAAACATCGACTTTATTCTCGATATATAATGAGTTTATTCTCAAGATTGTATTTCGACTTTTTTCTCGAAATTTTACGAGTTTTTCCTCAAAACATCGACTTTATTCTCGATATTTAATGAGTTTATTCTCAAGATTGTAGTTCGACTTTTTTCTCGAAATTTAACGAGTTTTTCCTCAAAACATCGACCTTATTCTCTATTTAATGAGTTTATTCTCAAGATTGTAGTTCGACTTTTTTCTCGAAATTTAACGAGTTTTTCCTCGAAACACGACTTTATTCTCGATATTTAATGAGTTTATTCTCAAGATTGTAGTTCGACTTTTTTCTCGAAATTTAACGAGTTTTTCCTCAAAACATCGACCTTATTCTCTATTTAATGAGTTTATTCTCAAGATTGTAGTTCGACTTTTTTCTCGAAATTTAACGAGTTTTTCCTCGAAACACGACTTTATTCTCGATATAAAATGAGTTTATTCTCAAGATTGTATTTCGACTTTTTTCGCAATTTAACGAGTTTTTCCTCAAAACATCGACTTTATTCTCGATATTTAATGAGTTTATTCTCAAGATTGTAGTTCGACTTTTTTCTCAATTTAACGAGTTTTTCCTCGAAACACGACTTTATTCTCGATATAAAATGAGTTTATTCTCAAGATTGTATTTCGACTTTTTTCGCAATTTAACGTGTTTTTCCTCGAAACATCGACTTTATTCTCGATATTTAATGAGTTTATTCTCAAGATTGTATTTCGACTTTTTTCTCGAAATTTTACGAGTTTTTCCTCAAAACATCGACTTTATTCTCGATATTTAATGAGTTTATTCTCAAGATTGTAGTTCTACTTTTTTCTCGAAATTTAACGAGTTTTTCCTCGAAACACGACTTTATTCTCGATATATAATGAGTTTATTCTCAAGATTGTATTTCGACTTTTTTCTCAATTTAACGAGTTTTTCCTCGAAACACGACTTTATTCTCGATATAAAATGAGTTTATTCTCAAGATTGTATTTCGACTTTTTTCGCAATTTAACGAGTTTTTCCTCAAAACATCGACTTTATTCTCGATATTTAATGAGTTTATTCTCAAGATTGTAGTTCGACTTTTTTCGCAATTTAACGAGTTTTTCCTCAAAACATCGACTTTATTCTCGATATTTAATGAGTTTATTCTCAAGATTGTAGTTCGACTTTTTTTCTCGAAATTTAACGAGTTTTTCCTCGAAACACGACTTTATTCTCGATATTTAAAGGTGCCATCTAACATAATAAATCAAATCCTACTCCATATTCCATAACAGATGGGGGCAGTATACCTCCAAAAAATGACTTGTGCTCCTACCATCGCGCATGTTATTCAAATCATTTGACATGATAGTAAAAGGTTGGAAGACCGCAGTTTCACGTGGAACATTTGGAGATTTTTAGAGATCAGAGACTCAATGAACTAAACACTAGAGTGAACTAAACTAAACACTATGAATCTCAACACTAAATGATGAAGACCGCCTCATAGATCTCAAAAACAAGCTGGTGCATTTCGACGGTATGGGAAAATAAAAGCTTGGGCAATTATTTGAAGTTTATGGTATTCGTTTTGTTCATATTACACTTTTATTGTTAGTGAATTAATTTGACAGACAGCATTCGCTGATGTTGATCAAGCTAGCGCCGTGAATTCACCGTGAGACACACGCAATTGACACTTAGCAAGCAGGTTAGTTAAGCTCTCAGATTCTGTCAATTATATTATGCAATTCAAAGAATAAATACCGTTTTGGCGCTTGTACATGTTACACTACAGATCCCTAGCGCACGTGAACCGATCGTCTCTACTGGCTAATGGAAAGAACACGAACACTGGTGAAAGATACAGTATGCTACAACTTACCAAAATGTATTCCTCATGCATAATGTCGACCAATCATTTTTTGAACTCTTCCCTGAACTGAAATGTAGTAGTGGGCTGTATTTCCACACGACTGACATCAGGTTCAAGTACACACACACAAGCCGGCGCGAGCGCGACTCACTCGCGTATTGCAGTTTGGCTGGTGCTAACGTTGCCCGTCCGCATACCGCCTCCCATGGCCGGAACTGGTATTACGACACCTACCGGGCCGGGGCTAGTCATTTAGCATGCTAATTTAGGTTTATATCTCGGCAGCACTATAACTTGCCAGTTTTTTAAAGGAGCTAAACGCAAGTCTCTGAGTTTTTGCAGAACTACGCCCCCTCTGGCGACAAGCGAAACTGCAACCAGAGCTGTGCGCGTTCATGGAGGAACACACACACACACACACACACACACACACACGCACGTTTGCACGAGCTGTTCATAACCTAAGGAGCACACTGCGCGGCACACATCTTTTGTTACAGTCATAATGAGCTAATCCAGTAATAAATCTGCAAGTCATTTAAAATATATGAAAGGAAAGTCATTCGAGTAAATTACACACTAATGTGTGTGAGAGGGGGAAACGGGGGTAGTAGAAAACTTCGTTTTTTGTTTCCATCTATCTCCCTGTGCTTACTGTATCCACTTATGATTGAATTATTATGGAAACACGTTCAGTTATCACTTTGTACAGGACCTGTTTGAGCCCTAGAGTAGACCGGAGATCTCTCCGTTTGTTGAAAGCTTCCCGATGTCGACTCTCGTCTTATTCCGACGCCTGGCACTGGACAGACTGAAGTTTTATTTTCTGTCTCACGTGGAGTTTGCGTTGGGGTTTGTAATGAGCTACAAGCCGGTCTCTTTCCGCGCCATATACAGATTAAATGAAGTGCACGTCACCGAAAGCAACAGATATGAGCTGGATTTTATTTATCATCGGCTAATTTCGAAATCAGCAAAGACGGCAATAAGAGAGATCGGCAACAGGCCTGGTAAGATCAGTTCATTTCTTTACTTTTAATGAAGATGGTAGTGTTAAGCGTCTGCGACTTACTTTCACTTTGATTTGCGATAGATTGCGGCGCTGACTTGATGAAGGGGCTCAGCTGCTCATCTGAGGTGATGCGCGTCGTCATATATGACTAAAATAACATGACATAACCTGTAGCTTGGTTTCAACAACCAGATGCATTTACACTTGTCCAGTTTCGTCTGGAATACGGCACAGACCACGTCCTCAAGAGCGATCGGATTCAAATCCGTCTCGAATGCGTTTCGGAGGGCATTTACACCCTGGTCTTTTCACGATCGAATAGCTATCCGATCACAGAAAACACATGAAGTGACCAGGTGTAAACAGCCCCTATGAATCCATCGTCTACTTTTGTGGTAAGCTGACGAGTTGTGTCGCTCGAGTTGTCTTCTCTGATACGGAGAACGGCGGCGAATAGCTACACGAACCTGCCATATAGCCAGGCGAGCGTGAACGCGCATGACGTCACGCCCAGTCTCAGATTCGAGCCCGAATCCCTCTTGTATATTTCACTGTACAGGATTATAGAGGCGATCGCAGTGATCAAAGAAGGGCTCATTCAACCCATCAGGCGATTGTTTAAGCATGTATGGGTTAGAAAACGGCTATTTTTAACACGAAAAGTTGCGCAATGCACCTTTAATGACATCTTTGCACTTATTTCTTCTCATTCTTTTGATGCGTGTAGCTCATTTTTCGTATATTGTTACCTCAATTATTACATATGGCACCTTTAATGAGTTTATTCTCAAGATTGTATTTCGACTTTTTTCTCGAAATTTTACGAGTTTTTCCTCAAAACATCGACTTTATTCTCTATTTAATGAGTTTATTCTCAAGATTGTAGTTCGACTTTTTTCTTGAAAATTAACAAATTTTTCCTCAAAACACACAGACTTTATTCTCGATATTTAATGAGTTTATTCTCAAGATTGTATTTCAACTTTTTTCTCGAAATTTAACGAGTTTAATCTCGCATTACAATGACTTTAATCTCGAGATGTTTTTTTTATTTATTATGATTGCTTGGCCTTTATCCTCTTCCATACAGTTGAGCAAATGAGCTTTCAAAGTACTAAAAATAATGTATAGCTAAATGGAAATTTTTTTAAAATGGTAACAATTTATAATTATTTAACGATATTGACATTAAATCCCCATGAAATCAAAATAGTTTTTTGGCTTTTAGTATGAAAATGTTTTGCCATACTGTTTGACAATTCACATTTAGAAGATATAATTAAGCGCTCAAAGCTTGGTCCCCTTCGGCTAATATGATCAATGATTTTGATGACGTCACTGCAGATCAGACTTTCTGTCCAATCAAACATATATATATATATATATACATTTTTAGGGTGCAGCCCTTCTCTCTCTCACCCTCATTACACTCATGTGTTCGTGACTGACCCAGTGTGTGTGCGAAAATATGAATGAGGTATGAGTGAGTGTGAAAGGGAGGGAGGGATGGAGCGACTGCATCGTGAAACGAGGAGGACTCACTCACAGACTGCACACCTTCACGGACACACAGGGTGAGTCTCCTTATCCTCTCTCTTATAATCTCTCCATTACAGTGAGTCGTTTCTCTGAGTTTTTCATGTATTTACTGGAAGGTATTGTATAATGATCTCCTGAGAACATCTGTGTGTGTGTGTGTGTGTGTTATACGGCTGTATTTGTATTCGTCTGTTGTTCCTGAATCACTGAAGGGCAAATTGACTCAAACATCATTCCTATTCAGTAACTGAACTCAAATGGACAAAATCCAAGCCCTGGTTCTGCTGTCATGATGATGTCATATATGCTCTTCATGTCTCATGAATGTATTGAGTGTCTAAGATGATAATGTCCTCTCTGCTGAATGTCTTCTTTTAAAGTCCCTTATAGTCAATTATTGTATCGCTTGAAATTCCAAAATTACATATTTAACGGTTTTCATGTCTTCAAATATCTTGAATGTAACTCGACACCCTTGCCTCATTTAGTATGTGCGGTTCTATGAATATGCAAATGAGCCCCGCCTCCACTCACTCACTCACTCAGAGATCCACTGGTTGACGATCACACGTTGATCTGATTGGTTACAAGGTCGTTTGTGACTTCAGAAACACCAGCGATTTCACACCATGTTTTTGAGACACTGCAGAAAATACTGTCGACTTATGAATTTACACATCGTTTGTCTTAAACAGTGTTGGCTGTAATTGAATCACTTTTCCCTTGAAAATGTAAAGAAAGGGATTAATTTATCTGTAATTTAATTACAGTTACTTCTGATGTAATTGAGGTAAATACTGTGAATAGATCAATCCGATCTCACAGCGATTCGTATGCATTTTATGAGGTGCATGTCTAAATATTACGACCGCACTCGTACAAATTCGTATGAATTATTGTAAAATATGCATGAAAAAAGTGTGAAATGTCATGAGATCAGACATAAAACAGTAGTGGGTTTAACATCAAAATGTATTGTCTGATGCTAAAAAGTATGTTTTTATAATGTTGGTCAGTTTAAGGATAATTTATGCAATTTTATAGTATTTATTTTAAAGAATTAAAACAGATTCATGTCTATCCTTGTATTATTCAGCTAGTTGAAATTGATATGGGATTTTGAAAGTAATTAGTAATTAAAAGTAATTAAATACTTTTTAGAGAGAGCGATTAGTACAGTAATCTAATTACACTGTTGAAGAGGTCATTAGTAACTAATTAATTACTTTTTTAGAGTAACTTACCCAACACTGGTTATATATATATATATATATCTAACACGTCTTCACTCACTCAGAACACAGTGGCCTCTTAAATACTCGTCTCACAAAGTTCTCTGTGTCCTAGAGAGCGAAAGGAACATGTAGTTGTTTTGTTAGAATGATGCGAATCTCTCATTGGTTGTTCTTTCAGATCTGCGTGTGTGTGTGTGTGTGTGTGCCTCAGAAACGTCACCTTCAGTGCTGTTGACTCACTGGTGTGGATGAATCGATAGGAAGTGTGTTATCGTCCTCGAGCCACAGAGGTCTTCCCATCGAGAGCTTAACCTCACACACTACGCCTCATTGCTTTCGCTTTAACTTCTCACACACACACACTGTGGACATCTCTGGTCACTGATGACAGTTTTGTCAGTGTTAATTCACCCTCAAGACACTCCGGCTACTCATTTCTGGTGTGAAATCTTAAAAGTAGATGTTAGGTGGAAAATCAGAGCGAGAATTAATGCAAATAACTTCTCATTTTACAATCTTTTTTTAAAAGTGAATTCTTTACATTCTAAATAATTACTTTTTGTACTTTTTGAAGACTAAAGAACATGTCAAAATGATTGCGTTGTCACTGAAATGATGCCACATGTTGTCTACAGTAGTGCACAAGCGGAAGCAAGGCGAGCATTTGTGCTCATAAATCTTAAACTTGGTTATTTATTTATTAAATGAGTGATCGTTTCGCTAGATAAGACCCTTATTCATCGTCTGGTGTCGTTTAAAGCCCTTTGAAGCTGCACTGAAACTCATTTGGACCTCAAACCGTTTGGACCCCATTGAAGTCCATTATATGGAGAACTTTTCTCATTTTACAAACTTTTTTTAAAGTGAATTCTTTACATTCTAAATAATTACTTTTTGAAGACTAAAGAACATGTCAAAATGATTGTGTTGTCACTGAAATGATGCCACATGTTGTCTATAGTAGTGTGTACTGTATTATATGTGCACAAGCGGAAGCAAGGCGAGCATTTGTGCTCATAAAACTTAAATTTTGTTATTTATTTATTAAATGAGCGATCGTTTCGCTTGATAAGACCCTTATTCATCATCTGGAATCATTTAAAGCCCTTTGAAGCTGCACTGAAACTTTCATTTGCACCTTGAACCGTTTGGACCCCATTGAAGTCCATTATATGGAGAACTTTTCTCATTTTACAATCTTTTTTAAAGTGAATTCTTTACATTCTAAGTAATTACTTTTTGTACTTTTTGAAGACTAAAGAACATGTCAAAATGATTGTGTTGTCACTGAAATGATGCCACATGTTGTCTATAGTAGTGTGTACTGTATGTGCACAAGCGGAAGCAAGGCGGGCATTTGTGCTTATAAAACTTAAATTTTGTTATTTATTTATTAAATGAGCGATCGTTTCGCTTGATAAGACCCTTATTCATCGTCTGGAATCATTTAAAGCCCTTTTAAGCTGCACTGAAACTCTCATTTGCACCTTGAACCGTTTGGACCCCATTGAAGTCCATTATATGGAGAACTTTTCTCATTTTACAATCTTTTTTTAAAGTGAATTCTTTACATTCTAAATAATTACTTTTTGTACTTTTTGAAGACTAAAGAACATGTCAAAATGATTGTGTTGTCACTGAAATGTTGTCTATAGTAGTGTGTACTGTATTATATGTGCACAAGCGGAAGCAAGGCGGGCATTTGTGCTCATAAAACTTAAACTTTGTTATTTATTTATTAAATGAGCGATCGTTTCGCTTGATAAGACCCTTATTCATCGTCTGGTGTCGTTTAAAGCCCTTTGAAGCTGCACTGAAACTCTCATTTGGACCTTGAACCGTTTGGACCCCATTGAAGTCCATTATATGGAGAACTTTTCTCATTTTACAATTTTTTTTTTTTTTTAAAGTGAATTCTTTACATTTTAAATAATTACTTTTTGTGCTTTTTGAAGACTGAACAACATGTCAAAATGAATTGAAATCCACTGAATTTATGCCACATGTTGTCTATAGTAGTGTGTACTGTATTATATGTGATACACACATTTCTAAGGCCTGTAAATGATCAACATCTGCTGAAAAACCTGTCCAGTCCTTCTGTTTTCTGATTGATATAGTTTTAGTTTGCTTTTAAAACTGTTTGTGCTTCACGTGTCTTTCTGCTGTCAAATAATCAAGAGAATGTAAGAATAACTTTGATATCTTAAGATAAATACTTACTGGATTGATGCAACTTACGGAAAAAATTATTACTAGGCTTTTATTTGTTCTTAATGTATGCAAAACTACAGAACTTTGATCATTTGCATTACAAGTTTACAGGTCTGCACCAAATCGCATATTTTTGCCTGTGGGTGTAACTAATTACGAAGTAATTAGTTACTGTAATTTAATTACTTTTCCATTGAAAATGTAAAGTAATGGATTACTCTTCATTTATCTGTAATTTAATTACAGTTACTTCTGATGTAATTAAGGTAAATACTGTGTATAGATAAATCCGATCTCACAGCGATTCGTATGCATTTTATGAGGTGTCTAAATTGTATGACAGCACTCGTACAAATTCGTCTGAATTATTGTAAAATATGTATGAAAAAACTGAAATGTCATGAGATCAGACATAAAACAATAGTGGGTTTAACATCAAAATGTATTGTCTGATGTTAAAAAAAAGTATGTTTTTATAATGTAACCTTCTCCACCTTAATAATTATATGCAATTTTATAGTATTTATTTGAAAGAATTAAAACAGATTCATGTCTATCCTTGTATCATTCAGCTGGTTGAGATTGATATGGGATTTTGAAAGTAATTAGTAATTAAATACTTTTTAAAGAGAGTAATTAGTACAGTAATGTAATTAAATTGTTGAGGAGGTAACTAGTAATTAATTACTTTTTTAGAGTAACTTACCCAACACTGAATAAAAATGTAGCTTGTTTTTATATCATACTATATAAGACATGAAAGCCTGATATATCAAATGTGATAACACACATATGCAAACTATATACATCTAAGGTTAAAAAATCTCCACTGTTTGAAGAAATTAGATTTTTCCATTATTTCATACAGTACGTCGGGCTTTACAGGGTTGTATTTATTGGGCATTGATGAAGCGTGTGCTGTGGCGACCTCTAGTGTTAGTGACATCGAGTTGCATCTGTGTGTGTAATGACTGGTTTATTCTCCTCTCTCTGACAGAAACTCAGGCTCAAGCGTCTGTGTGTTCACACGGTTAAATCATGGATCAGAAGGTGAGTAAAGCCTGCCGAGCTGACTTTTGCGTATGTACTCATTTACTGTGCTGAATTATCTGTGTTTGTGTTTGTGTGTGTGCGCGCGCAGTCCACTTCACCTCAGAGACACGCGGTGAAAAGCAGGTCAAAGTCTACAGAGGAAGTCCATGAAGCTAAAAAGGTGGAAAACCTCTTTACTTCAACAAATGAATGATTGTTAGTTGCATAATTGATATACAGTAGAACTGTTGATATAGCATCTGGTTCAAACATTTGCAGGAAACACCACAGTGGTGCCAGAATGCAAGTTAAAGTGTCCCTACTTTCTATTTTAAAGGCTCCTAATGTTTGTTCAGTGTCTCTAACACTTTGGATGCATGTAAACCTCATGTATTTTCTCGTGTCTGAAACGCTTCGATCAATGCTTCAGTCTCTCTAAGCCCCGCCTCTCCGAGAGCTGCTCTGCTGTGATTGGTCAGAAACCAACCGCTCATTATCATATGTGAATCTCAGCTCTTGATCACAGTGATACGTACGGTAACGATGGCGTGGGTTTGAGGGCGGGGCTAAGAGACGCTGTCAGCCAATCAAGACCGGAGACTGGCATTATGCAAATTAGTTACAAACCTATGCAGGTTCAGCAGAAAGTGAACCTGGAATTACTGACGCGTTTTTATCGATTCATTCTTTTACATTCACAAACTGCTCTATTACACTATGCATGAAAGGTAATATCCAGAAAGTATAACAGGAGCACTTTAATGTGTTGGACCACGCTGAATAACTGTGCTTTGATTTGTTAGGCCTTCCGCATCCCTCAGAAATCCCTGCCTGGAGGATCAGAACTGGAGAAGGTGAAGGTGAGCATTACACTGTGTGTGTGTGTGTGTGTGCATCATGACCAAATGTCCCTAGAATTATAGCAAACCATGATTAAAAACAGTTTCTTAAAGGAGTAGTTTATTGTAAAAAAAAACGTTTGCTGATAATTTACTCGCCCCCATGTCATCCAAGATGTCCATGTCTCTCTTTCTTCAGTCGAAAAGAAATGAAGGTTTTTGATAAACATTCCAGGATTTTCTCCATATAATGGACTTCAATGGGGACCAAACGAGAGTTTCAGTGCAAACTGTTCAAAGGGCTTTAAACGATTCCACACGATGAATAAGGGTCTTATCAAGTGAAACGATCGCTCATTAAAAAAAAGTTTAAGTTTTATAAGCTCAAATGCTCGCCTTGCTCTGTTCTGTGATGCGCGTTCGTGACTCTCCTGTTCATCAAAATGAACGAATCTTTTCCTGAGTCAATTCGTTCATTTCGTTCGTTGAATGAACCAAATGACACGAAAAAAGATTTGTTCATTTTGATGAACGAGTTCGAACAGGAGAGTCACGAACGCGCATTACAAAACAGAGCAAGGCGAGCATTTGTGCTCATAAACTTAAAAACTTTGTTATTTATTTATTAAATGAGCGATCGTTTCACTTGATGAGACCCTTATTCATCGTCTGGTGTCGTTTAAAGCCCTTTGAAGCTGCACTGAAACTCTCATTTGGACCTTGAACCGTTTGGACCCCATTGACGTCCATTATATGGAGAAAATCCTGGAATGTTTTCATCAAAAACCTTCATTTCTTTTCGACTGAAGAAAGAAAGACATCGAAATCTTAGACTTAGATGACATGGGAGCGAGTAAATTATCAGCAAAAGTTTTTTTTTTTTTTTTTTTTTTTTTTTTTTTTAAAGTGAACTACTCCTTTAAAGAGTGTTTGAGTTGGTTATTTCAGTTCATTTTGGCAAATCTCTGTTTCAGGTTGGTTTGTGTAATCACTAAAATGTTCCTGAAAGTTTCTATTTTTTTATTTAAATGTTTTTACTTAAATAGATGTAGGTAAATGTTCCTCTTTGTTTGTTTGTACTGTATATCAAATTTTTTTTTCAACCAGCCCTATAGCGAATGTAATTAGTATAATAATAATCTTTTTATTAATATAGAAGAACTGATATAGAAACATCCACGAAGTAAAACAACTGTGAATGTATTTATCCCTTGGTGTGTGTGTGTTTTAGGAGGGACCAGAAGAAAATGTGACTCCAGCGTCATCCACAGAAAAGCTGAAATGATGACACACACACACACACACACACGCACACACACACAAATGCTTGGTTTTTATAAACAAGGTTGGTATGGTACGGTGAGAGCATGAACTCTTCCTTCAGCTGGATCCCG
Source organism: Pimephales promelas (assembly GCF_016745375.1). The sequence continues at coordinate 2,572,681 of NW_024121754.1, forward strand.
TCTGTCACAGCTTTTTATTGAAAGATGAACCAAAATACTCTTTTTACAGGAGCAATATATTTTTGTTTAAAGTTTAGTTTTAATGAATTAATTTTATTTCATTTTTAAGTTGAATTAAATGCATTCAGTTAAACCGCTTGTATACTGTATTATAAATCATTGCATTATACTTTAATGTTTAATGGGTTTAGACACTTCAAGAACAGTTCATAGTTTGTAACTGGTACCTTGTCCAAAAAATAAAGAAAAACATTGAACATTAAGGTCTCATTTTGTTAATTTGAGTTAATGCATTAACTAACATGAACGAACCATGAGCAATGTTGACTGTTTATTAATCTTTAATGTTAGTTAATAAACATGTTCATGTTAGTTCACAGTGCTTTAACTAATGTTTTGACCCTTATAATATTTTGGTAATTCTGAAGTTATTAAATGAGACCTTTACTGTAAAGTGTCACCGGTACATTTTCTTGGTGTTTCGGCTTGTGTTGTTGATGCCACTCCAGCTCTCTCGTGTCAAATAGTGTCAAACGTTTATTCTTTTACTTATTTATTGGCATCAGCTGAGATTACAGAGCTGACTTACTGTATGACTCAGCTGAGATGTTGTGTAAGTGCTTACAGTATTACTAATAAACTGCTCATCATGCTGAAGTTCACTTGGAGTCACTGTCCTCACAGCCATTAATAACAAACATGAAAACAGTGTAGTTTGTTTGGTGCAAGCCATTTTTGACCACAGTAATGTTAAACTGCAATCCACAGAGGTAAGATAAGATTTGTTAAGACACTTTTAACACGCCTACTCTTGCTGTCGTGGCTGCGTTAACAACTAGTTGAGTGCAAACACCGATTTTAATAACTCATTTCTCATGACCTGCATTTTTTGGGAGTGAAGTTAGTTCTTGAATGCGGTTGTCACTCCTGTAAATAACCAAACTCTGTATTTAATGTGGTCTAAACAATGCAAAAATTAATAGATGTTAACCCCTAAAAGTTGGCTTCACTAAAACGATTTGAGACAAATTTAGTCAAACTTTACATTTTGATTCTGTAGCCTAGTACATAAACATGCTACTCTTTAATTAAAATATTGTTTAAATAACTTTGCATAAACTTTGTTAATATTTAACTGTTTCTTATGTGCTAAAAAGATCACTTTACAGTTGATAAAGTGATTATGTATAGTTAGTCGTAATTTTTGCAGCCCATCCTCAACCTAATTAAATGCTAACACATCTTTCCCTATATTAATCTTGTGCAAAAATAAAACTTAATTTAAAAAATTTAAAAACCAAAAATAATAGGCTAACACAATTTTTAAGGTGTGCTTTTATTTTCAGAGAAAAGGACTAAAGTAGTTCCAGCAGGTTTTTTTGTTGTTGACCACATTAGTTTCATATCAATCCGACAACAGCAAACGAACCAAAACCCACAACGACATAAAGCAAATAGGCTAAATATAATAAACAATGATAAAAGCTAATTATTTCCATGTTTTTCCACAAAATTGCGTTTTATATACGGAAAGCACATGTTCTCCCGCTCAAACGGACACACACTCGCACAAAGTTCGGCCATTTAAAAGCTAGACATTTCTCTCTCGTGAGGAAATAACGCGCTGTTCTTGAAGCAGATCAACGTCGTTTCACTATTAGCTGTTGCCAAACACGGTTAGAGACACTTAATACTCAAAATTAATCTCTCTCTCTCTCTCTAGTAATAACTGCATTAGTTTGCTACCAGTCAAGCTCACTATAGTTCGTCTAATGAAGTTTTGTAGGCTTGGGAATAAGAAATCAGTCCTGGTACACACGAGCGTTAAAAACCTGACAAATATCGAAATACACCTGAATGTCTCGAGGTGTGGTGACAGTGTATGAGCAGAATAACTAGGTATTGATAGAAAATAAGGCAATTCGCGTTTTTCGCTTTCCGGTGGGCTTTGCCTGTATCTCGGCCCCCCGGGGGCCCAGGAAGCTGGGGGTGGTCTCTTTCGAAAGGTCTCGGTCCGTTTTTGGTGACGAAACGTTGATTTTTCACGGAGATATTTGCGATTTCTGCCGAGCTCGTGGCGCCATTTCAGAGCGCGGCCGACGATTTTCGGCTAATATCTCCGCGAATACTCTACCAAAAATCACGAAACGCATATGGTTTTGTTCAGTTCGGCGAGACGGTTCAAATGAGCCGACGAATATGTTGAGTTTTCAACGAGATATGTGTTTTTCGCTTCCGGAGGGGCTTTGGGGGCCCACGAGGCTGGGGGTGATCTCTTTCGAAAAGTCTCGGTCCGTTCTCCACTCGATAAAAATTTGGCGTCGAAACGTTTATTTTTTACCGAGATATTTGCGTTTTTCGCTTCCCGGAGGGGCTTTGGGGGCCTGGATCATGTTGACTGTGGACGCGCAGTTTGATTCTGAATGCAAGGAAAAGTTGACGTGAACTTGAATTTAATGAAGATGTTTTTATCGATTGAATTATGAGGGGGAAAAAACAATACTCGGCCAGATCTACATGTGCTATCTTGTCCATCTTTACTTCCGGGATTCTTCCAACCAGAGCCTCGCTTTCGATTTTTAAAATGGCAGCTGCATGAAATCAGCGTATTAGCCTATATTCCCTACATCCGGTCCGAAGCAAAGCATGCTGGGAATATCTGAACATAAGCTTTTTTTTCTATTAAATACAATGAAATTTCAGTAATATTTGGGTAAAATGAACTTTTTAAATTAATTTCACTGTTTGGTTTTTCATTGTATTGCAACTCAATACTTGTATTTTTTTAATGATTGTGCTCAGATTTTTTTCCAGAGGTGAGCGGGTTCATGATGCTGTTTGACTGCTGACACTGCAGGCCTCGACAATAATTAATCTGACGAAAACCGAACATGACAAGACCTTCATGAATTACAGTAGGCCTGTTGTACATCAGATTTGACTTCTCCCAGGTGGATAGTGAGGAGAGATGTCAGAGGATTTGTTGCGCACATGCGCAGCAGATCCTGAGTGTCAATGACGATATCTTATCTTGGATAGGCTAATGTGTGGTCAGAACTATGAAGTATATCATGTGTGATTGTGAATTTGAAAGCGAATGTCCCTTTAGGGGCTCCATCCGAACATTTGCCTTGTCCCCATAAAAAAATCAAGTGTGCAAGACTGTCCCATGTCTTAAAAATGCCAAAGTGCAGTTAATGCACACTGAACCCACTATCTAACCACTTCTGAGCGCTATTCAAGGCTAAGCATATTATCCCATCATGCATTATGTTCTGGAACTCAGATTAGGAACATTTAAAACAATAATGATGTGCACAGATAAATTATTTACAATAAATGCTGCAATATTTCATTAAAAACGAGAATGAACGATTTTTTTTCTCCTTGTCTTCATCTCTGCTTGAAATCTGCAATTGTATTCATTCGTGGAATTATCAATTTTATGCCTTGTCACGGCATAGCGCGGATGAACACAATGTTTGAGGAGACTGTGTGTCTGTCAGTCACCGCCGGTGTGGATACTGAATTACAGAAGCATTCAGAATCACAGATTACTCTTTTCGGAAGTATGACCAACATAATCATTTTCACAGAAAAATGTCCGAACAAGTGAGTAACACCCACTTTTGCTCTTCTGACCAATTTAGTAGAAAAAGCATTGCAATAAATCGCGCGGATTAAATCTAACGATCGATTATCATATCACGTCAAACCGTGCAAATTATGTTAATGTTCAACATCATCATTGCTTGACTACATTTAATTATTTCCATTTCTGTGCAGTTTAAATTCTAATTTTCATACCAACAAATTAATGTTCCTCAGAACTGTTTATACAAACACACGTTTTACCTTTAAGCCCTTCCGATATTTTGTTTCCACGTTGGCCGGGTTCAGTCTCTTCTTTTCTGTCGCCACTCATTAGTCTTGTGCATTTTACAGCGGGTTTTCGTTTTAACCTTTCTGGATCCGCTATCAAATTAATAAGTTTAATTATATCAAGTGCTGTGAGAAAAGGATCTCCACCTCCAGCATCCTTACACGGTGCCAACTGGTCACAATAACGCTATAAAACATCAAGTTTAGTCTTCAGAACACTAATGAAAGTAAGAAAAACTATATTTACTAAAGAAATAATGGTGTTTGACAAGTTTGGTACGAGAAAATATTTGATACTTTGAAGCTGCAGTCCGTAAATCTCGATTTAAAACCTTAAGCTTTTCTCAAAACTTCACCAATATGAGGAAGTCAGATAACCTGCAGTATAAGAGCATAAGAAAATGAGATTGATTATAGGTAACGTTTTCAAGAAGTTAAGATTCATTTTAATATGTTTATTTGCACGATATAGTGTTGTATATTGTGTCCCGGGGTTATTGTAAACTAAAATCCTAAATAAGTTTCATTATTTGAAATAAAACTTTAATTAGACTTAATAAGACTTTAATTTTTAAAATAGAAACTTTATAGTTTCTCATTTACATTTAGTTTAACTTGTACTAAAATAACTAAAACTGAAATAAAAATGTAAATATTAATGACATTTTTAATACAATTAAAATGAAAACAGAAATATAAAAATAATCTATTTTTAGATATTAACAAAAACTACACTTAGAAGAAATGGTTCTATTTAGAACCAGAAATGGTTCCATCCCCCGCTTCATATATGGAACTCCAAAATGGTTCTATAGCCTATAGAACCTTTTTTTTTTTTTTGATTTGGTAAAAGGTTCTATTGGCCAAGTATGGAACCCCAGGGTTCTATATGGAACCCCAGGGTTCTATATAGAACCCAGAGGAACCCTTTTTTAAGAGTGTATAGAACCTTTAAGGGGTTCCAAATACGTAAAACTGATAGAACCTTTTAAGGTTCTATAGATGTTAAGAAAAACAAAAGCTTATGAAAATGGCAAAACACAACACAATTACTAAAACGAATATGAAAATAACTGAGATTGAGGTGAAAATGAATTCAAAGTATTAATAAATATTTTATTGAGTATCTAAATAACACTGGAGTGTCACACATATTCCTTATTCAACATATTCACATATTGAATAAACAAACAAGAAAATGGACATTGTCTGTTCTCACCACAAGATGTCATGATTTTCCAGTAAAGAGATGCTGGAAATATGCATTTTAAACACGAAAGTCATTTTCGAACAGAATCTGTAGATTTTAGACTTTGAAATGAATGTTTCAGTGGTTGCGTCACACGCTGTTTATGCGTGACCGATCCTGCATTTGGGCCTTCGCTCGTCTGACTGTAAATGATCTGACTGAACACAGATGATCCACGAGTTAATTAGTCAGAGAAGGTCATTATTGATGCCTTATGTCATGGTTTCCCATATAAACCTCCTTTACCATGTGAACTGTCAGTCTGAGAGCCTCGTCACCCGCTGGGGAGTCAAATCTGGAGCCCTGAAAGGTATAAAGATTTAATATAACACATTCAGCTCAATCTGTCCATAGTGAATAATGACTTGCTGATTTTGGTATTCAGGTGAAACTCGAAAAATTAGACTATGGTGCAAAAGTTCAGTAATTCAACTTAAAAGGTGAAACTAATATATTATATAGACTCATTACATGCAAAGTGAGATATTTCAAGCCTTTATTTGTTATCATTCTTTTTTTTATAATTATAACAAATAAAGGCTTGAATCTCACTTTGCATGTAATGAGTCTATATAATATAGTTTCACCTTTTAAGTTGAATTACTGAAATAAATGAACTTTTTCATGATATTCAAATTTTTCGAGTTTCACCTGTATATTAGACAATCTCATATTGAGCATTAACTGTTTACACTAAAAAATTATTTTTTTGGAACATTATTGGAGTATGTTTTCTACTTTAGTTTTTTATGTTTAAAAATGTGACATTTTGGTAATTATTTGTCAAATTTAGGAATTTCTGAGTTTTTCCCAATGCATGGCCCCAAAATCATGTCTTGATGATGTCGTTGCATTAGAAAGCAATGGTTGCATTTATTTTAAAGGAAGTCCGCACATCTGTTTCAGTTGTTTAGGTTCTTCTTTGTGGCCGTTGTGCGTTCTGGACAACACTTGTTGTTCTGTGCACGTATTCCTGATTGAGTTCCTGTTTTGTGGCAAGACTAAATTCAATAAAACCATATTTGGTTCTCAGGGACACAATGGAGAGCCCGGTCCAGTGCTCAAAACGACATTGCACAAGCCATATTGCAATTTTGTCCCTTGCTGTGTTCTTGTGCTGATAAGGGTGATGTTTTAAAGCCTGTTGGGCTTAGCAGGGCAGTGCGAGTGAGAGTACACCTAATGCAGAACTCTGAAAGCATATCCCGGCTAACCAAAATGTGTTCCCAGAATGTTTTTCTGACGTTCCCATTAGGTTAATGAAACATTATTTTAGAGCCCAACCGATAAAGAATTTTGAAGACCGATACCGATATTTGTTGGTTTTAAAATCCGATATTCCGATATATCGGCCGATATTTTTTTTTTTCAGAAACGCGCAACAAAACATTTAGAGATTTCCCTAACATTAGTTATTTGTAGTTATGTATGAGTTTTAACTAAAATAATATGATAATGCATTTTAAAAAGAAACCTGTTTCTTTTATTGTCACAACAGAACAGATGATAGTGGCATTATCTAGCTTTGTGGTTAGCTAGTCTATGATGAGCCATAATTTAGCAATGGATAACGTCATACTGCAAATTGTAAAACATAAATTTTCAATATAACAGGCCAAGGAGAGATGATCCGTCTCATTGCTATAACTGTCACGCGCTATTAAAGAAATACTTCAGTCACATTGTCAAAAGTTAAAAGGACAGTCAGTCGACTACACTGTAACAACGTAACGTAATTACTACTAGCTAATTCCGCTTCACTCTCGGCTTATTTAACTGCAGCAAAACTGGACATGATAATCAAATTTTGTCCTGCTTATTTGAGTTTAGAGAACTGATGGGGATGATCTTTTAATTGTTATTCAAGCAATGTATGTATCGTGACCAACTCAACGAGTGTTGCCAACAGGGACAGTAGAGCGCCCTCTGGTGGACAAACTATGCAGCTCCAACACTCATGACATGGTTCAAGCGTGTTTCATCCGTTTTCATTTTATTTTTGAAATATTCATTTATCGGCCATTATAACTGCCGATACCGATATTTTGGAAAATGCCTAATATCGGCCGATAATATCGGTCTGGCTCTACATTATTTCTGAATGTTCTTTGTACGTTCAAAATATTTTTTTTAAACGTTGTTTAAAAGCTGAGTGAACATAAGTGACTGATTTTAAAAACATTTAAAAAAGCATATACCGACCCCAAACTTTGAACATACGGCTTTGCAATTTCAAATCTTATCAATATCAAATCTTAAACCCCGGATTATATGTTCCTCTTCAAAGAGCCAAGGACAGAGAAAGTGGCACCTGTGACAATATTGCGTTGAACAAGAACATAATCTATCATTCACTCAATCGCTCTGACATTCAAGAGCTCCTGCTTTCAGAAATGCATTAGTATGTCGTCCTATGAGAGCACTTTGCAGACAGACGGTGTGTTCAACAGTAACCTTGACATAAAAAGCACATTTAGCTGTTATTAAAAGACCTCTGAAACAAACCTGATGGCTCTGGGGGCATTCAGCTGGGAAACATGGTCCTCAGGGAGCACAAATGTGTTGTCATCTTTACAGTCCTGACAAGCATTCACTTATGTGAAAATTTGTCAGGAATAAGAAATAAATTAAGTAGACAATAATGGATTAAGTAGACAATAATGGATCTGAAATGACAGTAGGTCATTCATTTTGATGTTATTTGAACAAATACTTGATAAAATGTTTATTTTGGGTGGTGTTGTTCCATACCTGTATGTTTTATGGGTCAAAAATGGTACAAAGTACCCTACCCATGTGAACTGTGAGCCCAGTACTGACGAAAGTGTGGAAATATAGCTGCAAGCCACAATTAAGAGGACAAGCAACAGAAAAAAACAGCATTTTGATTTTGACGACGGTTTTAAGCTAAATGGTTGAAAGCCCATAATGCTATCACTTGTAATGTGACATTTTAACTTCTGACCAATAGGGGGAACTGACACCAAATTGATCTGATAAAGTCATTGTTGGGGGGTTTTGGGTGAGATTTTTCATCAAACTGTATATTTCGTGACCACTAGGTTGCATTGTGCCAAAACTGTGCAGGTACCCTCAGGTCATGGTTGTCATAACACGCACCAAATTTGGTCAGAATACACTAAAGCGCTGAGGAGAAATAGCATCATGTCCATTTTGGCGTGTTGTTCATATTTGTTCTCACATTCAATGAGAATGTTTGACTAATTGACTTGAAGTTCTTGGGGGTTTTTTTGTCAGCAAAGTCTGAAGATCATCTGGTGGTTTAATTTTCTTGATAATTGGATCATTTTTAATGAAATAATTTGCAAGTTTGTTGGTTGTGATGAAAGGATTCGCTATTTTGTCGGCTATAATGAAACGATTCACAAGTTTGTTGGCTATAATGAAAGTGTTCGTGAGTTTGTTGGCTATAATGAAAGTGTTCGTGAGTTTGTTGGCTATAATGAAAGTGTTCGTGAGTTTGTTGGCTATAATGAAATGATTTGCGAGTTTTTTGGCTATAATGAAACGATTCACGAGTTTGTTGGTTATAATAAAAGTATTCGTGATTTTGTTGGTTATAATGAAAGGATTCGCAAGTTTTTTTGCTATAACGAAACGTTTCACTTGTTTGTTGGCTATAATGAAAGTATTCGTGAGTTTGTTGGTTATAATGATAGGATTCATGATTTTGTTGGCTATAATGAAAGAATTTGCGATTTTGTTGGCTATAATGAAAGTATTTGTGAGTTTGTTGGCTGTAATGAAAGTATTTGTGAGTTTTTTTTTTGGCTATAATGAAAGTATTCGTGAGTTTGTTGGCTATAATGAAAGTATTCGTGAGTTTGTTGGCTATAATGAAAGTATTCGTGAGTTTGTTGGCTATAATGAAAGTATTCGTGAGTTTGTTGGCTATAATGAAAGTATTCGTGAGTTTGTTGGCTGTAATGAAAGTATTTGTGAGGTTTTTTTTGGATATAATGAAAGTATTCGCGTGTTTGTTGGCTATAATGAAAGTATTCGTGAGTTTGTTGGCTGTAATAAAAGTATTTGTGAGTTTATTGGCTATAATGAAAGTATTCGTGAGTTTTTTTGGATATAATGAAAGTATTCGCGTGTTTGTTGGCTATAATTAAATTATTCGCGAGTTTGTTGGCTATAATGAAAGTATTCGTGAGTTTGTTGGCTGTAATGAAAGTATTCGTGAGTTTTTGGGCTGTAATGAAAGTATTTGTGAGTTTGTAGGTTATGATGAAAGGAATTACGATTTTGTCGGCTATAATGAAAGTATTCGTGAGTTTGTTGGCTATAATGAAAGTATTCGTGAGTTTGTTGGCTATAATGAAAGTATTCGTGAGTTTGTTGGCTGTAATGAAAGTATTTGTGAGTTTTTTTTTGGATATAATGAAAGTATTCGCGTGTTTGTTGGCTATAATGAAAGTATTCGTGAGTTTGTTGGCTGTAATAAAAGTATTTGTGAGTTTATTGGCTATAATGAAAGTATTCGTGAGTTTTTTTTGGATATAATGAAAGTATTCGTGTGTTTGTTGGCTATAATTAAATTATTCGCGAGTTTGTTGGCTATAATGAAAGTATTCGTGAGTTTGTTGGCTGTAATGAAAGTATTCGTGAGTTTTTGGGCTGTAATGAAAGTATTTGTGAGTTTGTAGGTTATGATGAAAGGAATTACGATTTTGTCGGCTATAATGAAAGTATTCGTGAGTTTGTTGGCTATAATGAAAGTATTTGTGAGTTTATTGGCTATAATGAAAGTATTCGTGAGTTTTTTTGGATATAATGAAAGTATTCGCGTGTTTGTTGGCTATAATTAAATTATTCGCGAGTTTGTTGGCTATAATGAAAGTATTCGTGAGTTTGTTGGCTGTAATGAAAGTATTCGTGAGTTTTTGGGCTGTAATGAAAGTATTTGTGAGTTTGTAGGTTATGATGAAAGGAATTACGATTTTGTTGGCTATAATGAAAGTATTCGTGAGTTTGTTGGCTATAATGAAAGTATTTGTGAGTTTATTGGCTATAATGAAAGTATTCACGTGTTTGTTGGCTATAATTAAATGATTCGTGAGTTTGTTGACTATAATGAAAGTATTTGTGAGTTTTTTTTTTTACTATAACGAAAGTATTCGTGAGTTTTTTTGGCTATAATGAAAGTATTCGCTGATTGGCTACAAAGCTAAACGCTGCAAAAACACGTTGTCAATAGAAACCTTTGAGCGTTTTTAAAGCAACCGGCTCTCAGAACGTATGGGTACAGCAGAACGGCAGGTTTCGTCACAGTAAATGGTAGAAGAATAAAGCGTTGACGGTTCAAATATTCATTTTGGAGGCCGCCAACATGTTTTTAAGAAGAGAAGAGCCTTATTCGCATATGAATTTATCATATGTGCAGTAACTGTTCCCTTAAATGAAAAAGCAAACCTGAATTTCCTCTCAATCTCAATACACAATGATCATGAAATCTCTTTTGATCTCTTCACAGACGGCACCATGTCATCACGGCCAATCAGAATCACCACAACAGAGCCAACCATCAGCCTCAATGGTAAGACGTCAAAAAAATTTAATTATATATATACAGTATATAAATCAAGGGGGGTGCACACTTTTGCAGTTAGTTATTTCAAGCTATTTTCTTTCCCCCTGAAATGTGCCACTTTGGTTTTCAGTGGCATTAAAGGTACAATAGTTCTGTCTTTGTTCCCTTGTTTCATTTTTACATCACAATAACCAATTGTTTTAACAGGGGTATAGGCTTTTTATATCCACTGTGGGCATGTATGAATGAAAACAACTGTTTTCAGCATTGATGATGATAATAAAAATGTTTCTTGAGCATCAAATCATCATATTAGAGTGATTTCTGAAGGATCATGTGACACTGAAGACTGGAGTAATGATGCTGAAAATACAGCTTTGTGACACACCTTCTTCTAGCTGGGGGTCACGACCCCAGAAAAAACAGCACAAAACCAGCTGACCTGATGCAGTCGTACTAAATCACCACTATTGATGACTCATAATTTGTTAAATCTGTGTGTTTGCGTTCTTTCCTGACTAGAGTGACTGATGCACTGCAACACAGATAATGTATATATAATTTCTGCTCGCCCTCAGCACAAATGGACTCCCGCGTTCATTAGTACTTATGCATTAAATAGATGCAAGTTATGTGCTGACACTTCAGAAAACAGAAGCTCTGTGAATTTTGCAAATCATTATCAAGCAACACGGGTGATCAGCTGATGCTTTGATGATGCAGTTCAGACCCAAATAATGTAATGTGAACACAATCCAGAATTCGGTTTCAGACCAGATAATCGAACCAAGTGTAAAAAGCACCCCAATCTTTATGATTCATGCTTATTTTGAACTCTCCAAAGTAACAATGTTAAACTAGCTCTCCTGCACACCGAGACAGGACCGTGATCATGTGGTTTTTCTCGTCTGGCAGTGCCCACAAAGACGAGCGAGGACAGCCATGGAGGAAAGTCTTCCCCGTTCGCCGGTTTACTGAGGGTTCCTCTGCTCCTGCTACTCCTCTATGGGTTTGTTTGTTCTCTGGACGTCCTAAGCTCTGCTTTTCAGCTGGCTGGAGGTGATTATTCATCCTTTACCACACGTTTTGCATCTGTTAACCACATTGGGGTTTTACTCACTTTTACCTTTTAGCTGTTTTTGCATGATTCACAAGTTTTTTTGGCTATAATGAAACAATTTGCGAGTTTGTTGGCTATAATAAAAGTATTCGTGAGTTTTTTTGGCTATAATGAAAGTATTCGTGAGTTTTTTTGGCTATAATGAAATTATTCGGGAGTTTTTTTGGCTATAATGAAATTATTCGTGAGTTTTTTGGCTATAATGAAAGTATGTGTGTTTTTTGGCTATAATGAAAGTATGTGTGTTTTTTGGCTATAATGAAAGTATTCGTGAGTTTTTTGGCTATAATGAAAGCATTCGTGAGTTTTTTTGGCTTTAATGAAAGTAGTCGTGAGTTTTTTTTGGCTATAATGAAATTATTCGTGAGTTTTTTGGCTATAATGAAAGTATTCGTGAGTTTTTTGGCTATAATGAAATTATTCGGGAGTTTTTTTGGCTATAATGAAAGTAGTCGTGAGTTTTTTTGGCTATAATGAAATTATTTTTGAGTTTTTTGGCTATAATGAAAGTATGTGTGTTTTTTTGGCTATAATGAAAGCATTCGTGAGTTTTTTTGGCTATAATGAAAGTATTCGTGAGTTTTTTTGGCTATAATGAAAGTATTCGTGAGTTTTTTTGGCTATAATGAAAGTATTCGTGAGTTTTTTGGCTATAATGAAATTATTTGTGAGTTTTTTGGCTATAATGAAAGTATGTGTGTTTTTTTGGCTATAATGAAAGTATTCGTGAGTTTTTTTGGCTATAATGAAAGTATTCGTGAGTTTTTTTGGCTATAATGAAAGTATTCGTGAGTTTTTTTGGCTATAATGAAAGTATTCGTGAGTTTTTTGGCTATAATGAAATTATTCATATGTTTATTGGCTATAATGAAACTATTCGCGAGTTTGTTGGTTATATTGAAAGGATTCATGATTTTGTTGGTTATAATGAAAGGATTAGCAAATTTTTTTGGCTATAACGAAACGATTAGCGAGTTTGTTGGTTACAATGAAAGTATTCGTGAGTTTTTTTGGCTATAATGAAATTATTCATATGTTTATTGGCTATAATGAAACTATTCGCGAGTTTGTTTGTTATATTGAAAGGATTCATGATTTTGTTGGTTATAATGAAAGGATTAGCACTTTTTTTTGGCTATAATGAAACGATTCACGAGTTTGTTGGTTATAATGAAAGTATTCGTGAGTTTTTTGGCTATAATGAAAGTATTCGTGAGTTTGTTGATTTTAATGAAAGAATTTGCGATTTTGTCGGCTACACTCACTTTTCAGCTGTTTTTGCATTCTTCAGCACATTTCCCAGACAATTGTTTCCCGGTCTTTTCTTTCTGGGTCAAATGTCATTTGTTTTCATGCAATTCTTCATAATATAAGTTACTGCTTCTGAACTGCTGCATGTGTGTGAAATAGTTTGCAATCATTGGTTAGACATTAAGATTTAGTTAATCAATTCTAAACGCGTTAATGACGATGAAGAAATGGCCTTGCATGATTAACTTGAGCAGTCAGCGCTGTGGTGCATGTCATCTGTACAAAAACAAGACATAAGTTGCTGTTAAAGGGTTTAGTTCACCCCAAAAACACAGACTGTCATCACTTGCTCTTTTGTCATTTCTAAACCTGATTACTTGATGTCCCCGAAGAACATTCATCTTTGTCTTTCCTTGGCTTAAATAAAAGTGAATACACTGTAAAAAAAATATTGTTGGTTTAACTTAAAAAAGTAAGTAACCTGGTTGCCTTAAAATTTTAAGTTCATTGAACTGGAAAAAGTGAGTTAATACAATGAAGGAGAATGATTTAATCATCAGAAAACTCAAAATTATATGTTATCTGAACTAAATAAATTATTTTAGTAAAATAAAAAGAATATTTTATTTTAAAAAAAATATTAAGTTGATTTGACAAAAGGAAAAATGTAAAAAAAAAATATATTGTTGGTTTAACTTAAAAAAGTAAGTAACCTGGATTTGTTTGTTTTTGGGTGACCTGTCCCTTTAAGATTATCACATCAAAACTAGCTCACTAAAATCAATTTTTTTCAGGCAAAGTGGCTGGAGACATTTTCAAGGACAACGCCGTCCTGTCCAACCCTGTAGCCGGACTCATGGTGGGGATCCTGGTCACGGTTCTGGTCCAGAGCTCAAGTACTTCCACATCTATCGTGGTCAGCTTGGTCTCGTCTGGACGTAAGAAACACATCTCGACTAAACTCCTCATATCCTCTTATTAGAGTCAAAATACACGTAATTAAGTAACTACTATTCAGAATTTTAAATATTTTAAATATAAATATTTTACTTTAAATATTTTTATTCAGCAAGGACGCATTAAATTGATCAAAAGTGACAGTAAAGACATTTTATTTATCCTGAAGAATCCTGAAGAAATAAGTACGTCACGGTTTCCACTAAAATATGAAGCGGCACGATGTTGATAATAATCAGAAATGTTTCTTGAGGTAGGCTACTTCTTATTCCACTTTATTTCCAGAAAGCCTCATCTAGAAGTTGTTCCCTGCGTTATGAAGAGCTATCTCTCACGGATGAGCTGTTGTGGTGTGTGTGTGTGTGTGTGTGTGTCTATCAGATCTCGATCCAAAGAAACAACAGATGCAGAGCTTTAATTAGCACGCATTGTTTGGGTTAATGAGCTTATGTTTAAGAGTTTAATTATATACAGTGGGGTCTGAAAATCCGGGATTAGAAAATATGATAATATTTCAAACAAATGGACATTCACCATCTGAAATCTTCAATGCAACTTTTACTCAAATTGTTATGCCGATAATATAATTCATAATAAAACATGCGCATTAATTTAGAAAAATGCGAAATACAAGCATGCCTGTGTGTGTGTGTGTGTGTGTGTGTGTAGAGAAAATACAGAATGTGAAATAGTGTGTGTTTGGGGTTTCTGAGCTCACTGCAATCCTGTCTCTTGAAAGAAACCTTTATCTTTAGGAATGGTTTAAAACGAGATAAACCTTGAATAAAGCTCGGCTTTTCTCCGAGTAAGTGAATTGAAGCGAATGGATGTCAGGAGTGGGAGTGTGTTCAAGTTCTGTGTGCTTTCAGTGAACACACACTCCAGCTGTTGTACACCCAGAAACCGTAATTACTGATCTGAAACAAATGTGACTTGACTCGAATGCTAGCCGGATTTAAGAGTCAGTAAACAATGGGAATTCAATTCAATTATGTCATATCCAGTGTTGGGGCTGTCAAACAATTAATCACATCCAAAATAAAAGTTTGTGTTTACATAATATATGTGGGTGCACTGTGTGTAATTATTTTGTATATATATAAAAATGCACACGCATGCATGAAAAAAGGGAAAAAAAATACAAATTAATTTAAGAAAAAAATATTATTAATATACAAAATATTATGTAATATAAATCTATAAATTAGGGCTGTGCAAAAATTAATTGCGATTAATCGATCCAAAATAAAAGTCTGTGTGTACATAATATATTTGTGTGTGCTGTATATAATTATTTTGTATATGTAAATACACACGCATGCATGTATATATTTAAGAAAATGTGTTATTCATATATAAAATATTTATATTTATATAATATAGATTTTGCATTTATATATATACAGAATTTAAGCGCAAATAATTCTTAAATATATACATGCATGCATAGGTATTTATATGTACAAAATAATTATATACAGCACACACAAATATATTATGTAAACACAGACTTTTATTTTGGATGCGATTAATCACAATTAATTTTTGCACAGCCCTACTATAAATATAAAAAAAAACTATAAATACATGAAAATATTTCTTAAATATATACAAGCATGTGTGTGTACTTATATATATATATATATACATATATACATATATAATAATTATACACAGTGCACCCACATATATTATGCAAACACAAACTTTTATTTTGGATTAATCATTTATCTAGTGTCATAAACCACTGAACAGGAGAGATGCTTCGGGACGGACCATTTTGCACATGTAAACACCACTGAAAGAAGTGCATTTATAATGTTGTGCATTTATAAAGTCTCACCAAAGCTGCATTCATTAAAAAAAGCAATATGTGGAAATAATATCACTTTTAAAACAAGCTGTTTTCTATGTGAATCGATCGTAAAGTAAAGCTAATATCAGCATATGAGAATGATTCCTGGATCATGTGACACTGAAGACTGGAGAAATGATGATCACAGGTGATTTACTTCATATTCACATATAAAAAAAGTTTTTTTTTTTTTTACTTTTAATCAAATAAATGCAGCATTGGTGAGCAGAAGAGACTTGGTTGCATGCATCCACATGAAATTATTCCTGTGTGTGTGTGTGTAGTGCTGGAAGTGAAGTCAGCGGTCCCCATCATCATGGGCTCCAACATCGGCACGTCTGTCACCAACACCATCGTCGCCCTGATGCAAGCGGGAGAGAGGAACGAATTTAAACGGTACCGACCCAACCATCACGTCATCATCAGATTAAATCAAACCATTCTCAAAGTATTTACAAGTTCATTTGCCAAATGATTCTTAATTTTGCAGAATTGGTTTCTCCAAGTCAGCATGAAATCACCTAATGGTCCGCATTTACATGTTCTACGTCTTATTGTGAATAATTTATCAGTGCAAGTTATTCTAAAGAAAACTAATTATCTTTCCAAGCTTTTCTGCCTCTGAAATGACTTTCAGTGTGTGTGTGTAAACTGATGTGATGTGTTTCCTTTGGATGCAGGAACGTCTAGTTTTCTGACTAATTGAGTTTCTGTTTAAAACAAGGAAAAAATGACCTGCCGATGGAGACAAAAAACCTTAAATCAAAAGAAAACAGTGTCTATTTTTCTGACTTTGACAGACATTTGCAATAATATAAATCACTTTTTTCAGAGTAGCTCTTGTTTTATGTAATGCAACCTTTCTGAAATTCGGCAGAAAGTTAACAGAAACACACACTGACTTCAGGGCGATGGAACCGGATGTGTTTTATGCGACTCGTTTCTGGGTTTTGTCCTACAAAAATACATCATTCCTGCAGCAAATAATGACGATGACCTTCAGCCTTCGTGTCCTGCCGAAAGCCTTCACAAAACTCACACTCATCCAGCTCTCGCTCCGTCTGATATGAAACCAGCCCAATCCCCATGAATGATTTATCATTTCCATCACATTACAGGCTGAATGTCCTGCTGCGAATGTCATTTCAGGTTTACTTTTACTACATTATTCATCACATTTCCTTTCTCTTCCGTTTTTATCTGGGAAAAACACACATTAAAAAGCATCAGTGATGAATGCAGAGAGTATAAACACACACAGCTGTGTATGGAGGACCAAACCTGCAGAAATTAAAAATGAATAAATGGATAAATAAATGTGATAAATGTTTAAATAAATGTGAAAAAATGGATAAAAAAATTTGTATTATTATTTTTCTATACGTTTTTAAATAAATTTAAAAAATCGTTTTAACTTAATTATTTAAATTAATTATTATTTGATTTATTTTTATATTTATAGATTTATTCTTACATTTATTGATTTATTTATTTATGCATTCATTTATTTCTAGATTTATTTATTTCCACATGTATTTATTTTTAGATTTATTTATTTATTTAGATTTATTTATATATTTGTCTTGTATGATAATTAGGTGGGTTGGTCTTGCTTACCATTGGTTAATCATGTGTTTTTTTCTGCTGAACTTTACTATTAATAATGAAATAAAACTGAAATAAAATAAAATATAAATATTAGTTGAAAAACTAAATGAAAATTAGAAATGTTTCCGTTTTACGGAAGCATATTGCATTCACTTGAGGAAACAAAATCTAGTCTGTTTTTCTGAATTAATGAGTTAATTATCTCAGAATTATGATATATTTTTCTTGGAAAAAAAAATGTTCACTCTGTTTTTATTAATTAATGAGTTACTCCTAAATTTTGAGATAGTCAAATCATTAATTCAGAAAAACAGAGCAAAAACTTTTTTTCCCGTGAAAAAATATCACGTTATTAACTCGTTAATTCAGAAAAACAGAGTAGATTTTGAATGCAATACGCTTCCGTACCTTTGTAAACTGAAATACAGCACTAAAAGCACTAAAATTAGTAAAAAAAAAATTAAACTGACTAAGTAAAAATAAATAAAACATAATAGTTATATAAAAATAAAAAAATGACATAAAAACATAAAAAAAATTACTAAAAATAAACTAAAATTAACATTGAAAACGAATTAAACTCAACTAATCACTGCGATGATTTTGCAAGACGCAGTGTTATATCACAACTTAAAATTCAACATTAGAAGAAGTAATAATCTGTTGTTTCAACTTAACGTCAGATTTCGTGCATGCTTGACCTAAAATTGTACGTTTAGTCAAAGTCCCCCAGTCGTCAATAATTACATCCCTTTGCATCCCAACTCATCTTTGATCATATAAACGTTTTTTTTCCTTGAAAAAAGTTCTTGAATGTAACTCGACACCCTTGCCTCATTTAGTATGTGCGGTTCTATGAATATTCAAATGAGCCCCGCCTCCACTCACTCACTCACTCAGAGATCCACTGGTTGACGATCACACGGTCGTTTGTGACGTCAGAAACACCAGCGATTTCAAAGCGTGTTTTTGAGATTTAAGTTCTCTCCACATATGTAAGTTGTGACGCACGTAACTGCAGCTCTGCTCTCTGGTTCTCCAGTGCGTTTGCGGGAGCCACGATCCACGACTGTTTTAACTGGCTGTCGGTGCTGGTTCTGCTGCCGCTCGAGGTGGCCTCGGGTCTGATGAGCTTCCTGGCCAGAGTCACTGTCAGCGGCTTTCAGCTCCACAGCGGAGAAGAGGCTCCCGAACTGCTGAAGACGCTCACTGAGCCCTTCACCAAACTCATCATACAGGTGTGTGTGTAGACCCGCTGATGTCTCCTCGAGTGCTGAGATGTGTAGATGTGCAGTGCTGCTGACTCTCTCTCTCTCTCCAGCTGGATAAGTCGGTGATAACGGGCATCGCTCTGGGTGACGAGTCCATGAGGAATCACAGTCTGGTGAAAGTCTGGTGCAAGTCCAGCGTCTCAATGGTAACTCCTCGCTCACACACTCCTAATCGCCACATCAAGAGTTTACCCATAAACCTTGCGTTTCTTTTCTTCTCTGTGAAAAAAAAAAAAAAATTTTGCTTGATCATTTTATGTATTCAGAATTTTTGATTGTGTATACCACTATATATATATATATATATACACAAACTCCCACTTAAATGAGAATTACCAAAATGAACAAAAATAAGCTTTATTTCCATAAATAAATAGTTTCTCTCTCTCTCTCCAGTCTTCAGTGAACGTGACCGTGGCTGCCGCCCACAACTGCTCTGCTGAACTGCATTGTGGGAATGACAGTGATCTCACGTGGATCACACAGAATATCACCTCGCAGGTCAACACAGAGAAATGTGAGTGTAATCATTTTCAAGTCAAATACTGTATTTAGTTTGTCTTATTTCTCCTATCCAGGATTAGTGTGTGTGTGTGTGTGTTTATACTTTTATTTATTTACTTGTTATTCATTTATTTTTTATTTTTAGTTTGATTTATTCATTTATTTTTAAGTTTATTTTTATTTAATGTATTTATTTATTAATAGTTCATTTAGTTATTTATCTATACATTTATCTATTTAGATTTTTTTTACTTTCTATTAATTAACTTCATTTATTTATTAATTAATATTTTATTTTTTATCTATAATTTTTTATTTAATTTCTATTTATTTATTTCAGTTTTTATTGATTTACATAGTTCTGATATATTTACATTTTATTTATTTATTTAATAGCTTACTTCTTATCCATTTCCTTAATTTATTTATTAATGATTTTTAATTATTTATATTTGATAATTTGATCTATTTACTTTCTATTTATTTATTTTTTCTTTTATTTTTATTGATTTATATTTTTTGATTAAATTATTTATTTGCTTATTTTATAATCATTTACTTTATTTATTTATTATTGTTTTATTTATGTTTAGATTTTTTCAACTTTCTATTTGTTTTTATTTAGTTACTTTCTAGTCATTTACTTTATTTATGAATAGTTTTTATTTTTTTAGAATATTTTGCAAAAGTTTGTTTATTTCAGTAATTCAACTTAAAAGGTGAAACTAATATATTTTATAGACTCATTACATGCAAAGTGAGATATTTCGAGCCTTTATTTGTTATAATTTTGAGGATTATGGATTACAGATATAAAAACCTTTTCAAATTTGGGGTTTTCATAATCCATAATCATCAAAATGATAACAAATAAAGGCTTGAAATACCTGTATCTCACTCTGCATGTAATGAGTCTATATAATATAAAGTATAATCACTGAAGTAAATGCCCGATGTTCTCCTGTGGTGTGTGTGTGTGTGTGTGTGTGTGTGTCTCAGGCCGGCACCTGTTTGTGGACTCGGGTCTGTCGGACCTGGCGGTGGGTCTGGTTCTGTTGGCCGCGTCTCTGCTGGTGTTGTGCTCCTGTCTTCTGCTGCTCGTCAAACTGCTCAACTCACTACTCAAAGGTCAAGTGGCAAAGGTCATCGAAAGGGTCATCAACACAGGTGAGCCAGAGTCACACAACCCAACACACACACCGCTCTTCAGATCTACACCACAGGCTTTAATAAAGTCAAGTCATGTTAATTTTTGTAGTTCTTCACACAAGACAGATCGTTTCAAAGCAGCTTCACCGTAATAAACAATTTATGATGATAAATAAATATTAGACGATTTAAATTCTTTATAGAAAGTCCATTAATTATGAAACTGGTTATTATTACATTTCTGTTAATTGAAATAAAATATATGTTTTCATTGAAAAACTTGCAAATTATAAATGTTGCGTTGGCAATAAACTGATATAAGTTTAAGTTGAAGCACTAAAATTATTAACTGGAAATAAATAAAATAAAAATAAAAAATAAAACTGAAATAAAAATAAAACTAAATAGCAATATTTGAATCAAACAAACAAAACAACAAACATAAAATAATGACAGAAGAACATACCAGAATTACTAAAAATGTAACTGAAGTTAAAACTAAGTACATAGAAATTAAATATCATTTAAAATATTAGTAATAAACTATATAAAAACTAAAACTACCTAAAAAAAAACCGTTCAAACTAAATCAAATTGTAGACACGCACTTGTTTGTAAGGAGTGTGTGTGCCGTGTGTCCTGCAGATTTCCCGTATCCTCTGGGATGGCTGTCGGGATATGTGGCGATGTTTCTGGGAGCCGGAATGACCTTCATCATCCAGAGCAGCTCCGTCTTCACCTCGGCCCTGACTCCGCTCATAGGTGACTATCTGTGTGTGTGTGTGTGTGTTTATGTTTGGTTTTGCTTTTATATGTTATTTATAGGCCATATAAGAACAGATTCAGTGCATTTTTAAGTGTTCTTGTTTTTTTTGCTTTTATATGTTATTTATAGGCCATATAAGAACAGATTAAGTTTATTTTTATGTGGTTTTTTTGTTGTTTTTGCTTGTATATGTTATTTTTTAAAAATGAACTAAATCTGTTCTTATATGGCCTATAAATAACATATAAAAGCAAAAACAAAAAACACTTAAAAATGCACTAAATCTGTTCTTATATGTTATTTATAGGCCATATAAGAACAGATTCAGTGCATTTTTAAGTGTTTTTTTGTTTGTTTTTGCTTTTATATGTTATTTATAGGCCATATAAGAACAGATTTAGTTCATTTTTATGTGGTTTTTTTGTTGTTTTTGCTTGTATATGTTATTTTTAGGCCATATAAGAACAGATTCAGTGCATTTTTAAGTGTTTTTTGTTGTTTTTGCTTTTATATGTTATTTATAGGCCATATAAGAACAGATTTAGTGCATTTTAAGTGTTTTTTGTTGTTTTTGCTTTTATATGTTATTAATAGGCCATATAAGAACAGATTCAGTGCATTTTTAAGTGTTTTTGTTGTTTTTGCTTTTATAAGTTATTTATAGGCCATATAAGAACAGATTGAGTGCATTTTTAAGTGTTTTTTGTTGTTTTTGGTTTTATATGTTATTTTTAGGCCATATAAGAACAGATTTAGTGCATTTTTAAGTGTTTTTTGTTGTTTTTGCTTTTATATGTTATTAATAGGCCATATAAGAACAGATTCAGTGCATTTTTAAGTGTTTTTGTTGTTTTTGCTTTTATAAGTTATTTATAGGCCATATAAGAACAGATTTAGTGCATTTTTAAGTGTTTTTGTTGTTTTTGCTTTTATAAGTTATTTATAGTCCATATAAGAACAGATTTAGTGCATTTTTAAATGTTTTTTTTTTTGTTTTTTTTTGCTTTTGTATGTTATTTATAGGCCATATAAGAACAGATTCAGTGCATTTTTAAGTGTTTTTTTTTGTTTGTTTTTGCTTTTGTATGTTATTTATAGGCCATATAAGAACAGATTCAGTGCATTTTTAAGTGTTTTTTTTGTTGTTTTTGCTTTTATATGTTATTTATAGCCCATATAAGAACAGATTCAGTGCATTTTTAAATGTTTTTTTTTTGTTTGTTTTTGCTTTTGTATGTTATTTATAGGCCATATAAGAACAGATTCAGTGCATTTTTAAGTGTTTTTGTTGTTTTTGCTTTTATAAGTTATTTATAGGCCATATAAGAACAGATTTAGTTCATTTTTATGTGGTTTTTTTGTTGTTTTTGCTTGTATATGTTATTTTTAGGCCATATAAGAACAGATTTAGTGCATTTTTAAGTGTTTTTTGTTGTTTTTGCTTTTATATGTTATTTATAGGCCATATAAGAACAGATTTAGTGCATTTTTAAGTGTTTTTTGTTGTTTTTGCTTTTATATGTTATTAATAGGCCATATAAGAACAGATTCAGTGCATTTTTAAGTGTTTTTGTTGTTTTTGCTTTTATAAGTTATTTATAGTCCATATAAGAACAGATTTAGTGCATTTTTAAATGTTTTTTTTTTTTTTTTTTTTTTGCTTTTGTATGTTATTTATAGGCCATATAAGAACAGATTCAGTGCATTTTTAAGTGTTTTTTTTGTTTGTTTTTGCTTTTGTATGTTATTTATAGGCCATATAAGAACAGATTCAGTGCATTTTTAAGTGTTTTTTTTGTTGTTTTTGCTTTTGTTATTTATAGCCCATATAAGAACAGATTCAGTGCATTTTTAAATGTTTTTTTTTGTTTGTTTTTGCTTTTGTATGTTATTTATAGGCCATATAAGAACAGATTCAGTGCATTTTTAAGTGTTTTTTTGTTTGTTTTTGCTTTTATATGTTATTTATAGCCCATATAAGAACAGATTCAGTGCATTTTTAAATGTTTTTTTTTGTTTGTTTTTGCTTTTATATGTTATTTATAGGCCATATAAGAACAGATTCAGTGCATTTTTAAGTGTTTTTGTTGTTTTTGCTTTTATAAGTTATTTATAGGCCATATAAGAACAGATTCAGTGCATTTTTAAGTGTTTTTTTGTTGTTTTTGCTTTTATATGTTATTTATAGGCCATATAAGAACAGATTCAGTGCATTTTTAAGTGTTTTTTTGTTGTTTTTGCTTTTGTATGTTATTTATAGGCCATATAAGAACAGATTCAGTGCATTTTTAAGTGTTTTTTTGTTTGTTTTTGCTTTTATATGTTATTTATAGGCCATATAAGAACAGATTCAGTGCATTTTTAAGTGTTTTTGTTGTTTTTGCTTTTATAAGTTATTTATAGGCCATATAAGAACAGATTCAGTGCATTTTTAAGTGTTTTTGTTTGTTTTTGCTTTTATATGTTATTTATAGGCCATATAAGAACAGATTCAGTGCATTTTTAAGTGTTTTTTGTTTGTTTTTGCTTTTATATGTTATTTATAGCCCATATAAGAACAGATTCAGTGCATTTTTAAATGTTTTTTTTTGTTTGTTTTTGCTTTTGTATGTTATTTATAGGCCATATAAGAACAGATTCAGTGCATTTTTAAGTGTTTTTTTTTGTTTGTTTTTGCTTTTGTATGTTATTTATAGGCCATATAAGAACAGATTCAGTGCATTTTTAAGTGTTTTTTTGTTTGTTTTTGCTTTTATATGTTATTTATAGGCCATATAAGAACAGATTCAGTGCATTTTTAAATGTTTTTTTTTGTTTGTTTTTGCTTTTATATGTTATTTATAGGCCATATAAGAACAGATTCAGTGCATTTTTAAGTGTTTTTGTTGTTTTTGCTTTTATAAGTTATTTATAGGCCATATAAGAACAGATTCAGTGCATTTTTAAGTGCTTTTTTTGTTGTTTTTGCTTTTATATGTTATTTATAGGCCATATAAGAACAGATTCAGTGCATTTTTAAGTGTTTTTTTGTTGTTTTTGCTTTTATATGTTATTTATAGGCCATATAAGAACAGATTCAGTGCATTTTTAAGTGTTTTTTTGTTTGTTTTTGCTTTTATATGTTATTTATAGGCCATATAAGAACAGATTCAGTGCATTTTTAAGTGTTTTTGTTGTTTTTGCTTTTATAAGTTATTTATAGGCCATATAAGAACAGATTCAGTGCATTTTTAAGTGTTTTTGTTTGTTTTTGCTTTTATATGTTATTTATAGGCCATATAAGAACAGATTCAGTGCATTTTTAAGTGTTTTTTTGTTTGTTTTTGCTTTTATATGTTATTTATAGCCCATATAAGAACAGATTCAGTGCATTTTTAAATGTTTTTTTTTGTTTGTTTTTGCTTTTGTATGTTATTTATAGGCCATATAAGAACAGATTCAGTGCATTTTTAAGTGTTTTTTTTTGTTTGTTTTTGCTTTTGTATGTTATTTATAGGCCATATAAGAACAGATTCAGTGCATTTTTAAGTGTTTTTTTGTTTGTTTTTGCTTTTATATGTTATTTATAGGCCATATAAGAACAGATTCAGTGCATTTTTAAGTGTTTTTTTGTTTGTTTTTGCTTTTATATGTTATTTATAGCCCATATAAGAACAGATTCAGTGCATTTTTAAATGTTTTTTTTTGTTTGTTTTTGCTTTTGTATGTTATTTATAGGCCATATAAGAACAGATTCAGTGCATTTTTAAGTGTTTTTTTGTTTGTTTTTGCTTTTATATGTTATTTATAGGCCATATAAGAACAGATTCAGTGCATTTTTAAGTGTTTTTGTTGTTTTTGCTTTTATAAGTTATTTATAGGCCATATAAGAACAGATTTAGTTCATTTTTATGTGGTTTTTTTGTTGTTTTTGCTTTTATATGTTATTTATAGGTCATTTAAGAACAGATTCAGTTCATTTTAAGTGTTTTTGTTGTTTTTGCTTTTATATGTTATTTATAGGTCATTTAAGAACAGATTCAGTTCATTTTAAGTGTTTTTGTTGTTTTTGCTTTTATATGTTATTTATAGGCCATATAAGAACAGATTTAGTGCATTTTTAAGTGTTTTTTTTTGTTGTTTTTGCTTTTATATGTTATTTATAGGCCATATAAGATCAGATTTAGTGCATGTTTAAGTTTTTTTTAGTTTGTTTTTGCTTTTATATGTTATTTATAGGTCATATAAGAACACATTCAGTGCATTTTTAAGGTAATCTACAGACTCGCAAAAAGCTGTGAAAATCCCAGGATCAAAAATGATCTTTACGTGCAGCAATAAGTTCAAAGATTATTAGGTTTTTTGGATGTTCCCTTTTAACTTCAAGATACTGACACGAAATATCTGCTGATTCAGCTATAAACTAATGAACACAAACAGTTTTGATTAAACTTTAATGTGTGCTGCTTTCTTCAAACATGTTTAGATGTAGAGGCTCCGATACATATTAACTGGGACTCTGTCAGGCGAAACCACGCGCTTTTCTTTTCAATTATTTCTTCATGAATTTACTCGACAATGATTCATAACTGCATGCTGAGTGATTATGCTAATTATTAACTTCTCAGCCAATAGGGATCCCCCAGTCTCTTGGAGATTGCACTGACCACAGAGTTCATCATTTATTAAAGTAAAGCAAAGGTTAAAAGATCATCATCATCAGCGCTGATAAAGGGACATTAACCCCATGACCTTTCGCTCATTACAACGAGACCATTTACACGGCCCTGTTTGTGTTTTGACATTTTTCCTGCGTCGTTTCGAGTTTGTGGAAATCATAGAATTGAGTTTCTACCATTCTAGAACTTTCCAGAGTTGCTGTCGGATGCATGTTTTCAATTATTCACAATGCATAACATTTCAAAGCGGCTGCATGTTTCTACATTATAAAGTAATCAGTAATCAGAGGTGACTGTGCCGTCTTCAACATCAGGCGTTCAGTTATAAAGCATTAGCCTATGTGATAAAGCATTTGTGAATCTTTGTTCATGTCAGTTCACAGTGTTCAACAAATACAAGGTTAATTTTAATAATGTAGCAATAGCATCGACTAATATGAATAAATGCTGTAGATGTTCATTGTTAGTTGATGTAACCAGGGGCGTAATTTGCGGGTGGGACATGTGTCCCCACCACTTTTTGCCAGGGTCGATATAGCCCGTATATTTTTATTTATATATAATTAGGCCCATTGATTCGTTTAATTTTACAGCATTTTTTTTTGGTACAATTGATATAAGCATAATTTTATTTTATTTGTGCGCGCTGTGCAAAAGTTTAGTTAACAAAATGTTGGCCTAATAGTTAATATACTTTTTAAATTTACTTTTAAAATGTTTACGTAGGCCTTTATTTTTTATTTTTTACATTTTTGTTTATACACTTTTTTTTATCTTTATTTATATTATTAGGCCCATTTATTCGTTTAATTGTACAGCAGTTTGTGTGTACAATGGAGAGGCTATAAGCTCATTTAAATTTTAATCGTGCGCGTTCTGCAAAAAATCAGTTAGGCTATACAAATTCTGGCCTAATAGTTAATTTACTTTTAAAACTTTTAAGTATATTTTTGTTTATATATTTTTTTATACATATTATTAGGTCAATTTATTCGTTTAATTTTACAGGACTTTCTGTACAGGCTATTTCCACTGCCACTGGACATGTTGTAAAGTCGGGTCTATGTTTTTATTCACGTGTCACGTGATTCATTCATTTACACACATGTCCCACCCACTTTTTAAAACAAAGTTACGCCAAGACTAATATTGTAAAGTGTTACTGAGACTATGGTGCAAAAGTTCATTTATTTCAGTAATTCAACTTGAAAGGTGAAACTAATATATTATATAGACTCATTACATGCAAAGTTAAATATTTCAAGCCTTTATTTGTTATAATTTGATGATTATGGATTACAGATATGAAAATCTTTTCACAATATTCTAATTTTTGGAGTTTCACGTGTATGTATGTATGTATGTGGAGACCGGGGCTAGTTGTCACAAGGGATCTACTTCATATCTAGTAAATAATCCAATTGAACAAACTTGTATTCTCTAGAAGCGATTTCAGACATTCTCAAACCGAAGTGTGATTGGACATGCGCCTCATAACTGTCGGCCTCTGACTCTTGCAGGCATTGGTGTGATCAGTCTGAACAGGGCGTATCCTCTGACCTTGGGCTCCAACATCGGCACGACCACCACCGCCATCCTCGCCGCCCTCGCCAGTCCCAGAGAGAAGCTTCCCGCTGCGTGCCAGGTAGGCTTCGGGACCGAGAGACCCGCCTGGAAAATGAATGGGAAATTGGCAAAAATGTGAAAATACTGAGTTTTTTTGTGCGTACAATCTACAAATCAGCCACGATCTTGAAAAAAAAGCACACAACAGTGAAGGGGTGAATCTATAAAACATCAAGAGTGCAAAACAGACACATCCACACACACACAAACACACTTTTATACACAAACACACCAAAAGATTCAGATTAAACATGTATTTTGCATTTTTAAAATGCTCAGTTTGTCCACCAGATGGCATCCATCTCATTTCAAAAATTGCTTTTATGAGGCCTAGGCTTGACTCTAAAATGAAATACAGCTTTAAAAAAAAAAAAAAAATATTTAAAAAAAAAAAAAATTTCTTTATGTTCAATTGGGGGAAATTTTGTCATAATTATTGCATTAATACTAATACTAATTATAATTTTTATTTTTTTTTATTTTCTCAAAACACCAAAAAGAGAAGAAAAAATATTATAAAAAACGAGCAAAAAAAAATCATGATTTTTTTTTTTTAAATATGAATCCCGCCCTTTGGGTCCATTTGGACCCGAACACCCCGAGTGTGACTCTGAAACGAACAACCCCAGAGGGTTAAGCTATATTTAAGTTAGTCTAAGTTAAAAAGAAACAAGTTCATAAAACTCAAAACAATAAAACAATTCGGGTCACTTAAAATGTGTCTGTTTTGTGAACTCAAAGGAAAAATGAAAAGTTCTAAATCATTAAAGTTGATTTGATTGAACTAATTTGTTTAATTTAAGGGAAAGTTTAAGTTTTTCCTCAGAGTTTTCCACATACAGACGACATCATTAAACATCTCCATTCACACAGATCCGCGAAAATGACTAAAACGACTGCGGCCAGGCCATTAGATGGCAATAAACGCTACAGATTGAACACGTAATACGCATGTGCATCACGTTATGGTTCTCAGAGATTCATGTTTTTGTTGTTTAGACGGAAACCATTATCAAAAACTTGCACTTTAAAACTATGCATTTTCAGATCGGCCAAAATGTAAAAAAACATTTTTCCTTTTCAGTTAAAAACGGTGTCATGTAAACAGCCCCTAATCAAACAAATTACCATGCACAAAAAACATTATATAATACCCCAATTTCAAATGTCATGGCAAAGCATGCTGGGAAAAAGAATGCCACGCCAGTTTAAGCTATATTTAAGTTATTCTAAATTAAAAGAACCAAGTTCATAAAACTCAAATCAATTAAACAATTCGAGTCACTTAAAATGTGTCAGTTTTGTGAACTGAAAAGAAAAAGTAAGTTCCTCAAACCAATTAATTATTTTAATCAATTAACATTCGAGTCTGATTTCAAATGGATTATTCATGCGCATGTAAACAAACCATGAAAACACACAACAGAGCTATTTGAAGTGGATCAAAAAAGTGAAGACGAGAACGGGTATCGTTCAAAATTCATGTATAACTTTGGTGAAAGCTGCGTATAGGTGTATATTGTTTAATTTAAGTTTACCCAACTCAAACCAATTGATGATTTTGCATGTTATGGATTAATCGGTGCATGATTTCAACGCATTCTCATCCTACACTGTAAAAAATATTTAATTCTATAAAAAATATTATCACAACATATTTTCTTTTGTCAAATCAACTTTATAATCATTTATTTAGTTGAGATAACTTATTATTTTGAGTTTCTGATGATTCATTGTATAAACTCACTTTTTCCAGTTCAATCAACTTAAAATTTTAAGGCAACCCAGGTTACTTAAGTTAAACCAACAATATATTTTTACAGTGTCACAACATTTTTTCTTTTGTCAAATCAACTTAAATAATTTATTTAGTTCAGATAACATGTAATTTTGAGTTTCTGTTGGTTAAATTAATCCCCTTCATTGTATTAACTCACTTTTTCCAGTTCAATCAACTTAAAATTTTAAGGCAACCCAGGTTACTTACTTTTTTTAAGTTAAACCATCAATATTTTTTTTACAGTGTAGGGCGTCATCTAACCAATCTAAATCCGATGCACATGGCAACCGGTGACGCGGTGGGTAGGGTTAGGTTTAGACCACTAGGAGGCGCTAAAGAGTGAACGGGCTGATGATTTGCAGCCCGACTGATTATTTATCATCACGAGACAGTGAAAATGTCCCGTTTTCCCTCCAGATCGCCTTGTGCCATTTTTACTTCAACATTTTTGGGATTTTACTGTGGTACCCCATCCCGATGACTCGCCTGCCGATCCGCATGGCGTCTGCGCTGGGCGAGCGCACTGCTAAGTACCGCTGGTTCGCCGTGCTGTATCTGCTGGTGTGTTTTCTGCTGATGCCCTGTCTCGTGTTCGGCATCTCTCTGGCCGGATGGCAGGCTATGGTCGCGGTGGGAACGCCGTTCTCCGCGCTCATCGTCTTCATCCTCCTGATCAACCTGATGCAGGCCCGTAACCCCACACGCCTGCCCAAGACGCTGCGCAGCTGGGACTTTCTCCCGCACTGGATGCACTCTCTCAAACCGCTGGACAAGCTCATCTCCAGAAGCACGGCGCTGTGCTGTAGCCCGGCTCGAATGAAGGACCCCGAGGTGGTCGTGGTGTCTCCAGAGTTCAAGAACCCAGCCGAGTGTGGCTACGATAACCCTGGCCTGTCTCTCCCGGAGGAGATCTCCTCCGAGCCCAGAGTCTTTAGACTGAGAGGACTGGAGAGATGCAACAGCACGCCGCTATAGACGCTCTCTCAGATTCAAGCTCTGCTCCAAAACCTCATGCACTGCAAAAAATGCTTTTCTTACGGAGTATTTTTGTCTTGTTTCCAGTCCAAATATCAAAAGATTCTTAAATCAAGATGCATTTGCTAAATTCGTAAAATGCCATAATACACTGTAAAACTGAATGCGCTTTATCTAATCAAAAATCTAAGTACAAGCAATATTATTAATTCAATTTAACAATAGAATTGAGTAAAATTAATCAAATTAATTCCTTAAAAGTTAACCATTTAAAATGAGTAAAGTGTACCAAAAAAAAAGTACTCGTTGGCCTCGTTTACACTGCATGGTTCAAGTGACTCAAATCCGATTTTTGCCTCTCATGTGGCACAGATTGGATATGACCGGTGAACGTGTAAGCAGGAAAAAAACGCATGGATTCCGATTTTCTCAGATCGGATTCAGGCCTCATTCATATAAATCGGATATGAATCGGATACGATTTGCGTGTGCCATGTAAGCAGACAAATCGGATATTCCCTCGTACGTCATTAAAAAGTGCGCGATTATAGGCGCGATGGAAGAAAGGATGCACATTGCGGAGGTTTCATGTCTTTTGAGTGTTTGGGGTGAAGAATGCAGGCCAAAAATGCAAGATTGTTACAGAAATAAATCAGTTTTTGAAGACATTTCACAAGACATGAGGCATCGTTTTAAGTAGAGCCTCTCCTCTTTTTTTCTCCGCCGTACAAGACCAATTGTTTTGATGACTTATTGAAATATTGTGGAAAGAAAACACTGGATAATTTTATTCGCATCTGCATCCATTGAATTTCGTGCTGTTTTGCTTAATTTCCCGGGTCAGAACGTCTACATTTGGTAGTTTCAGCAGTGAGTGTAAATGCAAAAATCGGATATGGGTCACTTTTAAAGGGTGATGTAAGCAGGTCGTCAAAAAAAATCGGATATAGTCAGAAAATCGGATTTGGGCATCAAGACCTGCAGTGTAAATGCAGCCTTAAGTCACCATTATGGTGATCAGTGTTTGTTTTAAAATGACGGTTTTCTCCTTCAGTGATTCTGCTTGTTAACGTCAGGTGTCTTCAATGTTGGCAATTTAAAATAAAGAGTTCTTAATTATGCTTTTTAGTTACATTTTTTGGTAAACTTTACTCATTTTAAACGGTTAACTTTTAAGGAATAATTTGATTAATTATTACTCAATTCTAATTTGTTTGTAATCTGTTGCCACATTTTATTGATTAGATAAAGCATATTCATTTTTACAGTGTATATTATGTCTTGTTTTCTGGGGGAATTCGTCAAAATGAAGTGAGTTTTTGCTTAAAACAAGCTAAATCAGCTGAATTCTGTTTGAATTAACATTATTTTTTCTGACCCCATTGGCAGATCATTTTGCTTTTTTTTAAGCAACAACTCACTTCATTTTTGATAATTCCCCCGGAAATCAGGACATAATATAATATATAATGGCATTTTACTCATCTAGTAGCTGCTTGATTTAAGAATCTATTGATATTTGGACTGGAAACAAGACAAAAATACTAAGTAAGAAAAGCAGTGTGAAACTTTTAAAGCATCATATGATTATGCTCAGCCTATTCACAAGGGAACCTGAAAGCTGATTAAATAAGCTTTGCATTGATGCATGGTTTGTTAGGATAGGACAATATTTGGCCGAGATATGACTATTGAAAATCTGGAATCTGAGCATGCAAAAAAAATAAAAAAATCTAATATTGAGAAAATCACGTCAAAGTTGACCATTTATGTTCATGATTGTGCTGCATTCACTCACAAAAATATATTTTTAATAGGAAATTTACAAAATATCTTCAAGGAACATAATCCTTACTTAGAAAAATAGATCATTTTGACCCATACAATGCTATTGCCACATAAATACCCATGCGTCATCATGTGACTGGTTTGATCCAGGGACACATATCAGATTTCGGCCTAAATCTAAGACAGCGTCCCGTGTGTCTTTCATGTAGAATATCATATCATTAGGGCTGTGCAAAAGTTAATTGCGATTAATCGCATCCAAAATAAAAGTCTCTGTTTACATAGTATATTTGTGTGTGTTGTATATAATTATTTTGTATATATAAATACACACACATGCATGTATATGTTTAATAAAATGTGTTATTCATATATAAAATATTTATATTTGTATAATATAGATTATGTATTTATATATATATACAGAATTTAAGCGCAAATAATTCTTAAATATATACATGCATGCATAGGTATTTATATATACAAAATAATTATATACAGCACACACAAATATATTATGTAAAACAGACTTTTATTTTGGATGCGATTAATCACAATTAACTTTTGCACAGCCCTACATATCATATAACGCACAGTGACAACTCGGTAAGAGACAAAGTGAAATAACGGCTGATTAGAAATGTATTTTCTAATCATCTCAGAGTTGAGATGTTTGCCTGTTGTAGTTTATCCTGTCAG
This sequence comes from Pimephales promelas, assembly GCF_016745375.1. The sequence goes on from NW_024121754.1 coordinate 2,605,373, forward strand.
ACTCACACGTTTAAAAAAAGAACATTCCATTAAGTTTTCTCTGAACATTCTAAACGGCCAGTATTTTAAACGTTTTTTGAAAAGTGTGAACATTCTATATGATTATTCGAATGTTACTTTTGAATGTCGTCCGGACATTCTGAAACAAACATTTAAAAAATGTTTGACTGACATCTAAAGAATTTCAGAAAAAAAAATCTGCAATTGAATGATTTTTGTGCAAACGTTTTGAGAACATTATCAAAGAAATGAACGTACTATTGAAGAACGGTTGTTCATCACTGTGAAAACTTTATCCGAACGTGTTAGCTAAACGCCACTGATCAGGTCATGATTCCTGCAGACAAAACCGCATTTCAGCTGAATATTTTAAGTAGCTATCAAGTTTTGATGCACCACTTGATAAAATAGTTCAATGCAATTAAATATGGACTATTGTACCTAGTTTTTGTGTATGCTGTATTATTAAAGTTTACATGCTAAGACCAAACTCTATAGAGGAGTGCTGTATGTTTCTGCATATTACAAATCAGTCACTTTTAAGGGTGTTTAGTTATTACGATGGAGCCAGTCTCTTGTGCTCAACAAAACTGCATTTATTTGATCAAAAATACAGTAAAAAACTGTAATGTGAAATTTTATTCAAATTAACAAAGAGCAGTTTTCTATGTGAATATATAGTACATATCCTGTGATCAAAGCTGAATGTTCAGCATCATTACTCCAGTCTTCAGTGTCACATGATCCTTCAGAAATCTGCTTAATAATTTTGTTGAATCCGTGATTTTACAATTATGTCTTTACTTAGCCTGTCACTTTTGATCAATTTAATGCAACCTTGCTGAATATAAGTATTCATTTCATTCATTAAAAAACCCTGACTTTTGAACAGTATAGTGCACGTCAGACAGCAAAGCAGTTCACTGGGTTTTGAAACAGAGCCTTAGTTTTACATACGGTGTTTATTCAAATTGGAAATGCATTTGCATTTTTGTGCAAACCAATCCATTTTATTCACCATAATATTTTTACAATATGTTCAGAGCATTAGCTCCAGGCCATTGTGTCTCCGAGGAAGCTGGTAAATGAACATTTTGTTTTGTCCTGCAGTCATGCATGAATGTTTATCATCTGTAAATCTGGCTGAATAAGTGGTTTGAACGTCTACATCAACAGAAATAACTCAGGGCCATCCCTGCACACCTCGTGTTATTAAATATACAGATATTGAAAAACAAATAGCTTTCTTTTTATTTCCCATGCACAATGCTAATGAGAGACCACATGGAGTGTTATTAGCAACAGTTTGTTTTAATTAAGTATTAAACATTCCCCAGTGTTACTGTGTTTTGCATTAAAATTCATTGAAAGCAGAATATTTGCTCTCACTCTAAAAATGCTGGGGTTTTTTTTGCCCAACTTTGGGTAAAATATGGACTATAAAATATGGACCAAAAAATTGTTTTTAACCCAATGGCTGTTTTTTTTTTTCATATTTGACCTAAAGTTGGGTTAAAACAACTCGGCAATTATTCAATGGGAAGAAAAGCTTATAGATTTACTGAGTGATTTTCACATTTGAAACACTGAAAGCTGACCATTTCATCAAACATCATTTTAGGTTGATTTAGTGTATAGGGAATGTTTAATTGAAATAAGCTGTGTGTTATTTTGTATGTGTTTTATATCAGGTGTGGATACTCTTGTAAACACATTAAAGGCACATTATACTGATGACAAACTTTGGGAAAAGTAACGGAATAAAGAAAATGAAACACAAATGGTACAAGAATGCACTATGTCTAATTGTAGTTGTGAAGTAACCAATTTAGACTATTTGCAATTAATATGCACACATTCACTCGATTTAAACACCCACGCGATCGCACTCCAAAATGATCAATTACCGATTGTATCAATTGCATCATTACACCAGTAGGTGGCGACACGCGACAAAATTATGTTATTTTATTCATTTGTCTGTTCAGAATCGTGATCTGTTTGAAAATCATGATTCTCAATTTAACCAGAATTGTGTGGCTCTAATTCACTCTTATTTGCATGTCTTAACATATCGAAAAAGCTAAAGTTTCTTGTCACGAGTTTTTAATAGTTCACAATCACAGTTTTTCACCTGTGCAGTATTAAGTAATAATAATAATAATATGTTTTATTTATATAGCGCCTTTCCAGGGCTTTACAATGAACAAGCAACAATAGCAATGATAACAAACAAAACAACAGTAGATGAGAGTAAAAGATCAGTGAAGGTTGAATATGTAGGTGACTTTAGATGATATATACACTATCAGCGCTACGTATTTGGAACCCCTAAAAGGTTCTATACACTCTTAAAAAATGGGTTCCTCTGGGTTCTATATAGAACCCTGGGGTTCCATACTTGGCCAATAGAACCTTTTACCAAAAAAAAAATGGTTCTATATAGAACCATTTTGGAGTTCCATATATGAAGCGGGGGATGGAACCATTTCTGGTTCTAAATAGAACCATTTCTTCTAAGAATGTAATCTTTCTGTCTTCATAAATCACCAGTTGCCTCCTGTGAAATGTCTACTGTGACCGCTGCCACAGCGCCTGTCCCCGAGTGTGTGTAGGGGGCGTGGCTTAGCCATAGGTCAATTCTGCCGGCCCAGAAAGTTAGTAAAGACATCGTTAAACAGTGGCTCAACCTTAAGTTTGTCAAGCGACGAGAATACTTTCTATGCGCAAAAACTGTATTCTCGTCGCTTAATAACGATGTCTCTTTAACAAATCTTTTAACCAATTTCAATCCCTCAAGAAGCCTATGGAGGAGTGATCCAGCTCTCAGATTTAATTAAAAATATCTTCATTTGTGTTCTGAAAATAAACGAAAGTCTGACGGGGTTGATCAACATGAGGGAGAGTCATTACTGGCTGTTACGGACCCAATTTTCACGAGTATTACGTAAGCAGTGGACTCTACTAAAGCGCTCACACTGGGGTCGCTGTGGCAGAATGAACACTAATTATCTGGAGACTGTGGCGATGATGACATTTCAGATGTTTTTATAGGTATAGCAACACAAACACACACTGACTGCCACTGAGATGAATGAAAACGGATACGCTCCCCGGGTGTCCCACATGGCTGAGACTATAAAATGAGTTCATTTAAGACGAGTAAATGCATTAAATGATGGGCTTTGCTTTGACATGAACTATACTTTCTGGTGCTTGATAGCCATTGACTCCATTTCACCTTCATCGGTATCTAACACTTTAAAATAAGATTGACAGATGATACCTCAGTTAAAATTAATTTCATTTTCTAAAGGCAAGGCAAGTTTATTTATATAGCACATTTCATACACAGTGGCAATTCAAAGTGCTTTACATGGAAGAAATTAAAATAATCAAAAGAAATCAGAATAATTAAAACAGTTTAGAATAAAAAAAATCATAATGATAAAATAAAATACAGTAAATAATTAAAACAATTTAGAATCAAAAATAAAATGAAGTAGAGAAACAGTCGGATGAACAGTGGCACAGTGCTAAATGCCATCAATATAAATAAAAACAGTTAAGAGTAAAAATAAAATAAAATAAAGCATTTATTACTCTTAGTTGATGTTCATTTAACGTGAAGTGTCACTGCTCCATCAGAGGGCCTTTTGCCTTTGTTTGTTAAAATAAAAATATCCTGTACTAAACTGTGAAAGTGTTTGAAATTGGATGAATACTATACTTTAAATACTTTAAACAGGCTCCTCCCCCTTAGTGGGCGTGTCAGGTTTCATATTACAAATTTACTGCATAATCAAAACTTTTCCAATCTTGACGAAACGCATATTGTTGGAAAGGTCTGAGACCCGAGGTTTCATATTTACGGAGGTGTATTGCATTCACTTGAAGAAAAAAAAATCTACTGTGTTTTTCTGAATTAAGGAGTTAATTTTTCATGAGAAAAATAAAATTTGCTCTGTTTTACCGAATTAATGAGTTAATTTTTCATGAGGAAAAAACGTTTTGCTCTATTTTTCTGAATTAACGAGTTAATTTTTCATGGAATTTTTTTTTTGTTGCTGTTTTTCTGAATTAACGAGTTAATTTTTCATGCTCTGTTTTTCTAAATTAACTCGTTAATTCAGAAAAACAGAGCAAAAACTTTTTTTAGCACGAAAAATCAACTCATTAATTCAGAAAAACAGCAAAAAAACATTTTCTCATGAAAAATTAACTCGTTAATTCAGAAAAACAGAGCAAAAAAATTTTTTCTCATGAAAAATTAACTCATTAATTCAGAAAAACAGAGAAAAAAATGTTTCTCATGAAAAATTTACTCATTAATTCAGAAAAACAGAGCAATTTTTTTCTCATAAAAAATTAACTCCTTAATTCAGAAAAAACTGAATTAAAAAAAAACTGAATTTTTTTCTTCAAGTGAATGCAATACGCCTCCGTACATATTTGCTGACTGTTTTGTGATAGAAGTGATATTTTGACAGAAATGCATTAATTTGCAAAAGGAGAAACGATCACCTTTAAAATTTGGAGCACAAATGGCTTTGATTTCATTGGATTTTAGGAGTCCAGATTATTTACTCAAATATAGACTGTGTGTTTTGTAGTGCATTTGCTTTAACTTTGTAACGCTTTCATTTTTTAGGGCCTACACAAATCTGTATTCTTATGATGCATATCCAACTCAAACATATTTTTGATGAAAAATTATAGTTGAATCCACATCGAGGTTTAATCTATGATCTCAATCAAGGTCTTTCATGTCTCCGGTCGGCGAGTCAAGGAGAGTATTTAAACCAAATGTTAGAGATTTGTCTTGGGAACAACACACAAACCTGATACGTTAAGGCCGTGTGTGTGTGTGTGTGTGTGTGTGTGTTCATGCGAGTGTAAGATTAAGTAGTATATGTGAAGGACGTGTAATTGACCATCAGTTTACCCAGTGTGTGTGAAGGAAAGCTGGAGAAATATTTCTGACAAAAGCTTGTGAAAGTCATCAAAGTGAAACACAAAAACCTACAGTAGTTACATTTATCACACAACTTTGCTTAGGTTATTATTTTTTCCAAATGAATGGCATATAACAGTCTCGTCGGGCATCTCTCGGTGTCTGACTTTGCGATTTGCCGTCTTTTCATAGAAAGATGAGAGATAAAGCCCTGCTCGGCTCTGATGATAAAAGCTCTGAATCTGTAATAGAAAAACAAGTTTCAGCTGAATCCCCCAGAAACGTCTCTGAAGACAAACACAGCCGTTATCTTAAGATTACCCGCATTTATGAAGAAGCTGAACACACTCAAGGCTCTTTTGAATACTAATATTTCCCATACTGAGCACATTGTATGTTGAGGGACTGCCGCACACTGGATGTTTATTCCCTTTTCACTCCATTCTTTGTAAACCCTAGAAATGGTTGTGTGTGAAAATCCCAGTAACTGAGCAGATTGTGAAATACTCATGCTATGCTCAAAATCGCTTAAATCCCCTTTCTTTCCCATTCAGTTTGGAGTTCAGGAGATTGTCTTGAGCAGGACCACACCCCTAAATGCATTGAAGACACTGCCATGTGATTGGTTGATTAGATAATTGCATTAATGAGAAATTAAACAGGTGTTCCTAATAATCCTTTAGGTGCGTGAAACCTCCAACACTATGCCAGTGTTTCAGTTTCATTGTCCAACTCCTGTAAATGTATTAACATGCATATTATATTTGCTTTTCCATCAAGTCAAGTCAAGTCAAATATATTTATATTGCACTTTTCACAATATAGATTGCATCAAAGCTGCTTCACAGTATCAATCAAGATAACATAACAGTGTTTGTTTATTCATGAAAAAGACAATCAAGTTTGGTAGAGCTGATCAATGGTATGATGGGTCATTTAATTTAAATATCCCCAACTGAGCAAGCCAAAGGCAACAGTGACAAGCAACCGAAAAACTCCATCAAGTGACCCGACGGTGTCCTAAAACTCCATCAGATCACCCAACGGTTCTTCTCTGGCGTTTATGAACTAGAGGCCAAATTTACAGTAACTGTGAGATAAAAAATGTATATGAATGCCAGGCTAAATAAATGCGTCTTTAGTCTAGCTAAGTCATGGAAATCATTTTCCATGAATACGGAAAGAAAAACTTGGCAGATGCTTTCATCTAAAGTGATTTAAAGTGCATTCAGACTAAATTATTTCATCAGTATGTTGCTCTACTTTCAATTCACTTATAATGGATGCTATATTAAAGACAGTGATGTTTCATGTGGCATTTTTAACGGGAACACCGTAAAATACACTTGCATATCATCGCTAACGAGCACTATTTGCCTCGTCAACGTTAAAAGGGTTATTGTTGAAAATCCTCTTTCGATAATTCTAGTAAGAGAGGACAGGTGCTGTCTATCCATTTTGCTGATCATGTTTTTGGCTTTTAGTCCATGTGTGTTAGCTCTTTATGCTAATGCTGACAGGCTTTTAGCCGATTTGCACCTTTGATGACTCGTCCTGCACTACATATATTTTTGCCCAATCAGATGCGCTCTACAATACGAGTGTGGGAGACAAATATCACCTGCAACCAGCTGGAAAGGTAATCGGCTGAGAATGAGTCTTTTGATTTTGTCCTTCCCAAACTTCCCGTTTCAAAAGAGGAAGAAAATGCACTTGATGACTGATTTCAAGGCTTAGAAACGCTCCAGTGAACAACACCATCACAAAAATGTCTTGCATGTTGGTATAAATCATTTTAAGCCAGCATCGCATATATACATTCACAGACAATGCAAAACATTTTCCCAACACTCTTAGAAGAAAAGGTTCTATATAGAGCCTTAAAAGGTTCTATCAGCGCTACGTATTTGGAACCTCTAAAAGGTTCTATACACTCTTAAAAAAAAGGGTTCCTCTGGGTTCTATATAGAACCCTGGGGTTCCATACTTGGCCAATAGAATCTTTTACCAAAAAAAATGGTTCTATGGGCTATAGAACCATTTCGGAGTTCCATATGAAGCAGGGGATGATGGAACCATTTCTGGTTCTAAATAGAACCATTTCGTTTAAAAGTGAAAATTCAGAAACCAATCCATTCAGTAGCAAAATAGTTCAGTCTAGTTAAAATGGGCATTTATTTTATTTTTTGAACACGAATCCACACACAAACACACACACGTAGCCTACTAACCAGTCCTCTCCGCAAAGACTGTTTGTGAACGCGAATGTACGAGCACCTGGAGGAACACACTCTAAAGCCTTTTATTGATCGGATATGAAACAAATTTTCCACTGAAAGAAAAACTACGTCAGCCACTGGTCCAGATGACTGTGTGTGTGTTTGTGAACTTTTTCCGAAGAATAAACCACCTTATTTGATATTCAAGCTGTTTATTTCTGGCTTACCAGAGTAAGTAAGCAAGGTATGAAAGCCTGTGCTCACGGCTGAAGGGCGATGCCAAGCTTTTATAAAACGGTTACCACATAATACAAAATATTAAAGCCAAAAAAATATGTTTCAATGCAACTTTCTTGAAGTAAAGTTACTAAAAGCCTTCCTTCCGCTGGAAAAAATAGTCCCCGGTCGTGAAGCAACAGAAAGAAGTTACACGCATTATTTCTCCATTAGATGGCAGCAAACACTTCCTTTATGAGCGAGTCAGTCAGTCGAAGAAAATACGTATATTTATTGAAAGGACTGAAACTTGTGAACACGGATAAATGACTAGCGTGTATGGCACAGAAACCCCGTTCTGTTAAAAGCAGCGGACATTCAAACGGATTTTTTTATTACGAAAAATTAAAAAGGAAAATCCTAAATCTACTGTAAATGTTTACACACGCTCACTCGATCTCTCACAATAATAAGCTTCGATGAACAATATCAATGAGAAAAAACAAATGTTTGCGTTGCTAAGAGTGGTTGCTAGGGTTGTTGTGTAGTGATACACAAAACCGTTGTGTGAAGCGGTCGCAGCCGTGTTTTATCGTCAATAAAACACATTGACCAATCAGAATCGAGGACTGGAACTAGGCGATTTAGATGCTAAAAAAGTCTTTAGTCATTCAGAATGTTTTTGTGTTGTTTTGAATCTCAGAAAAACAAGTGTAGGTACATCCGCCGAGTCTCTGCTATTATAAGCACACACACGTAGCTCGGTGTGTGTGTGTGTGTGTGTGTGTGTGTGTGTGTGAGTGCATCTGCTGCGTGTGAAGCTCTGGTTTGTGCATCTGGCTCTGGAGATGTCGTGACAGTAGGTCACGGCTGAGTGTGTGTTTCTGTCATTTCAGCCTCATTTGCACTGTCACTAAACACACAGCACTGGTTTTATTTGTCCGCTGTAAATGGGCCAGGCAGTGGAAACAGCTCTGCGGGACACTGACCTGTGTTTTTACCCCAAACACACAAATAGACACCTTTTTTCTCTTTTACCGTTTTTAGATGATGGAGATTGAGTCGAGTAGATGTGGGAGAGTCTTTATTTTTTGCTGCACATTATTTATGTTTCTCTAACAAGGTATATTGAAAAGATTTGGGGTTTTGCAACTTTTTCTTTATTGATTTATTTATAAATAAAAATATAAGAAAGTTTTCTTTACTGCAGTAATTCTCTACATTTTTTATTCCATTGTCCACAATAATACTGAAATGATTTTTTTTTTAAACTTATTTATTTGGTAGGCTATTATATGGTAGGCTATACAGTCATATACATTTAAAAGTAAGTAAAATAAATGTATGCCTCAACTTTATGAGGCATAACTCCTTCCAATACATAACTTGCCCAAAAATCGAGTGTTTTGTCTGTCGTTTTGTACTTTCATGCAATCAGATATTCATTTTTGTGGTTTAGCTAATCATAGTTCAGGTTTGGATCTGTTATTTTTTCTAATCCAATATTGCATGCCAATAAACTTTGTATAATGACATTGTGCAAGCGCTCATACATCAGCTCACGGTCTCAGACCTGATCAAGATTACAACTTGGTTGCAGTTCTGTTGGTTTGTGAATTGATGTCATATTGGGGGAATTTTGTTCTCTTTTGCATGTGCATGTAAGTTTGTAAGGTATTGGTTTATATATCGCCAGTTACATATGCAGATAAAGTTGGACATGCTTAAATATCGAGTTAATTATCTCAGAATTACGAGAATTTTTCATGGAAAAAAGTTTTTGCTCTGTTTTTCTGAATTAATGACTTAATTATCTCATTAATTCATAAAAACAGAGATTTTTACTGTAAAGCCAGAGTTTTTAATTTTCAACATGTTTTATAATGTTTTAATGTTTTAAAATTTTTTAATAGAAAAATTAATCTCGTAAATCTGAGATAATTAACTCGTTAATTCACAAAAACAGAGCAAAACTTTTTTTTCATGAAAAATTATCTCGTAATTCTGAGATAATTAACTCGTTAATTCAGAAAACCAGAGCAAAAACTTTTCTTCATGAAAAATATCTTGTAATTCTGAGATAATTAACTCGTTAATTCACAAAAACAGAGAAAAACTTTTTTTCATGAAAATGTATCTCGTAATTCTGAGATAATTAACTCGTTAATTCAGAAAAACAGAACAAAAACTTTTTTTCATGAAAAATATCTTGTAATTCTGAGATAATTAACTCACAAAAACAGGGCAAAAACTTTTTTCATGAAAAAATATCTCGTAATTTTGAGATAATTAACTCGTTAATTCAGAAAACCAGAGAATGTGAATGCAATACGCTACCATAGATAAATACATATTGTGACAACATCATTATTGAATGTTGCTGTAATATTTAAGGAAGTGTTTGTGGTGTCAGAGACTTAAACCACATTGGAATATTACTGTAAATCATTAGCTAGTTGTAATCAGAAATGACTATGAGCTGTGAATGAGCTTGATATTTCCACACAGATGTCCTTCACACCTTACTTCCTCAGTTTTTTTCTCTCTTGGAGGGAAAAAGGTTTTCAGCTCAAAGCCAATAAACATTCTGGACAGCCGGAACAGTTTGTTCCAGAGACAAGCTTGTGCTTTTTGCTCTTTGTGTTGCTAACCTTTTGGTTTTTGAGCAAATGTTTATTATGTAATATATTTGTCAGAACAATTACAAACACAAGCTTGTGTGAACATGCTGTGTTTATTTGTCCGTGCTCTTGTCTGCTAATATAATGCTCTTCCTCAGTATTTCTTGTCTTGTTTTCTAGTAGAAATGAAGATACATTGACTTATGGACGCTTGTTTCCACCACTGAATAATAAAACAAATAATAATAATTGCGACTTTTTATCTCACAATTGCGAGAATTGCGAGATATAAAGTCAGAATTGCGAGATATAAAGTCAGAATTGTGAGATATAAAGTCAGAATTGTAAGATATAAAGTCAGAATTGTGAGATATAAAGTCAGAATTGCGAGATATAAAGTCAGAATTGCGAGATATAAAGTCAGAATTGCGAGATATAAAGTCAGAATTGCGAGATATAAAGTCAGAATTGTGAGATATAAAGTCAGAATTGCGAGATATAAAGTCAGAATTGCGAGATATAAAGTCAGAATTGCGAGATATAAAGTCAGAATTGCGAGATATAAAGTCAGAATTGTGAGATATAAAGTCAGAATTGCGAGATATAAAGTCAGAATTGCGAGATATAAAGTCAGAATTGTGAGATATAAAGTCAGAATTGCGAGATATAAAGTCAGAATTGTGAGATATAAAGTCAGAATTGCGAGATATAAAGTCAGAATTGCGAGATATAAAGTCAGAATTGCGAGATATAAAGTCAGAATTGTGAGATATAAAGTCAGAATTGTGAGATATAAAGTCAGAATTGCGAGATATAAAGTCAGAATTGCGAGATATAAAGTCAGAATTGTGAGATATAAAGTCAGAATTGCGAGATATAAAGTCAGAATTGTGAGATATAAAGTCAGAATTGTGAGATATAAAGTCAGAATTGCGAGATATAAAGTCAGAATTGCGAGATATAAAGTCAGAATTGCGAGATATAAAGTCAGAATTGCGAGATATAAAGTCAGAATTGCGAGATATAAAGTCAGAATTGCGAGATATAAAGTCAGAATTGTAAGATATAAAGTCAGAATTGCGAGATATAAAGTCAAAATTGCGAGATATAAAGTCAGAATTGCGAGATATAAAGTCAGAATTGTGAGATATAAAGTCAGAATTGTAAGATATAAAGTCAGAATTGTGAGATATAAAGTCAGAATTGCGAGATATAAAGTCAGAATTGCGAGATATAAAGTCAGAATTGCGAGATATAAAGTCAGAATTGCGAGATATAAAGTCAGAATTGTGAGATATAAAGTCAGAATTGCGAGATATAAAGTCAGAATTGCGAGATATAAAGTCAGAATTGCGAGATATAAAGTCAGAATTGCGAGATATAAAGTCAGAATTGCGAGATATAAAGTCAGAATTGCGAGATATAAAGTCAGAATTGTGAGATATAAAGTCAGAATTGCGAGATATAAAGTCAGAATTGCGAGATATAAAGTCAGAATTGTGAGATATAAAGTCAGAATTGCGAGATATAAAGTCAGAATTGTGAGATATAAAGTCAGAATTGCGAGATATAAAGTCAGAATTGCGAGATATAAAGTCAGAATTGCGAGATATAAAGTCAGAATTGTGAGATATAAAGTCAGAATTGTGAGATATAAAGTCAGAATTGCGAGATATAAAGTCAGAATTGCGAGATATAAAGTCAGAATTGTGAGATATAAAGTCAGAATTGCGAGATATAAAGTCAGAATTGTGAGATATAAAGTCAGAATTGTGAGATATAAAGTCAGAATTGCGAGATATAAAGTCAGAATTGCGAGATATAAAGTCAGAATTGCGAGATATAAAGTCAGAATTGCGAGATATAAAGTCAGAATTGCGAGATATAAAGTCAGAATTGCGAGATATAAAGTCAGAATTGCGAGATATAAAGTCAGAATTGTGAGATATAAATTGTTGACTTTAAAAAAAAAGGGGGTTGTTATTTGAAATGAAAATCTCAATGACACTAAAAAAACACACTAAAAATAACATCAATTTAAATGGTCCCTTTTATTTGTTAAAGTTGCACTCAGCTGTAAACCTATGAGCAGAACTGCAAGTTTTATTGTGCTGCTGTTTCTTTCTCTTTGTTTATTTAGCTCAGCACTCGCTCACCTCTGGCTCTTGTTTTGGGGTGACGGGGGTCCTGGTGCCATACAGGGCCAGAACATTGTGTTGATGATCAGTGGGATCATTTCTCAGCCGCAGTGCTTCTTGTTTTCACTTTCTCCTGAACTGCTGTGAGTTCAGAAACACTGCGAGAACAAACTCAAATGAAAGTATCCCACGTCTCCATATCCTCTGCCCGGTGCGGTGTGTGTTGGGCGGCTGCCAGCGCGGCGAGGGAGAGTACAGTGTATTTCTTTAATTAGTCGGGTATTAATATTTAGTGTCTCTTTTAACCTTCTCTGGCACATGACGGATCCTGGACTCTATAAGTAAGAGTGTTTTCTCTTTCCTTCAGGGCTGTTTAATGGAAAGATGTTATAAAAGTTTAAATGGGACCTATTATGCCCTTTTACAGAGTCTTGATGTGTTTCAGGCTCTACTAGAATTGATTATTCTCCTCATATTCTCCATTGTTGCGGCTCCTCTCTTCCCAGTCTGTCAGTAACGCTCTGTTTACTTCCTGTCTCCTCCTTCTGAAAAGCACACTGTGCTCTGATTGGTCGGCTGGATCAGTGTGCTGTGATTGGTCGAGCGCTTCGAGTGTGTTCGGGAAAGCCCCGCCCCTTTCCAGTTTAACACACTACTAACTAACTCAACCAGGCCCCGCCCCTTTATTCTGCGCATGAATTATTATAATGAGGAATATTGTGACGTGTTCGTTCCCGGGAGAAACTCGAGACTACAGTGGAGGCGTTTCAGGAGTTTTTCGGAAAAATTACCCAAGTTTATGAAGAAAAAATGGGGTTATGGGTTTCTATTTCAAGCATCAAGGTACTTAATTTTTATTGCGCAAGTAAATGTATCTTGATTTAAAAATCTTATTTGTACTGAAAACAAGACACACATACTGAGGAAGAGCATTATTTTTTTTAGCAGCGTCACAGATGTGTCGTCTACACAAATGAGCAATCAGTTAATCAATGATTTTGGCTTAAGCGTAGATGGGTGTGTTCTGCATTAATCCCAATGAGCCGATGGCACACACACACACACTCAGACGAATGCGTCAGGCACTTAATCGTTGTCTGGTTGCCTGTAACAAATAAAGCTTGGCTGGAGGCCACATCGAGGGCAGGAGGAGAGGATCTGCCGCAGGGCATTGTCATCTATTTTATTCATGGTTTCTATTCATTTCATTTCTCTCACCATTGATGATTACAGATGGACGTTAATATATAGGGCCAACCAAAATAGTTAATGTGATTTGACTCTTATTTGGTACATAACCACACTCTAAAACAATGCTGGGTTGTTTTAACCCAAATCTGGGTAAAATATGGACAAACCCAAATGGTGGGTTAAAAATGTAACTACACTCTAAAAAATGCTGGGTTGTTTTAACCCAATTTTGGGTAAAATATGGACAAACCCAGCCATTGGGTTACACTTTTAGATTACGTTTTTAACCCAACGGCTGGGTTTGTCCATATTTTACCCAAAATTGGGTTAAAACAACCCAGCATTTTTTAGAGTGTACTGTATGTAGATTTATATATAATTTATATTATATATAAATATAAATATTTTATATATACATACATACATACATCTTCTTCCGCTCATCCGGGGCCGGGTCGCGGGGGCAGCAGTCTAAGCAGAGATGCCCAGACTTCCCTCTCCCTAGACACTTCCTCCAGCTCTTCTGGGGGGATACCGAGGCGTTCCCAGGCCAGCCGGGAGACATAGTCTCTCCAGCGTGTCCTAGGTCTTCCCCGGGGCCTCCGCCCAGTGGGACGTGCCCGGAACACCTCCCCAGGAAGGCGTCCAGGAGGCATCCGGAACAGATGCCCGAGCCACCTCAGCTGACCCCTCTCGATGTGGAGGAGCAGCGGCTCTACTCTGAGCTCCTCCCGAGTGACCGAGCTTCTCACCCTATCTCTAAGGGATCGCCCAGCCACCCTGCGGAGAAAGCTCATTTCAGCCGCCTGTATCCGGGATCTTGTCCTTTCGGTCATGACCCAAAGCTCATGACCATAGGTGAGAGTAGGAACGTAGATTGACTGGTAAATCGAGAGCTTTGCCTTACGGCTCAGCTCCTTCTTCACCACAACAGATCGGTACATCGACCGCATTACTGCTGAAGCTGCACCGATCCGTCTGTCAATCTCCCGTTCCATCCTTCCTTCACTCGTGAACAAAACCCCAAGATACTTAAACTCCTCCACTTGAGGAAGGATCTCTCCACCAACCTGAAGTGGGCAAGCCACCCTTTTCCGGCTGAGGACCATGGCCTCGGATTTTGAGGTGCTTATTTTCATCCCAGCCGCTTCACACTCGGCTGCAAACCGTCCCAGTGCATGTTGAAGGTCCTGGTATGAAGGGGCCAACACGACAACATCATCCGCGAAGAGCAGAGACGAAATCGTGTGGTCCCCAAACCTGACACCCTCCGGCCCCTGGCTGCGCCTAGAAATTCTGTCCATAAAAATCATGAACAGAACCGGCGACAAAGGGCAGCCCTGCCGGAGTCCAACATGCACCGGGAAGAAGTCTGACTTACTACCGGCAATGCGAACCAAGCTCCTGCTTCGGTCATACAGGGATCGGACAGCCCTTAGCAAAGGACCCCGGACCCCATATTCCCGGAGCACCCTCCACAGGCCGCCTCGGGGGACACAGTCGAATGCCTTCTCCAAATCCACAAAACACATGTGGACTGGTTGGGCAAACTCCCATGAACCCTCCAGCACCCTGTAGAGAGTATAGAGCTGGTCCAGTGTTCCACGGCCAGGACGAAAACCGCACTGTTCCTCCTGAATCCGAGGTTCCACTATCGGCCGTATTCTCCTCTCCAGTACCCTGGCATAGACTTTCCCAGGGAGGCTGAGAAGTGTGATCCCCCTATAGTTGGAACACACCCTCCGGTCCCCCTTCTTAAAAAGAGGAACCACCACCCCGGTCTGCCATCCCAGAGGCACTGTCCCCGACCGCCACGCGATGCTGCAGAGGCGTGTCAACCAAGACAGCCCCACAGCATCCAGAGACTTGAGGTATTCGGGGCGGATCTCATCCACCCCCGGTGCCTTGCCACCGAGGAGTTTCTTGACTACCTCGGTGACCTCAGCTAGGGTGATGGACGAGTCCACCTCCGAACCCTCAGCCTCTGCTTCCTCAATGGAAGACGTGACGGCGGGATTGAGGAGGTCCTCGAAGTATTCCTTCCACCGTCCGACGACATCCCCAGTCGAGGTCAACAGCCGCCCACCCCTACTGTAAACAGCATTGGTAGGGGACTGTTTCCCCTTCCTGAGGCGCCGGACAGTTTGCCAGAATTTCTTCGAGGCCAGCCGATAGTCCTTCTCCATGGCCTCACCGAACTCCTCCCAGGCCCGAGTTTTTGCCTCCACGACCACCCGGGCCGCAGTCCGCTTGGCCTGCCGGTACCTGTCAGCTGCCTCCGGAGTCCCACGAGCCAACCAGGCCCGATAGGACTCCTTCTTCAGCTTGACGGCATCCTTTACTTCCGGTGTCCACCACCGGGTTCGAGGATTGCCGCCTCGACAGGCACCGGAGACCTTACGGCCACAGCTCCGAGCAGCCGCTTCGACAATGGAGGTGGAGAACATGGTCCACTCAGACTCAATATCTCCAGCCTCCTTCGGGATCTGGTCGTAGCTCTGCCGGAGGTGAGAGTTGAAGATCTTTCTGACAGGAGATTCGGCCAAACGTTCCCAGCAAACCCTTACAGTACGCTTGGGTCTGCCGAGTCCGTCCAGCCTCCTCCCCCGCCATCGGATCCAACTCACCACCAGGTGGTGATCAGTTGACAGCTCCGCCCCTCTCTTCACCCGAGTATCCAAGACATATGGCCGCAGGTCAGATGAAACGACCACAAAGTCGATCATCGACCTACGGCCTAGGGTGTCCTGGTGCCACGTGCACTGGTGGACACCCTTATGCTTGAACATGGTGTTCGTTATGGACAAACTGTAACTAGCACAGAAGTCCAATAACTGAACACCACTCGGGTTCAGGTCGGGGGGGCCGTTCCTCCCAATCACGCCCCTCCAGGTGTCACTGTCGTTACCCACGTGAGCGTTGAAGTCCCCCAGTAGAACAACGGAGTCCCCAGTCGGGGCACTTTCCAGCACCCCTCCCAGAGACTCCAAGAAGGCCGGGTACTCTACACTGCCGTTTGGCCCGTAGGCACAAACGACAGTGAGAGACCTATCCCCGACCCGTAGGCGCAGAGAAACGACCCTCTCGTTCACCGGGGTAAACTCCAACACATGGCGGCTGAGCTGGGGGGCTATAAGCAAGCCCACACCAGCCCGCCGCCTCTCACCATGGGCAACTCCAGAGTGGTGAAGAGTCCATCCTCTCTCAAGGAGTGTGGCTCCAGAACCCAAGCCATGCGTAGAGGTGATTCCGACTATCTCTAGTCGGAACCTCTCAACCTCACGCACAATCTCGGGCTCCTTCCCCGCCAGTGAGGTGACGTTCCACGTCCCTAAGGCTAGATTCCGTGTCCAGGGATCGGGTCGCCGAGGCCACTGCCTTCGACTGCCGCCCAATCCTCTCTGCACCGGCCCCTTACGGCTCCTCCTGCAGGTGGTGAGCCCATATATATATTTTATATATATAAACAATATTTTTTTCTTAAATATATACAAGCATGTGTGTGTGTATTTATATATAAAAAATAATTATACACAGTGCACCCACATATATTATGTAAACACACTTTTATTTTGGATGCGATTAATCGTTTGACAGCCCTAATATAGTCTCTCTATATATATATACACACACACACACACTTAGAGAAACACACACGTGTTTAAAAACTTTTGTTAGATGTGATTTATCATGATTTATCATGATTTGAACTTGTAAATATGGGATTATGGTTGATTTTTTTAATTTATTTGTGTATAAATTTGTAATTTATACACAAATAATATTATATGTGATATTATTGGTAATTACTTGTTTTTTATTTGTGAAATTATTTGTAATTGTTACTTTGTAATTATTTGTGAAATTTACGACCAATTTCTGAGTGCAAATTGTTTCAAAGTAAATCCTTCTCTAATTTCTTCT
>NW_024121754.1:2625135-2841340 GCF_016745375.1 Pimephales promelas
CTTGCAATTTCTGAGTAAAAATCATTTCTTAGAAAATCCTACAGCATTTTTGTCAGTGACCAGAATTTTATATTGATTTAGGATTTCTGTTGCAACCACACTCAGCATCAGATGTACTGTGAGCATCACTCTCATTTATTATTCATTCATTTATTGAACTGCCAGGATACGAATACGTCGCTCTCAACAGGTGCGTCTAAGCAGCAAGAGCGCTTTAAAAGCCATTAGTGGCTTCAGGACGTGTGTGTGTTCACTTGCTTGATTTAAATGTTTTAAAAAGGAGGACACAAGAGGAGAGATTTGCATTTGGATAATGGACACTCCTAAATGATGTTTATTTGACATCAGTGTCCTTGGAGAGCAGGGGAAGATGTCTTATACTGTGTGTTCAATGATTCGTTAATGGACAACTTTAGCATACTGTTTATTTCAGTCAGAGAGAGAGAAAACGGTAAATACAGATTTATGATTATGGACAGACTGGTTCTGCCTTAAAGGAGTAGTTCACTTTAAAAAAAACTTTTGCTGATAATTTACTCTGTCATCCAAGATGTCTTCAGTCGAAAAGAAATATTGGAAATCCAGGATTTTTCTCCATATAATGGACTTCAATGGGGTCCAAACGGTTCAAGGTCCAAATGAGAGTTTCAGTGCAGCTTCAAAGGGCTTTAAACGACACCAGACGATGAATAAGGGTCTTATCAAGCGAAACGATCGCTCATTTCAAAAATAAATACAAAAGTTTTATAAGTTTTATATAGTTTGTGATGTGCTCTGTGATGTGCGTACGTGACTCCCCTGTTCATCAAAATGAACAAATCTTTTTTCGAGTCATTTGGTTCATTCAACGAACGAATTGACTCGTAAAAAGATTTGTTTTAAAAGTGAACTACTCCTTTAAGAGAAAAATGTTTTGCTTTTTTAAAATGATGTCTGACTAGAGGTTTGATTTGTTTTGAGCGAGTACAGTTGAAGAGAGTGAGCTGTTACTTAAAATATTTACATTTATCGATTTAAAGTTGCAAACCATGTTGGTCTTTATATTGTGTGTAATTTAAACTCAAATTTCTGCATCAATTGATTAAAAAAAATCAAACAATTATAACTTAATGAAATTGTCTGTGGATATCGAGTTCCCATCATGGATTAGGAGAAAACAAATGTTGAAATTAGTGTTATTTAATATTTTATAATATGCTTTATTTTAAGGTGTCACTGCAATTGACTGTTATTATAATGGTAAGAACACTGCAAAATAAAGTGTTTCCGTAATATCTTACTTGTTTATTAATATTCATGCTAAATAAGATGTATCAAGCGTGTGCTATGATGCCTGTGAATTTTAATTGTTATAAATCAGATTAATTGATTCCAGGGCCAGTATTTGGAGCGACTCAATAATTTATGGCATAAACGCAATTTTTTAAGTTGATTGCTCAAAATATTAAGTTCCTTCAACTCAGTGTAGCTTGCTGGTTGAATGTAATTTCATTTGAAGAATGAAAAGCATAATTTTTTATAATATTTTTTTTTTTTTTGTGAATGTAAAATATCTTATCTTTAAAAAAAAAATTAAATTTTTTTTTATGACAATATCTTGTGTCACTATAAAAAATAAGCGATTCTGTACTGCTGAAACGAATCGTCAGTAATTCTCACTGAACTTACGAAGGTTTGTATCTAATTTGCATAATGCAAGTCTGTGGTCTTGATTGGGTGACATCTCTTAGCTCCGCCCTCAAACACTGTAGTGTATCTGAGAGTGTATGAGTTTGGTTCGTGTCGAGCAGACGCTGTTTTCTGAGATTGATATGGTAAAACCCACGCCATCGTTACTGTTCGTATCACTGTGATCAAGAGCTGAGATCCACATATGATAATGAGCGGTTGCTTTCTGACCAATCACAGCAGAGCAGCTCTCAGAGAGGCGGGGCTTAGAGAGACACTGAGAGAAAAGAGCTGAAGCTGCAGTGGAGATTACGATGAGAACATTAAAGTGTTTTTAATCTTGGATTCATGGAAATATGTTGTAAGAGAAAACAAAACAATATTTAACCTTTAAAATAGCATAATGGGGCACTTTAAATTATGAGAGAAAATACATTTCCGCTGAAGTCGACACACTCGGGGTCACATCCGTCACACATGCGTCTCCTCTGATGGAGTCCCTATGGAATGTGTATATTTATTTATTTTAAAAGGGGAGTGCAATGAACTGGTCCCACTCAGTATGTGGTGTATTTACAGTTCAGAGGTCATATCCTACACGTTCTAGCAGTTTTTGGTTTGCATTAGCCACTTATTCTGTTAGTCAGGATTTATTGCTCCAATCATTTTTGTATACTTTGCCCAGCCTCTCTCTCACCCTTTTCTCACATTCAACCCGATGTCACGAGAATTCGTACGAAATTTTACGAGGTGGCTAATTCGTAACAATTCGTACGACCTCACTCGTACGAATTAGTACGTTTTTGCTAAATCTTACATATTTTACGAATTGGCCAATTCGTATGAATTTGTACGAATGACCTACCCCTGACCCCGCCCCTAAACCTACCCGTCACGTGAGTTTGGACAAATCGTATGAATTAGTACGAATTAGCACTTTTTAATCACTTGTACGAATTGGTCGTGAGATAGCGTAGCATTTTCAAGAGTTCGATATGTAAATAACCTCTGTTATGACTGGATAACCTCCTTGCATGTATAGCATGAATTCTAATGTTTATAATTTATTTTTATTTAATTTACATGAATTGAATGTATTTGCTTGTGTTTATTTAAATGTTTACATGTAAATATATAATTCCAATAAAAAATTGTAATATATATATATATATATATATATATATATATATACATTAATTTACATATTTATTTACATACATTTATTTTTCTAGATATATTTTTAGCTGGGCTGTGAAACGATTAATAGCGATAAATCGCATCCATATAATATAATATAATTAATATAATATAATATAAATAACACATTTTTCTTAAACGTATAAATATATACATATTTATTTACATATATTTATTTTTTTAGATATATTTATTTTATATATACAATTAATCGTATCCAAATTATATAATGACCAATGACCAGCTAATTGTACATTATTCTTTAGTAATGTATGTGTTAAAAAACAAATGTTTATTAAAATTAGAAATATAAAAGAAAATTTATTTAGACGTGTGTAACACATTTTTCTTAAACGTATAAATATATACATATTTATTTACATATATTTATTTTTTTTAGATATATTTATTTTATATATACGATTAATCGCATCCAAATTATATAATGACCAATGACCAGCTAATTGTACATTATTCTTTACTAATGTATGGGTTAACAAACAAATGTTTATTAAAATTAGAAATATAAAAGAAAATTTATTTAGACGTGTGTAACACATTTTTCTTAAACGTATAAATATATACATATTTATTTACATATATTTATTTTTTTTAGATATATTTATTTTATATATACGATTAATCGCATCCAAATTATATAATGACCAATGAAACAGCTAATTGTACATTTATTCTTTACTAATGTATGGGTTAACAAACAAATGTTTATTAAAATTAGAAATATAAAAGAAAATTTATTTAGACGTGTGTAACACATTTTTCTTAAACGTATAAATATATACATATTTATTTACATATATTTATTTTTTTAGATATATTTATTTTAGATATACGATTAATCGCATCCAAATTATATAATGACCAATGACCAGCTAATTGTACATTATTCTTTACTAATGTATGGGTTAACAAACAAATGTTTATTAAAATTAGAAATATAAAAGAAAATTTATTTAGACGTGTCTAGATTCAATACTTTAAGCTTTAAATGGGAAGTTAAAGGCTGATTCTCTTTGTAAGTGTTCGAGTCACTGACTGCTAAACCTCATTCAGAACACAATTGACTTATTTTGATTAAAGTTCAGGTATTCAGAGGGAGTTAGGCCGATGAGATGTGTGTGTGTGTGTGTGTGTGTGTGTGTGTGTGTGTGTGTGTGTGTGTGTGTGTGTGTGTGTGTGTGTGTGTGTGTGTGTGTGTGTGTGTGTGTGTGTGTGTGTGTGTGTGTGTGTGTGTGTGTGTGTGTGTCTGTCTGCCTTCAGCTCGGCTCATTCTGCAGAGGAATGCTAATGCACACCGGGAACGGCGTTATCCCGATCTCAGCCTAATGATCTGAGCTGCTGTCCACATTCATTATAGATATGATTCTGAACACAGTTGTGATGTTGTTGAGATCACTTCTGAGAGGAGATGTAAAAGTGTCCATTGCTTTCCATGTACTTGCATTGCTATGTAGGAGAAACACTTGACAAAATTGTTCTTAAAGCGATACTCCACCCAAAAATGAAAATTCTGTCATCATTCACTCACCCTCAAGTTGTTGCAAACCTGTGCGAGTTTCTTCACTCTAAAAAATGCTAGGTTGTTTTAACCCAATTTTAAGTCAAATATGGAAATTTCTTACATTTTAGTTAAGAATAATCCAACGGCTGGGTTTGTCCACATTTGACCCAAAGTTGGGTTGAAACTTAGAGTGTTTCTTCTGCTGAACACAGAGACTTCCATAGTATTTTATTTTCAATGGTGCCAAAGTTGCAATCGTTCTTCAATATATCTTCCTCTGTGTTCAGCATAAGAAAGAAACTCAAAGAGTTTGCAACAACTTGAGAGTGAATAAATGATGACTTTTCATTTTGGGCTGGAGTATCCCTTTAATGCAAAATAGTAGTGCATTTTATGTATTGAAATTCTGATTTTTTTTAATTTCTTTATAGGTGAAACACTTTCCTACAGAATTGAGCTTAAAGCAAAATAGTAGTTTTATTAATTAATTTGTTGTTTGTTTATGTACTTATTAGTATGAGGTGATAGTTAGAAGTCGTTTTTGCATTTAAATTTTTTATTGACATTTTCTGTCAATGTTTTTGCATTTATTCAAATTTTATTTAAAAAAATATTTATTTAATATTTATTTAAAATTCTATTTATGTACAGTACACTGTAAAAAAATATTGATGGTTTAACTTAAAAAAAAGGTTGCCTTAAAATTTTAAGTACATTGAACTGGAAAAAGTGAGTTAATACAATGAAGGAGATTAATTTAACCATCAGAAACTCAAAATTATATGTTATCTGAACTAAATAAATTATTTAAGTTGATTTGACACAAAAGAAAAAATGTGATCACTGTACAAAAAATATTGTTGGTTTAACTTAAAAAGGTAAGTAACCTGGGTTGCCTTAAAATTTGAAGTTGATTGAACTGGAAAAAGTGAGTTAATACAATGAAGGAGATTAATTTAACCATCAGAAACTTAAAATAATAAGTTATCTCAACTAAATAAATTATTATAAAGTTGATTTGACAAAAGAAAATATGTTGTGATAAGTCTTGAAAATATTTTTTAGTGGTATGCCTATTCATTTTTTAAATCAATTTGTAGTTATGTCATTTTCCCCTCATACAGGCCCTTTAATAATACTCTAATTTGTTTATTTACTTGCTTAGTATGGGGTACAAGTTAGCATCCATTTATTGTTTATTTGTTTTAGCATTTAATTTTTTATTTAGCCCTACATTTTTGTATGTTTTTGCATTTATTTAATCAAATTTCTATTTATGTAGGCCTATTTTTTTTATTATTTTTTTTAATAGTTTATTTTTATGTATTTGCATTTATTTAAATCAGTTATTTAATTATCTATTTTTTTTTATCAATTTAAATGTATTTATTAAACGGGGAAAAAATGGCATAAAACACTCTAATTGTGCTTAAAGCAATTTTAGTGCATTTCTGTATCCGGTGTGCCGGCGTGAAGCATCGCAGAGGAGAGACTCTGAATACTGATGACATTATTGCACAGAATCGGCTCCACTCCTCCATCTGCATTCACTCTCTCCTGCATTAGATACCGCACATATTGTCAATTAAAATACGATTAGCAGTAATGACAAAAGGTGTCCCTGTTTTGACTGGAGCAGGTGAAAAAGCGGATCGTTTAGGCAAACATGACGGATTAATTTTGGCAGGAGCTCTTGCACTCATGGGTTTGCATTCAACACACGCCGTATAGCATAAAACCATATCTGTCATATTGTAAATAATGAGCCGTCTCTCACAGTGATCCCTGAAAACACCACACACTGGCCTTTCCAAGAGACAAACACATTACGGGAAATACAAGAACATCTTTGCTCACTCTTTACACTGAGGTGCAGGTGTGAGACTTGCTCGCTTCTTGCAGGGAATTTCTTTTTATATTTCTATAAATCACACATAGAAGCTCATGAAATAAAGGTTATTTGAGAGAACTACAAGATGGCACGCTGAGACGCCTCTAAGGCCAAACTCCTATAACTCAATCAGTAAATCTTTACAAGAGAAATGAAATGAACGATTAAAGACGGTTCCAGGATAACAAAAATGCTTTAGGATGTAACTTTTATTTTACACTCTTAGAAGAAAAGGTTCTATCAGTGCTACGTATTTGGAACCCCTAAAAGGTTCTATACACTCTTAAAAAATGGGTTCTATATAGAACCCTGGGGTTCCATACTTGGCCAATAGAACCTTTTACCAAAAAAAAAAAAAAATGGTTCTATATAGAACCATTTTGCAGTTCCATATATAAAGCGGGGGATGGAACCATTCCAAAAAGATTTTTCCCCCAAAAAAAAAAAAGATTGGAAAAAGATTTTTTTTTCTTCATCATTACACTGTAAAAATGATGATCAATGACAACACGTTTTTACATTGCTTTAACTCATCGAAATAAGGTTTAGAAGAAGTTATAAAGCAATTTAAGTTGAAATGACTTGAAGTTGATTGTACTTAAAAAAATTAAGTCAGCAATTTTTTTTCCAGTTTAGAAACTATATATACTTTACTTCCTTATAGAAAAATATGATATGAGCTTTATTTGATTATATTTTTGATTCTAAGAGAAAAGCCCTGATTATTCTTCTCTTCCATCAACATTTCTCCACCTTCCACAACTCTGTGTGACCGCAGTAACTTTTAATGCATAATTCTGGAAAATCCCTTTCCCAATTTTTTTTTTTTTTTTTAGTTATTCTCTTTTCAAAGACATGTGGCCCTAACTATGAGACAGCGTTGTAGTTTTCTAATGTTTTTAGTGCAAACTTGTATCGATTATGGGATGCTGACCGCTTTCCTCACTCTCCTTTAGGGCTTTGCTGAAATCTTGTGAACATTTGTAATGCTAATGATGTTTTCTTTAGCCCTGCAATGCAGTAAATGCGCTTATCTTCAGCCAGAGAGCTATATACGGTCACAGAACACGGCATGCCTTTCTCTCAACCAAGATCTGAACATTGTCTATCATAAAAGCACAAGTGTAGTTGACAATATGAGTCAGAAATGCGGAGTTTAATCAGTTTGTTTGACATGTTGATAGGATGCAGGACTCATCAAACTAGTGTTTTCCATGACGGCTAGATGCCGTTTCAGACGTATTCAGAGTTCGATCCATTTCAACATCTGGAGATCATTTGGTTCCTTCAGAGAGTTGTTTATCAGACTGAACACCATACATAGAGATCTTGTTTTCATGCAAAAAAGAAAAAAAAAAAGAAGAATGAAATTGCTGAAGGCACAGAATTCTTCACATCTTGTTGGTCTGTTTTAGACATGTTTCTGTTTCAGGGTTTAAAACAGTTTGAGTGTATTTTTCATTTAGGCTAGGCTAGGCTAATGTGTTGCACGTACACCATTACAGAAAGCATCAAAGGTACACATTTAGAAACTATAACCTCAATTTTCCTCCTCAGATAAACAAGAAAGCATGAAAATAAAGATGGAAGGAAGATATGATTCAGGTAAATTTATATTTCGCTGTAGGCTGTTCTCCAAAGCTGATGCAGTGCAGAAAGTGAAGGTAAAGTCAAGTTGTGTGTTTTGAACTGTCATCGCCAGCCACTACTGGAACCAGAGCAATATATAATTCATATGTTTTCCCGGCTTTACTGGTTTAATATATTCTGAATCGGCGGGTCACGTGACCTCGGGGCGAAACGTTGTGCCAAACTCTTATCGCGAGCGAAGATTGCTGCATAATTCATATTCATCGTCGTAATGAATTCTCCCTTTAAGCCCAAGAGTAAAAGCTAATTTTACAGCAGCTGTGTGTGTGTGTGTGTGTGTGTGTGTGTGTGTGTGTGTGTGTGTGTGTGTGAGAGACACTCGGGAGAAAATGGCGTCATGATGGGACGAACGTGCTAAAGTTTGAAAGTCATTGCGGTTGTTAAATTGCGACTTTCTTCAATTATTCTCAAGACGCAGAACAACTCTGGGAAGGTCAGTCAAGTCTCATTAATAGTCAATATAACTTGCCAATGTGAAAAAGCGTCAAATTAATTATTTATGTGTTTTACTTATTTATTTGTTGTTAAAAAACACATTGGGAATTCCCCATGTCATGATAGCATCGGGGAATTAGCCCTGTATTGTGTTGTTGAAGCTGCTGTAGTACTCCTGACGAATGAAAGTGTTGATTTCGGTGACCCCAAACTCTGGAAGTGAAGTGTACGTCGAGATTTAATCTAATAGCGAACTTTACTACTTCCCCTTCACTAAAGGATGTGTGTTGTGTCTGTCTGTGCATGGGTGTGTGAGTCTCTCTCAATTCAATTCAATTCAATGTAGCTTTATTAGCATGACTGTGTAACACAATGTTGCCAAAGCATCAACATATTATATATAAATAATAGAACAAACACACAGAACATGTATGTATAGATCATGTCATATAGATCATGTCATATGTAGCATGGTAAATAAATAAACACAGTATATATTAATAAATGAACAAATACAATTAGCTGTCTCTGGCGTTGTGAAATAGCTAACAGTAACACATATTTAGCCGCTAGTGCATCTCTCTCTCTCTCTCTCTCTCTCTCTCTCTCTCTCTCTCTCTCTCTCTCTCTCTCTCTCTCTCTCTCTGTTCAGGTGAGTAGGTTTGTCTCTGTCTGTGTGTGTGTGTGTGTGTGCATGCGTCACCAGGGCTTAAACTGGGCCGTATAATGATACTCTCTCTCTCTCAGATGTGTTTCGGCCCACTCTCCGTTCCAGTGAAATCACAAAATAAAATGCAACCACAATCCTCCCCCGTCTGTTATACACACACTGATGTGCTTATGTGTCTGGGGACGACACAGGTCATGCCATATCTTATTTTTGGTGCTAATATAAATATTAGATGATGAAAAACTTAAGCTAAGCAAAAACGAGAGGACTGAAATAATAAATAACTAAAACTGAAAAAAAAAAAAAATGACATGCAAATAAAAGCGAATTCAAAATATGAATGAATACTAAGATACCGATGTGGCGTAGTTTACATGAGCTGTAGCTCTTCTACGTCTGTAACATCAGAAGAAAACTCGTGTTTATATGAAACTCTTCTAATATTGACTTTGGTTAGGAGGACACAGGACTCTTTCTCTTATTCTGCGTATTATCAACTGTTTAACCACAAATCATCCGACAGGGAAGGAGTTTCTGTTTAATTAGATAATTAGATGATAATTCATGTCCTGCTTATGAGTAGTGTGTGTCGTCCTGTAAATGACATCGGCAAACACTTTTAAACATGCAAATATAAAAGTAAAAGTTACTTTAGTACATCAAGTTAAACTAAATGAAAATGAGAAATGTTGCCAATGGCAAGTAGCTGAAATAAAATACACACAAACTCATTTCAGTCATTTTATTTTATGTAACTAAAATGCTTTTTTATGGTTATAGATTTATTTAAAGGAGTTGTTTACTTTAAAAAAAAACAACTTTTGCTGATAATTTACTCACCCCCATGTCATCCAAGATGTCCATGTCTTTCTTTCTTCAGTCAAAAAGAAATGAAGGTTTTTGATAAACATTCCAGGATTTTCTCCATATAATGGACTTCAATGGGGTCCAAACGGTTCAAGGTCCAAATGAGAGTTTCAGTGCAGCTTTTCTTTCTTTCTTTCTTTCTTTCTTTCTTTCTTTCTTTCTTTCTTTCTTTCTTTCTTTCTTTCTTTCTTTCTTTCTTTCTTATTTGTCTCAAACAATCAACATGGATACACAACAACAAAACAATAATTAAAACCACAAAGTAAAACACAACCACCAAAAAATAAATATGTACATATAAATAATAGTAATAATAATAATACGAAAAAAAAAAATAAATAAATAAAAATAAATTTGTTAGAGAAGGAGCAGGCAGAAGCAATTAGCTTATATAAACCTGCCCCTCTTTAACAAAAAATAATAATATTACCAAACAAATAGAAACGGGCACACAACTTGACCTTCAAAGGGCTTTAAACGACACCAGACGACGAATAAGGGTCTTATCAAGCGAAACGAGCGGCCATTTCAAAAATAAATAACAAAGTTTAAGTTTTATAAGAGCAAGGCGAGCATTTGTGCTTATAAAACTTAAACTTTGTTATTTATTTTTGAAATGAGGGATCATTTTGCTAGATAAGACCCTTATTCACCGTCTGGTGTCGTTTAAAGCCCTTTGAAGCTGCACTGAAACTCTCATTTGGACCTTGAACCGTTTGGTCCCCATTGAAGTCCATTATATGGAGAAAATCCTGGATTTCCAATATTTCTTTTCGACTGAAGAAAGAAAGACATGGACATCTTGGATGACATGGGGGTGAGTAAACTATCAGCAAAAGTTTTTTAAAGTGAACTACTCCTTTTAGTGACCTTGTTCAGTTGTCAATGCAATATTTTAGTTTGTTGTTTATCGTATTTAAGTTTTTCATCTAATATTTATGCTTTATTTCACCTTTCCGTCAATAAAGAAAATGGCTTTTACTTTTAGCCACCAATAACAACATTGATTTATATGAGGGAAAACTACTGGGGATCTGTTTTGCTGTACGGACATGAGTAAAACCTCATCATAACTTTTGCTTCAACATTTCCAAAACTTTGTTTATTCCCAGGTCTACATGAAAGAGCTCATATTTTCAGTGCGGTCTCAGACTTTTTGTATTCCCATCCCTCTAGTCATATTTCACCCACGGACACATTACACAACATTACACAGTCAAACAGTGAAAGTCAACGTCGAGTTTACTCTCCATCGCTCGCGGCGAAAAGCAAGACTCGTGCAACCTGATATAGTCTCTCTCTCTCTCTCTCTCTCTCTCTCTCTCTCTCTCTCTCTCTCTCTCGCTGAAGATGGAGCACTTCATCTTCCTCTAGGGAAATGTGAACTTACTTGACCCTGTTTACTAATTAAATTGACTTATATGTTTTAAGCTTGGCAATATATTATACATTTGGTATAAATGTGCACTAACAGAAGATTAATATCTTTAGATAAAGCATTTTTCATGGAGATGGTTTTTGGATTATACACTTGGGCTCCTTACGGACAGCACATACGTTCACTTTACAAAACACTCCTACACATCTTATTATAAAATCTCAAGCCTATTGAATAATTCATGAGTTGTTGAGAATTAAAGAAAGACCCAGTTCTTCTCTATATGAGTGTCAGTGTTTCTGAACTCCTGAAACGCCTCCATTGTAGTCTGGAGTTTCTCCCGGGAACGAACACGTCACAATATTCCTCATTATAATAATTCATGCGCAGAATAAAGGGGCGGGGCCTGGTTGAGTTAGTTAGTAGTGTGTTAAATTGGAGGTTTTGGGAAGGGGCGGGGCTTTCCTAAACACACTCAAAGCGCGCGACCAATCACAACACACTGATCCAGCCGACCAATCAGAGCACAGTGTGCTTTCAGAAGGAGGAGACAGGAAGTAAACAGAGCGTTACTGACAGACTGGGAAGAGAGGAGCCGCAACAATGGAGAATATGAGGAGAATAATCTATTCTAGTAGAGCCTGAAAACAATATGGCCTCCTTAAAAACTGTTTACTAAATTACTTTTTAGTGTCTAAAGATGGCCAGACAACAATATCCATATTGCGTTTTGCATTAAGTCCACTTTCTTTTCCACTGAAGAAAGAAAGATGGGACTGGGGCGAGTAAATTTATCAGGAAATTTTCATTTTGAGGTGAACTAATCCTTAAAGTCAGAAACAACTGTTTACTAAGATACTCTCAGAGACAGGCATTTTTTGACATCATTTTGTGTGGATGTGTCTTAGTGCAAGATGACGTGAAAAGGGCTCATTTCAGGATTTACTTGCTTCTTTCTGTGTTTGCACACTAAACTTCTCAGCGCGAATTGAGTTCTCTTTTTGCGTCGTCTTGCTCTTTAAATAATCAAATTGGCGAGACTTAACCTTTCATGACATTTCCGTCAATCGTCCCGAGCGTCGTTCGTGTTTCTTCAGATTCATGTTCTCACAACATTGCATTTTCAGAAGAATTCATAAAAATGTTATCGACCAACTGGCGACTGACACCGGTTTCAACCAGTGGCGTAGCCACGAGGGGGCCTGGGTGGGCCTAGGCCCCCTCATTTACATGTCCGGTCCCCTCAGATTTCTGATTGCTTAAAAAAAAAAAAAAGGTTGTTTTATTAGGATTGATAGATTGACCAATCAAAATGCTGCGCGGTAAAATGCAGCTTATTTTCAAACTTGATTTGTTTATATAACGTGTTTCGCGTAGCGTACGCTGTCATCTTCATCTTTGCGTGAGAGTTAATATGCCGTGACAATGGCAAGCGCTCAAACTACAATATTACACTTTTTTTAAAAAGCACGGAAAGATCAACTTGATATACAGTATATATAAATAATGTTGCCCCCTCATTTAAAGACGGGACCCCCAAAAATAAAATTGGTTTCAACACTGATTTTTACTCTGATTTGGTGCTTAGCGAGTGTTCATTTTATTTATTTTTTTATTATTTTATTTGATGTTTATTTTTCTATTATTTTATTTGATTTTTATAGTTATAACTTTGTTGAAATAAATTGAGTGTGAAATATGTGATATTTGTATTTCACAGCATTTCAAATCAGTTCATTTGAGTTATTATGCTATACTTTACACTGTAAAAAAATATTTTCAAGATTTGTTATCACAACATTTTTTATTTTGTCAAATCACCTTTATAATAATTTATTTAGTTGAGAACTTATTATTTTGAGTTTCTGATGATTAAATTAATCCCCTTCATTGTATTAACTCACTTTTTCCAGTTCAATCAACTTACAATTTTATGGCAACCAGGTTACTCACTTTTTTAAGTTAAACCAACAATATTTTTTTTACAGTGTAGTAATCACAACATTTTTTTCTTTTGTCAAATCAACTTAAATAATTTATTTAGTTCAGATAACATATAATTTTGAGTTTCTGATGATTAAATTAATCCCCTTCATTGTATTAACTCACTTTTTCCAGTTCAATGAACTTAAAATTTTAAGGCAACCAGGTTACTTACTTTTTTAAGTTAAACCAACAATTTTTTTTACAGTATAGAAGGCAGATCACTCTCAGATAGCCAACAAATCATAATTAATATTCTTTTTTAAACTAGTTTTTGTTACGCTGCTAGTGCTGTTGCAAGAAGGATAAGGCTGTGGATCCATGTGCAGCACACGCTTTATTTACAAACTAGACAACATACTGGACTCAGGAGCATGAACAACCAACACCGCCGTTAACAGTTCACATAAAACAAGAACTCACAAAGACAGGGTAGAAACACAGGGCTTAAATAATGAGGGACAAACAAGCTAAACCAGATAACGAGGGGGGCGTGAGAAATAATAAACACCTGGGATAATTAATAGACAGGGAACAACTGATAACAAAATAACAAGACACAAAACCCACATTATAACAGTTTTCATGTATCGGTCCTTTTAGTGGTTCCATCACTGGATTATTTTATGGATTTAGTTTAAATTCATTGTTAATTTTATGTATTTGGACGCATATATTTTATCACCTATAGAAAGAAATGAAATAGCCTGCGAGCTATCCATCGAAACTTTCTTTGAGGGTGTAATAAATTATAAATGACTAAGGAACGGCATTGACCTTTGCAGCTTTAACTGCTCACTTAAAGTCAACAACGTGTCGCAAAACAAGAACATCATGACCACAATTTACACTTTAAGAAAGAAAAACTATGAAAGTTCACAGGAATTTACATCCCTTCGTCTTATAGTGGCGTCCACAAGTCTGAGACTACAATTTTATACTCTTTTAGATGCCTATTGTTAATATTTCGGCAGGGAAAAGCAATGCACTGCTATTGAGATGAATGAATGCTAAAGGAAAGCTGCTCTCTCCAGGTGAAATGTGTCACATTACAGATTGCAAATGGGTTTTCTTGTTCATTTTAATGATTTTTTTTTTTTTTTCGATGTGTGAAACAAGACAACTAAATCTGGATTGCATTTAGCATTATTTAAGTCTTCCGTGAAATGCTGAAATAACAATCAGGGGACAAATGGAAGAAAAATAGCAACAAAATGCCTTCATTTGTGTAACATTATGTATGTGTGTGATGAATTTCCCCACCGAGAGTATGAACTTCTAGCTTTAATCCTTGATTAGGCCTCCGGGGTGATTAATTTCGGCCGGTCTCACGGCCAGTCTTCCCATCTAGATGCAAGAGAGGTAAAGTGGGGCTAAAATACCAATGTGATCAATCAGGCCCCGGTGCAAAGCAAACACACCGCCGGGTTTAAGTGATGGGGTCGACTCGGAGAAGATGTTAATAAAGACGGAGAAGAGAGAGCGGCTGGATGCCAGAGATTTTCTGTCAAGAGCAGCGCTGGTAAGATTTATCTCTCTACACGCTTAATAAGCTGATGTTTCTGCCGAGCATGCGGGTATCTGTTGCTTTAATTGGCATGATGGCATTCATATTTCTATTTTATATCTTTGTTCCCTGTGTAAACTGGTCTTGGATGTTTGCCTTTTGTTTTAAGGCAAGACACTGCAGGTAAAACCTTTTTTTCTTCTTCATTTTACTTCCATAATTCTTCTAACCCAATTAAGTCCGACTAGTAAAAGGAAAACATCCAAAATAAACATTCAAGTTATATTTACTTTATGTATTTGCATATTTAGTAGCACTTGCACACACACACCACACCAAACAGTTTTTTTCCTAAATATATATCATTTGCATGATTTATGTGTTTTTTTTTTTCAGGCTGTATTTTCTGATATATGGAGTGATAAAAAGGAGAAATCCACTGTAAAAACCGTTAACTCTAAAACGTCAAAAAAACCATACGAATTTTGAGCCTGGTTTAATCCACTGTTCAGATTTCTATAAAATGCTGCTTAATTATTAATGTGTAATTTGCACATTTAAACAACATGTACTGTATTTAACTAGGGAGAATACTATAGTATACGCTATAGTATACTATAAAAATATTATATACTATATAATATTATATAATATATAATATATATTAGATAATATAGTATACTATACCCACCCCTAAACCTACCCAGCTCCACCCCCTGATCCCTAACGCCATCCCTAAACCTACCCAGCTCCACCCCCTGATCCCTAACCCCACCCCTAAACCTACCCAGCTCCACCCCCTGATCCCTAACCCCACCCCTAAACCTACCCAGCTCCACCCCCTGATCCCTAACCCCACCCCTAAACCTACCCAGCTCCACCCCCTGATCCCTAACCCCACCCCTAAACCAACCCAGCTCCACCCCCTGATCCCTAACCCCACCCCTAAACCTACCCAGCTCCACCCCCTGATCCCTAACCCCACCCCTAAACCTACCCAACTCCACCCCCTGATCCCTAACCCCACCCCTAAACCTACCCAGCTCCACCTCCTGATCCCTAACCCCACCCCTAAACCTACCCAGCTCCACCCCCTGATCCCTAACCCCACCCCTAAACCTACCCAGCTCCACCCCCTGATCCCTAACCCCACCCCTAAACCTACCCAGCTCCACCCCCTGATCCCTAACCCCACCCCTAAACCTACCCAGCTCCACCTCCTGATTCCTGACCCCACCCCTAAACCTACCCAACTCCACCCCCTGATGCCTAACCCCACCCCTAAACCTACCCAGCTCCACCCCCTGATCCCTAACCCCACCCCTAAACCTACCTAGCTCCACCTCCTGATTCCTGACCCCACCCCTAAACCTACCCAGCTCCACCCCCTGATCCCTAACCCCACCCCTAAACCTACCCAGCTCCACCCCCTGATCCCTAACCCCACCCCTAAACCTACCCAGCTCCACCCTCTGATCCCTAACCCCACCCCTAAACCTACCCAACTCCACCCCTCAGATCCGACTCCGCCCCCTGGAATCTCGTGTACTGCAATGAGGTGCTACTGAAAAAAGTGGAGTCTCCCTTTAATGTGGCCAATAAATAAACATTTTGAGTATTTGCATGAGGTACATGAGGATGTTGGTATCTGCATAATTTGGTGCTAGAAGTCTTTACTAATATTATAATCCCAAAATAAATTCTAGAATGTGTCTTTTTAAACCGAGACGTACGTGAGATTAAAGTGCTTGTGTGCTGTGACCTCTCTGTTCTCAGATCGGGCTTCTTCCATCAGAAGACGAGCCGTTCGGTTTGAGTACGTCTCCACAACTCTCTGATCCAGACTGAATCCCTCTGAAGGTTTGCATAAATCCCCTTTACACGAGCGAGCGCTTCCGCTCTCGGTCCTCCAGTGATTGGTCACAGAGTTCCTCTTCAGGTTTCCTCAGCTGTACCGAGCTTTAATTTGGAGCATCCGTCAGGTTATGTTGATTTAAAACACAAGTTTCCTCACGCTGATTAATAATAGCTACACTCTACATAAAAAAGTGAAATTTACAGCACAGAAAGGCAGCTTGTCAGAGCTTTACTGTAAAAAACATAGTAGACTGAACTCAACTCATACATCATAATGAGGTGTCAAACCTATTCAATAATTAATAAGTTGTTGAGAACTAGTTAAAGATGACCTATTATTCTTTTTGTTCGTTTTTTCTAGTGTGTAATGTCGCTGTTTGAGCATTAAAAACTCACAGTTCTTCTCTATATGAGTGTCACTGAAACGCCTCCATTGTAGTCTGGAGTTTCTCCCGGGAACGAACACGTCACAATATTCCTCATTATAATAATTCATGCGCAGAATAAAGGGGCGGGGCCTGGTTGAGTTAGTTAGTAGTGAGTTAAACTGGAAAGGGGCGGGGCTTTCCCAAACACACTCGAAGCGCTCGACCAATCACAGCACACTGATCCAGCCGACCAATCAGAGCACAGTGTGCTTTCAGAAGGAGGAGACAGGAAGTAAACAGAGCGTTACTGACAGACTGGGAAGAGAGGAGCCGCAACAATGGAGAATATGAGGAGAATAATCAATTCTTGTAGAGCCTGAAACTACATCAAGACTCTGTAAAAGGGCATTTAAAGTAAAAGCAGGGTGAGAAAGCATGGAGGTGACACAAGCATGCTTTTAAATAATTTGGGCTCTTTGTGGTTTTCAAAAGGTACTGGTTTAGGCTTAAACAAACCAATGTCGCACGAGTGTCTGTCGTCTCACGCTAGGTAATTATCTGTAGATCAACTTCTGTTGGTTCTCAGTAGGGAGTGTCGTGTTTGCAGTAATCAGTAAGTAAGCACCAATTAGTGAATTTAAATAAAATACAGTAAAAGCTAGCTAACCCCCAAAGAGTAACCGTAAAACAGCGACGTTAGCGCTTCACTTGAGCTCTTGTACCTAAACAGCTGTATGGCGCCGTCTAAAAGCAATAAACCATGACAAAGTAGTGTTCCCTCGAGTCTGACGGAAAAACACATCAGTTCGTTCTCTACATTAATAACGCTGAGCGCTTCCTTCTCAAATTCGCTGTGTGCTTTTGTTTTTGAGCTGAGTCTATAGCACTATCATGGCTATCATATTAAAGTGGATTTTTTTTAGAAAGTGCTCTGTGTGACGACTATGGAAGCTTGTTTCCGCCACTGAATAAAAAAATAAAGTAAATAATTGCGACTTTTTATCTCACAATTCTGACTTTTTTTCTCACAATTGCGAGATATAAAGTCAGAATTGCGAGATATAAAGTCAGAATTGCAAGATATGAAGTCAGAATTGCGAGATATGAAGTCAGAATTGCGAGATATGAAGTCAGAATTGCGAGATATAAAGTCAGAATTGCAAGATATGAAGTCAGAATTGCGAGATATAAAGTCAGAATTGCAAGATATAAAGTCAGAATTGCGAGATATAAAGTCAGAATTGCGAGATATAAAGTCAGAATTGCGAGATATAAAGTTAGAATTGCGAGATATAAAGTCAGAATTGCAAGATATGAAGTCAGAATTGCGAGATATAAAGTCAGAATTGCGAGATATAAAGTTAGAATTGCGAGATATAAAGTCAGAATTGCGAGATATAAAGTCGCAATTGCGTGTTATAAAGTCAGAATTGCGAGATATAAAGTCGCAATTGCGTGATATAAAGTCAGAAATGCGAGATATAAAGTCGCAATTGCGTGTTATAAAGTCAGAAATGCGAGATAAAAAGTCAGAATTGCGAGATATAAAGTCGCAATTGCGTGTTATAAAGTCAGAAATGCATGATATAAAGTCAGAATTGTGAGATTTAAACTATTCTGAGGGGGAAAAAAAGTTAGTCTATTTTCCCCCTTAGAATTGGCCTAATATGTCGCAATTGCGAGTTTATATCTCACAATTCTGAGAAAAGATGTCAGAATTTCGACATAAACTCGCAATTATGTGTTATAAAGTCAGAATTGCGAGATACAAACTCGCAATTGTGAGAAAAAAAGTCAGAATTGTGAGATAAAAAGTCAGAATTGCGAGATATAAAGTCAGAATTGCGAGATATAAAGTCAGAATTGCGAGATATAAAGTCAGAATTGCGAGATATAAAGTCGCAATTGCGTGTTATAAAGTCAGAAATGCGAGATAAAAAGTCAGAATTGCGAGATATAAAGTCGCAATTGCGTGTTATAAAGTCAGAAATGCGAGATATAAAGTCAGAATTGTGAGATTTAAACTATTCTGAGGGGGGAAAAAAGTTAGTCTTTTTTTCCCCTTAGAATTGGCCTAATATGTCGCAATTGCGAGTTTATATCTCACAATTCTGAGAAAAGATGTCAGAATTTCGACATATAAACTCGCAATTATGTGTTATAAAGTCAGAATTGCGAGATATAAACTCGCAATTGTGAGAAAAAAAGTCAGAATTGTGAAATAAAAAGTCACAATTATTTATTATATTTTTTTATTCATTGGCGGAAACAAGCTTCCATAGTGACGTGTGGTCCATCTAAAGCTGTTCTCGCGATAACTTGTAGCTGTTTTAGCTTTATGTGGTAGCTTAGCATGCTAAATCCCGCTGCTATGATCAAGATAAGATAAAAGGACTGTCCCTTTAATCAATGTTTTATTAACAAGTTTCGGGAGGATCACGTTCTAATGATCAAACAATCAAGTCAGCCAGCTGTCAGCAATCAGTAATCAACTGGTTCACTCAATCAGCACAAGTAAAGCCAATAAAAACACACAGTTGACTCACCCTTATTCCTCGACTGTTCTCAGCATCCCTCCACCACCCCATCTCCTCACACTTGCCTAATTATCTTCCTAAACAGAGATACGGTGGGAGGACTCTGGGTTCGGGCCCAATTTCCGAGCTCGGAGCCC
This sequence comes from Pimephales promelas, assembly GCF_016745375.1. The sequence continues at coordinate 2,644,803 of NW_024121754.1, forward strand.
TCCCCCCGGACAGCACGCCAAATACGCATAACCATTTTTTTATTCTCTGATCATTAGTGAGTGTGAACTCGTGAAATCATGTTTAGATTGTTACCATGGTCTAAAATTACTCATACCTTGATATTTTGGTCATGCTTCTTCAAGCACTTCCTGTTGTTAAAGTTGATCTTCCTGTTTCCCAACAGTCTCTGTGTGCGTCTTTCCTTTGTTTATCAGCTGTTTTCCCCTGGAGTCTGGAAGTGTTTTCCTCTTGTGTCTGGATCTCTCATTAGTCGTTTGTGTGGAAATCGCGAGCGATTGAGAAGAACAGGCAGGTCAAAGGTGAACGCAACTGGACCTGATTTCCTCTCTCATTGTTTAGAGCCGAAATGAGAATGGCTTTTAAGAGCGAGGCGCTTGAGAATGTGAAATGAATGGTGCCGACGAAGCGCCAAAAGCTCAATGGGTTTTTAGGGGAGATTGCGAAAAAGCCCACGAGACGCGAACAATGTGAACATGCACTGGATGATTGCTCCCCATATACGAGAACAAAGCTGAATCACAGAACCTAATTGAAAGTGTTGTATCTCTTTTCAAGGCAATGAAGCAGCTGATTAGAAAGATAATTGAGTTGGGAGACTAGATCTGGCAGGGGACTTTAGCACTAGTCTTGCATTTGGCAATATCGTAAACCGTGGCGCTGGCATGACGCAAAAACAGATTGCATGAGAGGGCTTCATTAGGGACTCGTGTCCTTTAGCCTGTGTGTATTTGCATACTCTTCCCAAGCTGAAAGCACGTTCATGCCGTCTCGCTGTGATCCGACACATGGTCCTTTGTGTCAAAGGAGTGTGCTCGATAAAGCATATTCTAAGATCTTTGGAAACTTTAATTAATTTCTAACATCCTTCGAGAGTGTGGGAAGTCAAGCGTCGGGTAATGAGGTGCTTTGTGCATCCTTCCATCCACATAACATGGTTTATTTACAGTTTAATTAGTTATGGATGATTATTTCTGATAGGGGTTTAAAAAAAATGGAGTTGTGACTTTTTATCTCACAATTTAGACTTTTTTTTTCTCAGAATTGCGAGATACAAACGGGGTTGTAAGATATAAACGTGCTGTTGTGAGGAATGAAGTTAGATGAAAAGTCACAATTACCTTTTTTTTATCTGTGGACAAGAAAAAAAAATGAATTTTGACATGTAAACTAATCATTCTAAGCAAAAAGTCAGAATTGTGTGATATTGAACTCTAAATTCTGAGAAAAAAAAAGTCAAAATTCTAGTCATCTTCCTATAAAGAAATTCTGAGGTGTTCAGAATTCGGTGAGTGAGTGATTCAGTGAGTTAGTGATTCAGTGAGTGATTGATTCAGTGAGTGTGTTACTGAGTGATTCAGTGACTGAGTGATTCAGTGAGTGATTCAGTGATTGAGTGATTCAGTGAGTGAGTGAGAGTGATTCAGTGAGTGATTCAGTGAATGAGTGATTCAGTGAGTGAGAAATTAGGTGAGTGAATGATTCAGTGAGTGAGGGATTCAGTGAGCGAGAGATTCAGTGAGGGATTCATTGAGTGAGGGATTGAGGGATTCAGTGAGTGAGAGATTAAGTGAGGGATTCATTGAGTGAGGGATTGAGTGATTCAGTGAGTTAGTGATTCAGTGACTGAGTGATTGAGTGACTGAGTGATTCAATGAGTGAATGAGTGATTCGGAGTAATTTAGTTAGTGATTCAGTGAGTGCGTAATTTGGTAAGTGAGTGATTGAGTGAGTGAGAGTGATTCAGTGAGTGAGTGAGTGAGTGAGTGAGTGAGTGAGTGAGTGAGTGAGTGAATGATTCAGTGAGTGAGTAATTAGTTGAGTGAGTTATTCAGTGAGTGAGTGATACAGTGAGTGAGTGATTCAGTGAGGGATTAATTGAGTGAGGGATTGAGTGATTCAGTGAGTGAGTGAGTGAGTGAGTGAGTGATTCATTGAGTGATTCAGTGAGTGAGAGTGATTCAGTGAGTGAGTGAGTGATTCAGTGAGTGACTAATTAGGTGAGTGAGTGATTCAGTGAGTGAGAGATTAAGTGAGGGATTCATTGAGTGAGGGATTGAGTGATTCAGTGAGTTAGTGATTCAGTGACTGAGTGATTGAGTGACTGAGTTGTTCAATGAGTGAATGAGTGATTCAGTGAGTGAGTAATTTAGTTAGTGATTCAGTGAGTGCGTAATTTGGTAAGTGAGTGATTGAGTGAGTGAGAGTGATTTAGTGAGTGAGTGAGTGAGTGAGTGAATGATTCAGTGAGTGAGTAATTAGTTGAGTGAGTTATTCAGTGAGTGAGTGATACAGTGAGTGAGTGATTCAGTGAGGGATTAATTGAGTGAGGGATTGAGTGATTCAGTGAGTGAGTGAGTGAGTGAGTGATTCATTGAGTGATTCAGTGAGTGAGTGAGTGAGAGTGATTCAGTGAGTGAGTGAGTGATTCAGTGAGTGACTAATTAGGTGAGTGAGTGATTCAGTGAGTGAGAGATTCAGTGAGGGATTCATTGAGTGATTCAGTGAGTGAGTGATTCAGTGAGGGAGTGATTCATTAAGATCAAGAATGCAAGATGCAAACAAGATATAAACTCGAAGGGGGGATAAGTGAGATAAAGTGGCAGGAACAATATACAGAATTGATGTGATGTAAACTCAGAATTATTCTTAGAATTATTTGCAATTCTAAAAGAAAAAGTCAGAATTGCAAGACATTAACACCCTATTACAAGTTTTATACTCCCAGTTGTGAGAAATAAACACAGTTGTGAGGAAAAAGTCACAATTACAGAAACAAGCTTCTATAATTAGTTATTCTTTTTCACACTAATAACAGTTTTCTCACTATAGCTGGAAGCGAATGACCTTTCACTTCAAAGAAATCAAACCTATTGCAATCTGTAAATATTAGTCACAATACATGGAATTATGCTAATAATCTGCACACAAACTCCCCAGTGTGAAATACTAATGCAGAAGTATTGTATCAGGAAATGATGTGAGGTTCTGGCTGTGTTTCAGAGACCATCAGATCAGAATCATCAGGGTGCGCGAGGAAACCAGAGGCATTCGGAGGTCCTGTTTTTCTCATGCATTGAACCCTGTGTGGTGTGGGATTTCTAACCCAGCATGGCTGGATCTGGGCCAAACCCGTCCAGAGAAGAAGGACAGAAGACAAATTCCACAACAGATATAAATAGAGCATTTATTGTATCCCCACTGCCAGGTCTCAGACAATAGGCCCTCATCAGAGTCTCTTATTTGACCTCTGACCTCTGTTTCCAGCCCTGAACTACACCAGAGACCTTGTCAGACAACATGCTGGGGTTTCTATTTGTGATTCGCTGATCATGGGAAATGGTTTTTGTTAGCTTATTTATTTAACAGTTGATGTTTGGGCAAATCTCATGAAAACAGGTTCACCTCAAACGCAAAAGCTGTGAGATCTATCTATCGATTTATCCATCAACGGACTCACTCACTTACTTACTGAATCACTCACTCACTCTCTTACTTACTGAATCACTCACTCACTCACTCACTGAATCAGTCACTCACTGAATCACTCACTCACTGACTCACTAACTCACTCACTGAATCACTTGCTCACTCTCTGAATCACTCACTCACTGAATCACTCACTCACTCACTGACCAAATCACTCACTCACTCACTGAATCACTCACTGAATCAGTCACTCACTGAATCACTCACTCACTGACTCACTCACTCACTCACTGAATCACTCACTGAATCACTTGCTCACTCACTGAATCACTCACTCACCGAATCACTCACTCACTGAATCATTCACTCACTCACTGAATCACTCACTCACTTATTGAATCACTCACTGAATCAGTCACTTACTGAATCACTCACTCACTGACTCACTCACTGAATCACTTCCTCACTCACTGAATCACTCACTCACCGAATCACTCACTCACTGAATCATTCACTCACTCACTGAATCACTCACTCACTTACTGAATCACTCACTGAATCAGTCACTTACTCACTTACTGATACACTCACTCACTGAATCACTCACTGACTCACTCACTCACTGAATCACTTGCTCACTCACTCACTGAATCACTTGCTCACTCACTCACTCACTTACTGAGTCACTCACTGAATCAGTCACTCACTGAATCACTCACACACTTACTGAATTAGTCACTCACTCACTGAATCACTCACTGAATCACTCACTTCTCGGAAGGAGGGGCTTCATAGAGACAGGAAGTAAACAGAGCGTTACTGACAGACTGGGAAGAGAGGAGCCGCAACAATGGAGAATATGACGAAAATAATCAACATTCAAGCAGAAAAACCTGTTCTAGTAGAGCCTGAAACACATGAAGACTCATTCCAAGGGAGACAATATGTAGTGAGTAATGTAGACGGCAACAAGCGGAGGTGTGTGGGACGAACTACATTTGTTGCCAAAAGTCACTCAAGCACTGTTTCTTTGTAATTGTACTCTGACAGATCCTTGGCTATCAGGAAACTGCAGAGCTCGAGTCGAGGCCCCTGACTGGCTGAGGCCCCGCTAATCCATGCATTGCTTGGTGGATGGAGCCGGTGTGTGTGTGTGTGTGTGTGTGTGTGTGGTATGATGCAGTTTAAGCATGACCTTTCACATAGATGGACATTTATAGCAGGGTGTTGTTGGTTTTCTGTAGGAAGGTTTGGACCTCTTCTAGGCTGCATGTTTTGTTTGTGAAGGGGTTTAGATCGTGATAAGAGTAGTTTCAGGAAAAGCATCTCAATTTGTGACAGCGCTTTTAAGATAAATCCTCTTCTGGAGACGTCAGTCCTGGCTGAATGCAGAAATATAGTCCGACTTTAGATTAAGATACAAAATATGATGGATTACAGTGTGCATTCATCAGATACTATGTCCTTTAGCTGTAGCCTACCAGTCTTGAATTAGAAACAACCTTCTCTCTCTCTCTCTCTCTCTCTCTCTCTGTGTGTGTGTGTGTGTGTGTGAAACAAGTCATTTATGTTTCTTATAGTCACTAAGAGCCTTTAAGAGAGTTATGGGAAAGCTTCTCTTAGTCGACATTGACAGCCCTTTTAGTTCCCCACAGATAGAGACCGGGTTAGTTTTATTTCTATAATATATTTCTGAGGTCAGGTTTAAGTCCGTATGGACACAAATCTTAATATCTGGAATGTAAAAAAGTTACTTAACATTCATGCTTTTATTTCCCACAGAAAGAGAGAAAGAAAAAAGATGACCTTTTGTACCAAAAAGGGCTGTAAACAATTCATGAAAAAGTAAAAATGTACCAAATAACACATAAAATTCATCCTTTTGGCAACAGAAATAGAAAACATTTAAAAATAGCTGTGCATAAAAAATGTGACAACTTGCCCCAAACCTCCAACTTTTGACCTGAAAACACACTGTTGTTGACTCCTGGCGTTATTGCGTTAAATTTAAACATTTAGCCCAGGTAAAAAAGACGTCCAATTAAGTGTATTAAAAATGTTTTACATTATATTTGTATTGTACTAAAAACATATTTAAGTAGATTTTTAATACACTTAATTGTACATCTTTTTCACCTGGGACGTCATGTATTCTATAAATCTTCTTTTTTTTTCAGAGTTTGATACGCATATAATCAGACTTCAAGTCAAGGATAACACCCTTTTTTCTAAAATCGCAATTAAAAAATAAATAAATTGCACAGATACTAATTTAAGGCAATTTTGAAGGTGTTTAAAAGCAACATACACGTTATAATTGGCCCTTTGCCTGATGATGTCACAGTTACTGAGACAACTAGCCCCGGTCTCCTATAATAATAATAATATTTAATACAATAACCACATAATTATCCAGAAAACAAACATCTAACATTTAATAAACACTAAATCAACTAAACTGTGGAAAATATAGCCTACAGCACAATTTAATATTTAATGCCCTTTTTTTACATTTATACATTTTATAGGCAATATTTACAGGGAGTTTTGATAACATGTAAGTCAGTTATTTCTCACTTAATATATACAAACGTTATGTACATCAGTGGCACCAAGAATTATTTAATGTGTGAATGACATTGCATTAGGAAAAACAATCAAACCAGGTGGCGTGTTTTAAAGAAATATAGCTTAGTTGGGTTTTAAATGATAAAACAATTGATGACTTCATACTTAACCCAGTTAATTAAAACACATAGAGTGTTTCTTCAGGTATGGGCACGTATAATTCCATGTATAAATCTTAATGGAACAAGGGAATGGACCATTTAGCTTGAGATTCATATTCGTAAATTAATATATCTGTCAGCTCGAGAATCCAATATTTTATTAAATATGATGTTATATAATATTTGACATGCAAGACATGATGAATGGTTTCCAAGACTGTGATGAGCGAAGAAACACTTAATTGCTTAAAAAAAAAAAGAAAAGGTAAAAGTATTTAGCAGATTCCACTCGGTTTGTTGTCATTCACACATTTAAACGTGTCCGAACACGAGTCTCTCAGGTCGGGTCGGGTCAGGTCAGGTGTGCTGCGTCGTCACGCAAACGATTTTCTTAATAGACTTCCTAAAGTCCCTGTTGAAAATCGTGTAAATGATGGGATTGACCGAGCTGTTACAGTATCCGATCCAGAAGAAGAGTTTGAACAGCGCGACGGGCGGCTCGCATCTCTCCCCGCAGATGGCCTGGAGACTGTAGGTGAAGAAGAACGGGAACCAGCAGAGGACAAACACCCCCATCACCACAGCCAGCACGAAGGTGAAGCGCTTCTCTCGCATCTGAGCCACTTTGGTTTTGGACACCACGGCGAGCTGTTTGCTGCTCTGCTCCTGATGGGAAGCCCAGGAGATCCTGCAAGCCCTCTGCGCGCCACCGCAGCGCGCGCCGTCCACCTTGCGCTTGGAGAAGCGCGAGCTCTTGTGTTTGCTGTCCGAAGTCGCGCTCTCCTCCAGATCGATATCGTCCAACTCCTCCTGCCCCTGGTTGCTGTCGGAGCTGTTGGTGCTCGGAGACTCCTTCTCGAACTTGGCTTTACGCACGAAGCACGTCTCGGATTGCGAAGGCTGCCTCTCCAACCCGTTCTTCGCCACGAATACGGTGGACGAGCGCTGTTTGGCGACGCGGTATATTTTACAGTACACCGTGATCATGATGAACCCCGGCGCGAAAAACGACACGACGCACGAGGAGAGGATGTACCAGGTCTCGTCGTTGATTAAACACTCCGTCTCGTTGTGTTTGGTCATGATGAGGGGTGGGAATGAGATGACGGCTGAAATGACCCACACCACCGCGATCATCGTCTTAATGCGCTTTGGTGTCCTCTTTAAGTTGTAGCTCACCGCTTTGGTGACGGACCAGTACCTATCCAAGCTGATGGCGCACAGGTGCACGATGGAGGATGTGCAGAACAGCACATCCAGAGCCAGGTAAAACGCGCACCAGGTGCTGCCGAAGTACCAGTGTCCCATGACCTCGTTGGCGAGTGAAAACGGGATCACGAGGGTGGCCACGAGGATGTCCGCGCACGCGAGCGACACGAGGAAGAGGTTCTGTGGCGCGCGGAGCGCGCGGCTGGTCAGAACCGCGACGATAACCAACACGTTCCCGACGATGGTGAGCAGGATGATGATGGAGACCACGAGGATGATGAACGCGGCGGCCGTGTCCGTGTACGGCCATGGTTTTGAGGTGATGTTTTCCGTTGCATTGGACTGAGTCACATCCATGCTGAGTCCATCTTTCTCACAGTCAGGTTAGTGTTTCCAGTTAGGTGGTGTCACCAGTGCACTGATGTAATGACGCGGGAAAAACTTGAGCTGTCAGTGCGCTCTGCGGACGCGATCGTCTCATGCTTGCGAGGTTAAAGCTGCTCATCGCGCGCGCAAAGACTTTTTTTTTTAAAAATCCCTGTCCGGTTTCGACACGGAGAAGAAATATAATTCCAGAGTAGCTGCGCGCGTTCTGCCGGGCGCGCTCCAGAGACGCGCACGCGAGTTCTACACACACACGCGCTCCACACCGGACTGAGTGTTCAGATGTGTGAGCTCGAGCTGGAGCTAATCACGTGACGTCATGCTGGAGTCCAACCCATCGCTGAACACACACACACTCAGACACATTCAAACGCATAGACACATACTCAAACAAACACGCACACACACTCATACACACACTAACCCTAACACAGATAGACACTCACACACAGTAGGTTAACCCTAAAGCACGCACACACACACACACACACGCATTCCTCTGGCCAAGTTTCACAGCTTACTTTTCTCCAAATTCTCCATCATAAATCCCATTTTTTTTAATGCGTTTCTCAACGAATTTCAACAATATTTCGTTTCGCTCACTGTTTACTTCTGAAATATAATTTATTTATTTTGGTTCAGTCTTCTCACCCGCTGGCTGTTGATGCTGCTCTTTCTCTGAACCTATTGCATTAATATTTCTTCTTTCATTTATAATTAAACACACACACACACACACACACATAGAGAGAGAGAGTGATAATGTTTTATAAATCTTTGTCTCAGTTTCCAGCATAACCTCTTCCTCGGCACTGTTGTCTTTGATTGTCCCGTGTGAATTTATATTTGTTTGAGTTTTGATTTCTGGGTCCTTTCATGAAACTGCTGCCGTTTGTGTGTAAAAATAACTTTAGCAAGAAATCGCTTATGCAGCGTTTACACAAAACCCAGTGCTTTTCATTGATTTTCATGTTTTTCCCTTTCTCTTTCAGCACAAGGAAGACTTTTTTTCTGATAAAAGCAGAATATGATCTAATTAGTTTATGTAATACTGTTAAAAATAGGCCTACATCAGTTTTTGCAGTTTATTGAGCTACTCTATTTAGAAATATCAGCATTATTCTCGATCTAAGAAGCACCAAGTTTCATGACTTTCAGCACAACAATTGTAATGTCAAGTGAAACTGTCTGAAGGCAAATTTATACTTTATCATTAATTAAATTGTATTAATTTTAAGATGGCAGTGCAACGTATTAAAGGAGTAGTTTACTTTAAAAACAAAAAACGTTTGCTGATAATTTACTCGCCCCCATGTCATCCAAGATGTCCATGTCTTTCTTTCTTCAGTCGAAAAGAAATGAAGGTTTTTGATGAAAACATTCCAGGATTTTCTCCATATAATGGACTTCAATGGGGACCAAACGAGAGTTTCAGTGCAAACTGTTCAAAGGGCTTTAAACGATTCCAGATGATGAATAAGGGTCTTATGAAGCGAAACGATCGCTCATTTAATAAATAAATACAAAAGTTTAAGTTTTTTAAGCTCAAATGCTCGCCTTGCTCTGTTCTGTGATGCGCGTTCGTGACTCTCCTCTTCATCAAAATGAACAAATCTTTTTTCGAGTCATTTGGTTGATTCAACGAACGAAATGAACGAATTGACTCGGAAGAAGATTTGTTCATTTTGATGAACGAGTTCGAACAGGAGAGTCATGAACGCGCATCACAGAACAGAGCAAGGCGACCATTTGAGCTTATAAAACTTAAACTTTGTTATTTATTTATGTAATGGCTTATTAGACCCTTATTCATCGTCTGGTGTCGTTTAAAGCCCTTTGAAGCTGCACTGAAACTCTCATTTGGACCTTGAACTGTTTGGACCCCATTGAAGTCCATTATATGGAGAAAATCCTGGAATGTTTTCATCAAAAACTGTAATTTCTTTTCGACTGAAGAAAGAATGACATGGACATCTTGGATGACATGGGGGCGAGTAAATTATCAGCAAACGTTTTTTAAAAGTGAACTACTCCTTTAACACTAAAATTCACATGTTTATGTACTTCTAAAACGTTATTAAACTCTTAAAATGGCTTTCCATTCTGAATCCAAATACTGGCCTTTTAAAGCAGGCCGATCTGCATGAGTTTAGATATTGTTTGACCCAAATAGAAAATGAAATTGTCCTGGTTATGAACACAATGGACAGTTTTGAATTGAAGCGGAGCATTTAAACAATACAGAAGTGTTTTCAATGTACCATCATCTGTGCTTCATTTTCTTTTTCATCGTGCTTATATAAATGTGTTTCTCTGGGTTTTTTTCCTATTAAATAGTGATGCTCTGCTTGAAATTATGTAGAAATTATTCTTCATATCAAAATCTAATGCATAATCAGACTGGAACATTTGCATTTGAAAAAGCAGACAGAGTAGATGCGCGAGTCCCACAGAAACTGCAAAAGAAATGAGAAATGATCACAAAATACAATGAAGCCAGTTTTTATTGGAGCACAAGGGTGATGTGTCATTAGTGAAGCACATTTTCATAACCTCAAATAAAATATAAAATATTCAGACAGATTATGAGAATCTGGAAGGAAACTCACTGATCTAGAAAATAATGTCACGTATTAAGTATCATTGATAGCATTGTAGTTTTTGTGAATATTTTGAGTTTCTGTTTTCATGTGAAGTAGTATCAGATATTATGTAGTTATTCATGGTGATTCATCTAAGTCATCGTTTCAGATGCATATAGCTCTGATATCATCATACATGATCATTTTGAGCCTTTTCTTTCATTTTGATTTTCAGTGAAAAAAAGCGAATTATGCACAGCACCAGACGAGCCAATTAGTGTGTGTGTGTGTGTGGTCTGAAGATTAACACGATGCGGCAGCCGAGTGTCACGACTGAGATCAAGTGTAAATCCCCCGGATGTGTGTATGACGCCGAGACTCTGCCTTAAAGCCCTTAGATGTGAAAGATATGCCTTGTGTAAATCCTGCAGCACATGGAGGAGTTTCAGAGCGTGGACCTGTGACATCTGACCACTGCACACACTCCTATTGTTTATCAGGATGTGAGCGAGTGAGTGAGTGAGCGAGCAGTGAGAAAGAGTGAGTGAGTGAGTCAATGAGTAAGTAAGTAAATGAATGAGTGAGTGAGTCAATGAGTGAGTGAGTGAGTGAGTGAGTGAGTGAGTGAATGAGTGAGTCAGTAAGTCAGTGAGAGTCAATAAGTGAGTGAGTTAGTCAGTGAGTGACTGAGTCAATAAGTGAGTGAGTGAGTCAGTGAGTGAGTCAATAAGTGAGTGAGTCAGTGAGTGTGTGTGAAAGAGTCAGTGAGTGAGTCAGAAAGTGAGTGAGTGAGTGAGAAAGAGTCAATAAGTGAGAAACAGTGAGTGAGTGAGTGAGAAAGAGTCAGTGAGTGAGTCAGAAAGTGAGTGAGTGAGTCAGAAAGTGAGTGAGTGTATGAGTGAGTGAGTGAGTCAGTCAGTGAGTGAGTGAGTCAGTGAGTGAGAGAGTCAGTGAGTCAGTCAGTAAGTGAGTGAGTGTGTGAGAAAGAGTCAGTGAGTGAGTCAGAAAGTGAGTGAGTGAGTCAGTGAGTGAGAGAGTCAGTGAGTGAGTGAGTCAGTCAGTGAGTGAGAGAGTCAGTGAGTCAGTCAGTAAGTGAGTGAGTGTGTGAGAAAGAGTCAGTGAGTGAGTCAGAAAGTGAGTGAGTGAGTGAGTCAGTCAGTGAGTGAGTGAGTGTATGAGTGAGTGAGTGAGTCAGTCAGTGAGTGAGTGAGTGAGTGAGTGAGTGAGTGAGTGAGAAACAGTGAGTGAGTGAGACAGAGTGAGTGAGTGAGTCAGAAAGTGAGTGAGTGAGACAGAGTCAGTGAGTGAGTGAGTCAGAAAGTGAGTGAGTGAGTCAGTGAGTGAGTGAGTCAGAAAGTGAGTGAGTGAGTCAGTGAGTGAGAGAGTCAGTGAGTCAGTCAGTAAGTGAGTGAGTGTGTGAGAAAGAGTCAGTGAGTGAGTCAGAAAGTGAGTGAGTGAGTGAGTCAGTCAGTGAGTGAGTGAGTGTATGAGTGAGTGAGTGAGTCAGTCAGTGAGTGAGTGAGTGAGTGAGTGAGTGAGTGAGTGAGAAACAGTGAGTGAGTGAGACAGAGTGAGTGAGTGAGTCAGAAAGTGAGTGAGTGAGACAGAGTCAGTGAGTGAGTGAGTCAGAAAGTGAGTGAGTGAGTCAGTGAGTGAGTGAGTCAGAAAGTGAGTGAGTGAGTCAGTGAGTGAGAGAGTCAGTGAGTCAGTCAGTAAGTGAGTGAGTGTGTGAGAAAGAGTCAGTGAGTGAGTCAGAAAGTGAGTGAGTGAGTGAGTCAGTCAGTGAGTGAGTGAGTGTATGAGTGAGTGAGTGAGTGAGTGAGTGAGTGAGTGAGAAACAGTGAGTGAGTGAGACAGAGTGAGTGAGTGAGTCAGAAAGTGAGTGAGTGAGACAGAGTCAGTGAGTGAGTGAGTCAGAAAGTGAGTGAGTGAGTCAGTGAGTGAGTGAGTCAGAAAGTGAGTGAGTGAGTCAGTGAGTGAGAGAGTCAGTGAGTCAGTCAGTAAGTGAGTGAGTGTGTGAGAAAGAGTCAGTGAGTGAGTGAGTCAGTGAGTGAGTCAGAAAGTGAGTGAGTGAGTGAGTCAGTCAGTGAGTGAGTGAGTGTATGAGTGAGTGAGTGAGTGAGTGAGAAACAGTGAGTGAGTGAGACAGAGTGAGTGAGTGAGTCAGAAAGTGAGTGAGTGTATGAGTGTGTGAGTGAGTGAGTGTGTGAGTGAGTGAGAAACAATGAGTGAGTGAGACAGAAAGTGAGTGAGTGAGTGAGAAAGAGTCAGTGAGTGAGAAACAGTGAGTGAGTGAGTGAGTGTATGTATGAAAGTGTGAGTGAGTGTGTGAGAGAGTCAGTGAGTGAGTGAGTGTGTGTGTGTGTGTGTGTCCAACCAATTTCAGGGTGTGAGAAATGTGTCATCTCAGTCAGGAACAGCGGGATTGTTTTCCTGCTTCATGGTATTGATTTGGGAAACGCCATCAAGACAATTTGAGCTCAATGATGAGTGAGTGAGTGAGTGAGGGAGTGAGTGAGTGAGTGAGTGAGTGAGGGAGTGAGGGAGTGAGTGAGTGAGGGAGTGAGGGAGTGAGTGAGTGAGTGAGTGAGTGAGAGAGTGAGTGAGTGAGGGAGGGAGTGAGTGAGTGAGTGAGTGAGTGAGAGAGAGAGGGAGTGAGTGAGTGAGTGAGTGAGTGAGTGAGAGAGAGAGGGAGTGAGAGAGAGAGGGAGTGAGGGAGTGAGTGAGTGAGTGAGTGAGTGAGTGAGTCAGTGAGTGAGTGAGTGAGTCAGTGAGTGAGTGAGTGAGTGAGTGAGTGAGTCAGTGAGTGAGTGAGTGAGTGAGTGAGTCAGTGAGTGAGTGAGTGAGTCAGTGAGTGAGTGAGTGTGAGAGGAAAGCAAGCTTAACTTTGTCTATATTTCACCGCCCACATCTGCACTCTTTCTGTTTTCTTTTCCCCGCCGTCATTAGGTATAAATTATGCATCGATGCGAGTCACAGGTCTGATCTGGCAGGAGAATAAAACACAAACAAACATATAGTTGTGTATCAATAGGGGGGGAAAAGGGGCTTTTAGGAACATTTTTTAATGGTTGACATCAAAAGCTATACATCTTCAAAATCTATGGTATTGCATTGACACTTAATGAATGCAGAGGCAAGATTATAGAACGGGTGCAACACCTGCTTACCTGCCCCCTTACACACACACACACACACACACACACACACACACACTGTAGGCTTTAATGCATTTCCAGGATTATGACGCTGTTCTGCAGATTTCTCTCGGCTGTGTTCTTGCTGTTCTTGTGTTTTTCAGCCCACCAGGATTCACATGCTCTTCTGACAGGAGGTGGGTGTAGCGTGCACACACACACACACACACACACACACACACATACACACACCTTCCCCTTCCCTCATCAGCGCTCAGACAAGCCGAGGCCAGAAAAACTCTCTGGAAAAGCTTCCCAAAACACTAAACAATGCATAACTTCCCGACTGACACAGCATTCGGTTAGAAGAAATGGTTCCATTTAGAACCAGAAATGGTTCCATCCCCCGCTTCATATATGGAACTCCTAAATAGAACTATAGAACCATTTTTTTTTTTTTTTGGTAAAAGGTTCTATTGGCCAAGTATGGAACCCCAGGGTTCTATATAGAACTCAGAGGAACCCTTTTTTTAAGAGTGCATAGAACCTTTTAGGGGTTCCAAATACATAGCGCTGATAGAACCTTTTAATGTTCTATATAGAACCTTTTCTTCTAAGAGTGCATGCTTTTTTCTTTTTGCGTTGTTCTGCTTTTACTTTAACTACATTACATTAATGAATGTTTTCCAGTCATCACAGACTTCACAGTAATAGATGGATACATGAAGTAGTTACTCGCTGTGAAGATTTCATTACGCAGAGATTTGAGAAAGTAATAAAGCGCTCGGATGATTGACAGGTCAGGCCGCGGGTGGGATTTCATAGTCCAGTGAGAACATTCACGAGTCAGTAAATTACCGTGAGCATAAGTTTGTGTTTCTATAAAGTGTGTGTATATATTTTATATATTTTGTGTGTGTGTGTACACACATTTATATGTGTGCATATATACAGTATATATATGTGTGTGTGTGTGTGTGTGTGTATATAAATTACACATACACACACGCAATAATATTTGAATTTGAATGTCACTTTTTGTGATTTTATGTTTCTGATGTCTATTTGTTGAAATTGCTGTGTAATTTTATCTAATTGCTTTTATTAACCCCCAGGCACAGTTTTAATTGAGCTATTAGTAGAAATCTTTCGTTGGTTCTGTCCTGCTGAGGAACAGCTTGTGTTTTTGCTTTATTCTCTGAGGGAATATCAGCCTCACTAATGTAGAGGGACACGTTTGAGTCAAGCTTTATGATTCTGAACTAACATCTCTCTTTCTTCATCTCTCTCTCTCCATCTCTCTCTCTCCATCGCTCGGTTTGCTCGTTCTGTCTGTCCGGGCTCGGCTCGAGGAATGTAGCGCGGCTCTGACAGCTCTCCCGGATGCTTATTTTTGGATTTCAGGAGAAACAAGCTGTAAGTGTTGTTAGAGAGAGAGAGAGAGAGAGAGAGAGAGAGAGAGAGAGAGAGTTATATCTGATTTGAGCTCATCCTGATGTTCCATTATCCTCCCATTTTCCAGGATTATCAGGAAGCTTTGAAATACACGAGTTACAGAAGCATCCTAATATACCATTAACCCTTTAGTTAGTCAAATATGTCCATCCATCCATCTATCTATCTATCCGTCTGTCTATTCGTTTTTTTTTTTATTCAGTTTTATTATTTTTAATTTTGTTTAAAAATGTCTAACCTTTTAGCAGTCTAAGTCATGAACGAAATGGCTATTATTACAGTTCATTTATCACACAATGTAGTTAATATGTGTGTGTGTGATAATATATATTTCAGAACCAACACACACACACTGTGTAGATGTAACCTACACTCTTTTTTAGCTCTTTGTTCAATTTCATTAATTAAAATGAGCATATACGACACAATCCTTCATAGAAGTGATTCATTTCATTAAATGTAATCAATGCAATCTTTTTAAAACTTTGGTTTACCAATTTTTTTTTTAATTGAGTCAACATGAATATTTTTCGTTCGTCTTAAACGGATGTCACTCAAAAAATGAATTTTGGACTCTTGTTAAAATAATTAATTAAAATAAGCAAAAGTAACATGATTGTTTAATATTGTCACAACTTAATTTAATTGTGTTCAATCAACCTAATTCATTTGTGTGGAATCTATACATGAATCATTGTTGTTGACATCTAACTGGGCAGTGGATCTGTAGTTCCCAGCATGCTTTGCAAGGGACTGCATTAAGAGGGTCAATTTATGGAAAAAGTGTTCTTTTATGTGTTTTTCAGTAAATGGAAAGATGTTATTAGTGTTTAATGTTCAGTTATGTGTTAGAGTACTTTCGGTATGTTTTTGAATTTTGTGGTTACCATTATGCAGAAGAGTGGTGACTGTGTTTAGGTCAGTATGGATTTCACGATTTTTTTTTTTTTTTGTGATTTTTGCGATCAAAATGACTGATTTTGTGGTGGTAATTTCCAAAAATTTGTGAAAAAATTTGCGATTTATATTTAACATTTACCATAATAGTATTCAGTCCTTCCAGAAAAACACGGAGTTTTTTTTTGTGATTGTTGCGGGCAAAAATTGATTGATTATGCGGCCAGTTTTCTTTAAAAATGCGATGGAATATGTGGGATATTTATGCAATTTTATGCGATGAAATTGCTGGAATTTACAAAAATTGAGGGAACTTGCAAAAATTGCGGTTTGATGAACAAGAGAAAAAAAGTGATTCCCCCAACATCCTGTTAATATAAGAGTCATTTCTTATTACTTCCTTTAATAAACAAGCATACTACATCATAGAAAATGCTGGGAATATTTAATTTCTCATCTTGTTTTATTTCAGACTGTAAGAGTGTAAATAAGGTGTGGCCCCTTTAAGAGCTGCGCGCTCCTCCTGTTGAACTGTCGAACAGCCCATGTGTGCGGGTAATTTGATGCTACTACTTTTATCTTATGTTGTTTATTAAGTAACAATGTGACAGTAGAACGTTCGACAGACAGTTATACGAGTTCGATTTGTGAGACGTCAATCGCCTCCGTGAGTCTGTCTGGCGTCGCGTAGCCTAATTGCGTCACTTCATAACGTTCCCATGGAAACAGGGGGAAATGGCTGCTCTTATGTGAAGCAAACGCAACATTTTTCAACTTTCTGCTAAGATACATGTGACTTTTTTTTGCAACGAAAAAGCGAGGATTATGAAATTATGCAAACCCCGCATATTTTGCACGGAAATCGGCAATTTATGCGGCGAAAGTGCGGCGTATTTGAAAAAATGCGCCCCCCGCATAAATATGCGGACTTTGGCTGATTTTGCATTGAATTCAGCGATCGCATAATCGCGTTCTTCTGGAGGGACTGAGTATTGTGTTCAGACTCAATATTATACTATATGTGCTTTAAAGCTCCTGTTCAGGCTGTGGGTACTCAGTAATTTAATATTACTAGCCTATAAAAATAGTTTAAAAGTGTCTTATCATTAGAAGTGACCATAGAGTCAAAATAACTAAAATTATAATGTTGGTGATTTAAGGCAGGACAAAACTAAATGTAGTTAACTAGACAAAACTTTATCTAGTAGGAATGACTAAATTAATTTAAATTCATACAACAAGATTACAACAAATCATTTCAAACTAATTTGGAATTTGTTGGAACAATGCAATTCAATTTTGTGGAAAACCTTTCCTTTATTTAATTAAGTTCGTTCAACAGATTATTTTTTTGAGTGTATATATTTAAAGGGTAACTAAACACCAAAACAACTTTTTTTAGTTAATGATCTGTAAGAATGGAGCTTCATAAATGCTGTTCATTGATTCGAGTACATTTTTTGACAATTGAGTATAAAGTGTTTTGATTTTCAAATATATGGTGTAAAAACGTCTGAGTGCTGCCCTCTTCAGGTTAAACGGAAAGCTCCTGCAGTAGGGGTACTTGCTGACGTAGCGAACTCTCAGACGCACTCTGTCACACCCTTGGTGCGAGCTCACCACGCCCTTGGCAGCCCCTGGTATAAAAGCATCTGGTTCCGTCAAAACTACTGTAGCGAGTCAGGAGTTGGATTTATGAATATTGAAAACGATCAGGATACTATAGCATATAATAGCATCTAGTTAGCATAGCATTTATATAGTTATTTAGATTATTTTTGAAAACGACCAGGATAGGGTATTGTTGCATCTATTTAGCATAGCATTATATAGATAATTTAGATTATTTTGTGTAGCTAGTAGCATAGTACAGTTAGGATAGCTTCAAGTTAGCATAGATTTATCAGTGTTTAGTACAGTGATCAGGATAGTAACGGAATAGAGGTGGACATGGGCTTCTCCACACAGCTGCACACGCAGTGCCAAACACTGCTCGTCCTGCATGGACTCCTCCACCGCAACGGCGTCTTGATGTGAGTGATCATGGTGGATATTTTAATCACAATTTATGGTTAGGAATCGGATAAAGTTAATCCTCTAGGGTCGACAAACGAGCCGGTGCATTTTGCTGGATTTTTTCATATAGCGGCATAATATCAATAGCGTGCGCTATTGAGATCAACTCGACGACATAACTCATCAGATGCCGGTCGCGATGCGGGAGTTAAGACCGCAGTTTGAGCCAGCAGCTCGAATGGATTTGGCCCTGTGTATACAATTCACCCTCATCCACTTCAGGTGAAGGTGAAGGTGAGGGAGAAAAGTCCTCGACTTCAAATGGCCGCTCTGTTGCAAAGGCAGCTATTGAGTCACTCCAGACTAGTCTCGCTCTATTTTAGAGTCTGACAGCAGCTGTCACTCACGGCGGGTCTCAGGTGCACGCCCCCTAGCCCCGCTGGGGTCTGCCCATTTTTTCAGCATTTTTCAAATATTGCTAGTGGGTGGAGTCAGGCTCTGACCAGGGGTTTAGTTACCCTTTAAATCCATCCATCCGTCCACCCAGACAAGTAAATCTAGTGTTTCCTAAAGCCTGTGGCGGTCTGGTTTGTGGTTTTCTTCATGTGACCTGTTGACACACACACGTCCTCACTGCATGAACTGAGGTTAAGTGTTGCTCAGAGCCTCAGTCAATAACAACATTTAAATAGCTGTAAACACTTCAATTATATTGTCAAATAAGTGTGAATCTGTGTGATTCGTCTCTCTGCTGAGTTATGGTGCTTTTTAAGACTGATATATTTAGAGCAAATGTGTCTTCATTTCCAGATTTTACGGTCTTTTAATACTCAAAACAAACAACTCTTATAGGATTGCTTATTTATGAGTTTGATTTTCACAAAAACTGATACAGTTTTGTGAGATATGATTTTGGCTCACAATTCAGTTTTTACTTTTGGTTTGGCCTGTATAGCTCTCTTAACGAATTAATATTATTAAATATAAATGAAAATTGTTGTATATATTTGCAATTCAGGATGCATTCAATCAAAAGTGAGAGACATTTATAATGTTACAAAAGATTACATTTCAAATAAACGCCGTTCTTTTTAACTTTCTATTCATCGAAGAGTCCTGAAAAATTAAATGCATCACAGTTTCCACCAAAATATGAAGCACAACTGTTTGATAATAATCATAAATGTTTCTTGAGCATCAGATCCTCATATTAGAGTGATTTCTGAAGGATCTAATGATGCCGAACATGAATAAATTAAACTTTATATATTCACATAGAAAACTGCTGTAATAATTTTTCTCAATATTGCTGTTTTAACTGTATTTTTAAGTATTTAATGCAGCCTTGGTGAGTAGACGAGATTTGAAAAATATTTCAAATATGTCCATGTATTGAATTCATTATTTATTTAAGAAACTTCAAAGAGGCGTGTGATGTTTCTGGTCTCCTTCCCGATCTCCAACGAGTGAAATGCAGTTCAGTTCAATTCAGAAGCTTTATTGTTCACCCCCACAGGGGCGGAAATGTCTTTATAAAGGCTTAGCAAACAATGCAAATAAATAAATAAATAAAATAAACAAATAATCTTCCATTAAACCCACACAACCCACAGAAGGAAACAATCTCAGGCATCATTAGTTTACTAAACATGGGCTGTCTGCTACAGATGAGGGTAAGATGAGCTAGAAATGAGTTTTTTGCTGACGTGTGGGCCGTTGATCATTCGGCTTTTCTAGATGCTACAACCTTCCTTTAATCTTGCAAATACTTCATGCAGTAATTTAATGCATGTTAATATTAAATGCATGGAAAAAATAGCAAATTACAATAGATTTGAAATGAAACATTTTTTTTTTTTAAAAGTAGGCCTATGTAAAATGACAATAATTTCCCAACCTAGTTTATTTATTTGTATTATTTATTTATTTGTTTGTTTGTTGTTGAAATGTGACATAATTATATTCTGTTTCACTTAGAAATATAATTGTCCTTTTCCTAATTAGCCTACCTAACAGAGCTTTATTATAAAAATGATCGTGCTTTTAACGGTAAAAGACGGTAAAACGGTAAATGCTACAGTGAAAAAAGTTTCCTTATGGTAAATATAATGGATATTTAATGTACAGTTTTGGGAAGTGAAAAAGAGCCAGTCATTGTATAATTTACAGTGAAAAAACATAAATTGACATTCCCACAATTCCCTGCGTGACACTTCACATTTAATAGGCCTATAGGTTTTTTTTTAATTCTAATCACTTGAGTACATTAGGGTTTTATGTTACATTTAATGTTGTTAAATTAATGTTTAGTGCATTTTTTAGCAAAAATTATTTAAAAGTGAGCTACTCCTTTAAGCATAAAGTCAAAGCCTTGAATAAAAGTTTTCATTCAGACACACCCTCAGGTAAAGAAATTATAGCTACAAAAAGGCTTAATTTTCAACTCATCAGACATTTCTGAGACAATATAAAAACGTTGGTAACACTTTACAATAAGGTTCATTAGCTATTAACTAACATGAACTAACCATGAGCAGTACATTTGTTACTGTATTTGTTCATCTTTGTTAACGTTAGTTAATAAAAATACAGCTGTTCATTGTTTGTTCATGTTAGTTCACGGTGCTTTAACTAATGTTAACAAGATTTAAATAAAATATTAGTAAATGTTGAAATTAACATTAAAGGACAACTCCGGCGCTAAATGAACCTTAAGTCTAATTACACATTGTTACCTAGTCAACCGTTATCTGAGATTTGTTTTCATGATTGCCGAATGTAAATAGTTTTATCTCTAAAAACTGTTTAGCCTATAACGCTAGTATAATGCTAGTATATAGGGCGTAATGACAAATAAAAATCGCATGTTATTACCACTAAAAAGGCTCAAAATAGCCCCACAGTAACACGACAGCATAACAAGGGTCCCTACATTCAAACCGAAGCATTGAGAACTTTGTCAGTGTCCATACAGTTTAATAAGCAGATATTTTATACACACAGTCAACTTTGCGAATACAGGAAGAAGCCATCTTGGAAAAATAGTCTCGACCAGTCGATCTACGAACGCCGATCCAAGTGCGCTGGTGAGATGTGAATAAGGTGATACGGTGAGCGCGAACAGTAGGCTACGTGTACATATTGAAGAGAAGTAAACGGTTTGTGTTTGTGTTTCTTCTGGAAACAACGGACCATATGAGATTCTGCTCAGTTCAGGGCACTTGGATCGGCGCTCGTAGATCGACTGATAGGGACTATTTTTCAAAGATGGCTTCTTCCTGTATTCGCGAAGTTGACTGTGTCTATAAAATATCTTCTTAATAAACTGTATGGACACTGACAAAGTTCTCAATGCTTCGGTTTGAATATAGGGAACCTTGTTATGCTGTCGTGTTGGTGTGGGGCTATTTTGAGCCTTGTTAGTGGTAATAACAAGCGATTTTTATTTGTCATTACTCTATGCCCTATACTAGCATTATACTAGCTAAACTGTTTTTAGAGATAAAACTATTTACATTCGGAAATCATGAAAACAAATCTCAGATAACGGTTGACTAGGTAGGAATGTGTAATTAGACCAAAGGTTCATTTTGCGCCAGAGTTGTCCTTTTAACAAAGATCAATAAATGCTGTATATGTGCAGTTCATATTAACTAATGTTAACTAACGGACCTTATTGTAAAGTGTTACCAAAACGTTATTGAAATTAAGAATAAAGCCTGCGTCCGTGCATGAACTCACCTGTAGACTAATATCGCTGCACTGTAAAACAAGCATGTAATAATGTTATGTAACTTTCCATGTTGCAGCTATAATCATAACCTTGCTTTATTTGGATTAATTGCATGGCTCTGCGTCTGTTTTATGGGAAAATGAGTGGGATAATGATGACAGAATTGTCATTTTAATTTTGAACACCCATTTCCATGAGTTTTCCCCTTCTCATATATGTGAAATTTCCCAGTGTGACCGGAGAGGGAATGAGCCGAATCATCCTGAGAGGAGTGATGCTGGGACCAGAGACTGCGATTATGGGATGTGAGGAGCGTGACCTGCCAGACGGAATGGAAGGAAGGCTTGAATTAATGGGGGAAAATGAGTTAAAAGGTTAGTTCACCCCCAAATGAAAAATGGACACAAATGAAGATATTTCTGATTAAATCTGAGAGCTGTCTCACTCCTCCATTGGCTTCTGAGGGATCGAAAATAGTCCGAGTGACGACAGTGGCTCAATCTTAAGTTTGTCAAGCTGCGAGAACCCAACAAAAATAGCGACTTTATTCAACTATTCATGTTGTTCTCTGTGGGCCTCGAGATTTCACGTATAGTGTAACAACGCAGCGCTTCTGTGTGTACAACACTAATGTTCTGTGTGGACAACGTGTCACACGCATGAGGTCCATTGAGCTGGGCGGGGCCGGGGGCGGGGCATGAGAGTATCGCGATTCTAATCGTGAGTTCTGTATCACAGTTTTTCAATTCGGTTCGAATTAGGGCTGTGTTGAAAAAATCGATTCACCAATTCTGAATCGATTTTCATATTAATTTCTAAAGATCGATCCCTAACTCGGAGAATCGATTTATTAATAGGCCTACATTTTCCCCGTGAACTTTAAAAAAATGCTTTTTTCAAAAACAATTATCTAAATCTCGAAAATCGAATCGAATCGAATAATGATAACCGATTCAAGATCTTGAGAATCGAATCAATTCTTGAAATTTGAATTGAAACCCAGCTCTAGTTCGAAAATTGTTACACCCCGACTCAACACATTCTCACCCCAAGGCGTCACCTTTGACCATGCTTCAATATTTGACGCTTTAGGCGCCCTTTAACGTCACTTACATGACGCGATCCTACGGCGTCATCTAACTGACGCTAAAGGAAAGCGTCAGTTAGAGGACGCGGTTAGGTTTAGGTGTGGGGTGGGGGTAGGGTACACGCGATCCTAGGGCGTCATCTAACTGACGCTAAAGGGCGCCTAAAGCGTCAGATATTGAAGCATGTCCAAATGCTTCCCAAGGCGTCAGTTAGGTGACGCCTTGGGAGTGAGAATGGGCTGGGTGAAATCAAACGCACTGGCACTGATCTGTGATTGGTCTGTTAGCGTGTTAGGCCCAACCGGGTTTGAAAGAGTGGGATCTTGTGCTTTACAGAAAACCCCCCTCTTACACTTCGACGTAAAATGACTAAATAAATTATTTAAGTTGATTTGACAAAAGAAAAAATGTTGTGATTGCTACAGTGTAAAAAATTATTGTTGGTTTAACTTAAAAAAAAAATAAGTAACCTGGTTGCCTTAAAATTGTAAGTTGATTGAACTGGAAAAAGTGAGTTAATACAATGAGGGAGATTAATTTAACCATCAGAAACTCAAAATAATAAGTTATCTCAACTAAATAAATTATTATAAAGTTGATTTGACCAAATAAAATATGTTGTGATAACAAATCTTAAAAAAATATTTTTTTTACAGTGTAGAAGCCCACTGTAAAAAAATATTGTTGGTTTAACTTAAAAAAGTGAGTAACCTGGTCGCCTTAAAATTTTAAGTTGATTGAACTGGAAAAAGTGAGTTAATACAATGAAGGGGGTTAATTTAAATCATCAGAAACTCAAAATGATATCTTATCTGAACTAAATAATTTATTTAAGTTGATTTGACAAAAGAAAATATGTTGTGATAACAAATCTTGAAAATATTTTTTGACAGTGTAGAAGCCTATAGAGGAGTGATCCAGCTCTCAGATTTAATCAGAAATATCTTTAATTTGTGTCTCGAAGATGAACGAAAGTCTGACGGGGTTGAACAACATGAGGGAGAGTCATTACTGACAGAGTTTACAGTTTGGGGTGAAATATCCCTTTAAAGGAAATTATGTGTTATTCAGGTGTATGTCTATGTAGGTGATTGACTGTAGATTGTTTATATGTGTGTGTGTTTATGTTTGTACATCATTTCTCTTGCTTTTTTTAGTTTATTTTTGGTAAAAATAGTTTTCTTTGTAACTTCTCTGTGAAATTTGATCTTCTATTGTTCATTCCTCCACTGCCTCTCTCTCTCTCTCTCTCTCTCTCTCTCTCTCTCTCATCTGGAGGAGTGTGTCTGAAGCACTCAGTGTGTGTGTGTGTGTGTGTGTGTGTGTGTGTGGTATTGAGGATGACAGGCGCTCTGTGGGTCACTGTGAGACAGCAGGTGTTACACAGATTCTCCAGCCAGACGAATTGACTTTTTCATGCTGACTTTCTCATTTGATCAAACCTCTCGTCCGCATTCACGGTTCAGATTCGGCACATTGTGTTCTGTAATGCGCCGCAGCAACACTGCAGGGCAAAACGTCTTAGGTCATAATGTGTTTATAGAAATGTAGCAAAAGAAATTGCAATTTTAAAAAAGTGATTTTATATTTTA
Organism: Pimephales promelas; assembly: GCF_016745375.1. The sequence continues at coordinate 2,669,073 of NW_024121754.1, forward strand.
TAAATGTATAAAAAGAAAAGAGGGCCGCTTAGAATATGAATCATTTCGTTTTACACGACAATTTTACTCCCTTTCTCTGAGTGAAGTAAATGTAAGTGTGTGAGTGATTTAAATGTGAGTGTGTGAGTGATTTAACCCTCTGGGGTTGTTCGTTTAACACTCACACTCGGGGTGTTCGGGTCCAAATGGACCCAAAGGGCGGGATTCATATTTTTAAAAAAAAATCATGATTTTTTTTTTACTCGTTTTTTATAATATTTTTTCTTTTCTTTTTTGGTGTTTTGAGAAAATTTCAAAAATAAAAAAAAATTATAATTAGTATTAATGCAATAATTATGACAAAATTTTCCCCCATTGAACATAATAGAAAAAAAATATTTTTAAAAAATATATATATTTTTTTTTAAAGCTGTATTTCATTTTAGAGTCAAGCCTAGGCCTCATAAAAGCAATTTTTGAAATGAGATGGATGCCATCTGGTGGACAAACTGAGCATTTTAAAAATGCAAAACACATGTATAATCTGAATTTTTTGGTGCGTGTGTGTCTGGATGTGTCTGTTTTGCACTCTTGATGTTTTATAGATTCACCCCTTCACTGATGTGTGCTTTTTTTCAAGATCGCGGCTGATTTGTAGATTGTACGCACAAAAAAACTCAGTATTTTCACATTTTTGCCAATTTCCCATTCATTTTCCATGCAGGTCCATTTGGACCCGAACACCCCAAGTGTGACTATTTTTTTTTACAACCACTTAGACTATTCACATCCTGTCCCCAATTGTTTTGGGTGTTCAAATACCAAATACCAACAAAGTCACCAAATTTCGGACCATTCGAGGAAGCTGTGATTTAAAAAAAAAAAATGTATTTAAATTCTTCGGGTCCATTTGGGCCGAACAACCCCAGAGGGTTAAATGTAAGTGTGTTACACTTCCATTTAAATTGATCATTTTGGGCTGCTGTGCCTTTATTGTTCTGTGCAAATGTTGTTGTCACCTGTTTGCTGTCAGTCTAATGCAGTGTTTAACTTCTCCATCCATCAGTAAACCTGAATCACACGTGACGCACAGATCACACAGATGGGAGATTTCAGGGCTGATTTTAAAGGTACACTGTGTCAGATATTATACAGTAATTGTCCCTGAGATTTTAAAACAGAAGAGACACATATTTCAATATTTCAAAGGCCTCTGAATGATCAATATGAACAAAACCATCCGTCGTCTGATTAATAGACCGTGTTATCAAGTAAAAACGTCCTCCTTCAGCTCGAGCTTCACGTGCCTTTCTGTGTCAAATCTGCACTGATTTATATGAAGAAAATTATGATTTTTAGCAATATTTTAAGGATAAACACTTTTTTTTTTCAAGTTTTACTCGATTTTTGTGAATAAGAATAACACATAAAGATAAGTATTTTACTCCATGTTATTTACAAAATCCATTCCCACAATGCACCTACAAATGAATGTAAATCAGTTTTGATCAATGAAATGAAGTGAAATCAAGCTCTACATAGACATTGCATTTGTAAAAGAGAGAGAGAGAGAGCTCATAAATTCACAAATATCACGGATAATTGAACAGGTTATGCTTTTTATATACACGCTTGTGATTGCCAAGAAAAAATATTTCGTATTTGACTATGATAAATGACTTTTCATCTGATTACGAATATTTTGCCCATGTATGGGACGGTGAGACTGACTCGTCTGGGGTTCGAGCTTCATTTGAGACTGAATTTGATTTAAAGATATGTCAGGAAAAAGTTAAAAGAGAAACAGAGTCGGGTTTTCTCCTAAACTCTTGCCTGGATGCTGAGTGCTTGCTATACAGTTGCTAAGACTTAAAGGCCATGGAAATGAAAATTAACAATGGTTTTATTGTGGTAAAAGTGTAGAAACCATGTTTTTTTTTTTTTTTTTTGGACAGATTGATTATCATTTGTATAACCACATTTTACTATAAATTCCATGATTACACCATGGTTAGTGTCGCAAACCCATAATTTGTGGTTATGCTTTTTTGGTTTTATTTGTAGTAAGACCATAAAGGAGTAGTTCACTTTTTAAAAAAAAAGTTTGCTGATAATTTACTCGCCCCCATGTCATCCAAGATGTCCATGTCTTTCTTTCTTCAGTCGAAAAGAAATGAAGGTTTTTGATGAAAACATTTTCTCCATATAATGGACTTCAATGGGGTCCAAACGGTTCAAAGTCCAAATGAGAGTTTCAGTGCAGCTTCAAAGGGCTTTAAACGACACCAGACGATGAATAAGGGTCTTATCAAGCAAAACGATCACTCATTCAAAAAATAAACAACAAAGTTTAAGTTTTATAAGCTCAAATGCTCGCCTTGCTCTGTTCTGTGATCCGCGTTCATGACTCTCTTGTTCGAACTCGTTCATCAAAACGAATGAATCTTTTTTCGAGTCATTTGGCTTGATTCAAAGAACGAAATGACAAAAAAAAAAAAGATTCGTTAATTTTGCATTTTGCATTTTCAAGCTGCACTGAAACTCTCATTTGGACCTTGAACCGTTTGGTCCCCATTGAAGTCCATTATATGGAGAAAATCCTGGAATGTTTTCATCAAAAACCTTCATTTCTTTTTCTTTTACCGTTAGCGTCTAGAAAAGCCGACTAAATCAATGACCGAATGATCAATGGCCCACATGATAGATGATGTCAAACCATCACTCATTTAAAAAAAACCACAAAGTTTAAGTTTTATAAGCACAAATACTCGCCTTGCTGAATTCTGTGATGAGCGTTTGTGACTCTCCTGTTCATCAGAATGAACAAATCTTTCTTTCATTTCGTTCATTGAATCAACCAAATGACTCGAAAAAAGATTTGTTAATCATTCAGCCCTTTGAAGCTGCACTGAAACTCTCATTTGGACCTTGAACCGTTTGGTCCCCATTGAAGTCCATTATATGGAGAAAATCCTGGAATGTTTTCATTAAAAACCTTCATTTCTTTTCGACTGAAGAAAGAAAGACGTGGACATCTTGGATGACATGGGGGCGAGTAAATTATCAGCAAAAGTTTTTTTTAAAAAGTGAGTGTGTGTGTCTCTCAGTGTGTGAGATTTATGAGATCCGGTGCAAATACCTGTCAAAGTTTAATACTTGTGATTTGTTCAAATCTCTGACTGACCCTATAGAGACGAGCACTACTAGTAGTGTGGTTCCCTTTGTGTCAGTGTTGAGTGTGTCCTCTCCATCTGTGTACAGTGTAATGACACGATTCAGTGAAGCGCACAGACTCCGTGTGTGTGTGACAGTTTATACATGCTGAAAAATCTGGCTTCATAGTGAGATCTAATTATAATTTCGTGTGAACTGAACAAGAATACTCTAAACAGTTTCATTGACCTTTATTATTTAACCCAGGTCACTACAGACTGCTATTCAAAATGCATGGGTTTTAATGACATAGTTACACATCAATCACTAAAATAGTGCATATAGTATTTGATTTAAAAAAATTTTTACTGAAAAACAAGACAAATGTTGAGGAAAATATTCTTTTTTTTTTTTTGCATTTTTATGTCTGTCAATATTGTTATATACAGTATAATACCTAGTTTTGTAGCATATATCGCAATGAAAAATAACACTGCATTCGATTATTTGACTATAATGTGGTTTATTCTGCTGGAGAGCAATGTTGCCCTCACACACACATCTTGTCTTGGCCTGAACACAGAGTGGCATGTGTGTGTGAATGGATGGGAAACAGCTTTCACTGTTGTCATTCTAATAACACAGGGCAGTTAATTACATCTGTTCCTGTTCCCACAGTTCCCATCATCCCTCCCGGAGGTTCAGTGTCACTGATAATTGGTTGCTGTAATAGACAGGCCAAATCTCCCCATGCACTTCACTACAGAAGTGACAGTGTGCAACATGGGTCATGCGTAATCCTTTATATTTGAGAAAGAAGTTCCGGTAAGTTTGGTTTCAAAAGTCACACTGAGGCTAAATGCGATGCAATGGCGTCCTCTAGTGGACAGAGTTAAACTGGAATCTCTGTTTTCTAACATATGTACACTAATGATTTCATACACTCTAAAAATGCTGGGTTGTTTTAACCCAACTTTGGGTCAAATATGGACAAACCCAAACATTGGGTTAAAAATGTAATTAAAAAATGTAACCCAATGGCTGGATTTGTCCATATTTGACCCAAAGTTGGGTTAAAACAACCCAACAATTTTTAGAGTGTAAGATGCTTGTTCAGATTACTAACCCAAAGTCTTAAACTTCTATATTTTCTAATTTTCTAAGGAAACAAATTTAAATGATTTAATATTATTGTTATATGTGTTTGTTAAAAAAAAAAAAATCCCACTTTTATAAAGTCTGGAAAATCTGTGTTTGTGATTCTTGTGAGGTATAATTTGACTTTATAAAATCAAAGTTAGACGGATAAATGTAATATTATGAAACTAAAGAGTCATAAGTATTTTTATTTTTATCCCCTTATGAAGAAATAGCAGCTAAAGGAATATTTCACCCCAAAATGAAAATGTAATCATCATTTACTCATGTTGCTCAAAACCTGAGTTTCTTTTATCTGTTGAACACGACAGTAGATATTCTGAAGAATGTCGGTATTTAAACAAGATAGACATTGACTTCCAGTGAATTTTTGTAGCCTATTATTTTTTTTTTCTTTACAAGAGAAGTCAGTGAGTCAATCAACCATCTAACAGATGAGATATCTTCCTTTGTGTTTAGCAGAACAAATAAACTCACACAGGTTTGAAACAACATAAGAGTATGTAAATGGTGACATTCTTTAAAAAAAAATGCCTTTTTTTTTTTTTTTTTTTTAATGAACTGTCCCTTTAAGAAGAATTTGATGGGGCTGGAGGCTGGATTCAGAAGTTAAGTTAAAATTCATTAAAAAAATGTAAAAGTTAAGATTTTTGAGGTATTAATTCAACTTTTAAAACCAATGAAAAACACATTAATAATATTAAATGAAATAATTTAAACTAGTTATAACTTTAAACAAAAAAATAAAAGAAAAAAAACGAGTGTGTGAAATACTCCTTATCTTGTGTGTTTGTTTAAGATGGAAGAGCGTTTTGTCATTAATCAACACTGTCATTATATGCCTATAATTATTGTCACCCGTAGTCTGCTATTGTTTTTTCATTTTTTTGATTTTGACCCTGCATGCTATTCGGCATTTAGATTATATTATTATTGTTGGAGTTATGTGTCATGTTATACTTAGTAAATCAACGCGATCATTTATAAGATAAGACTCACTTTAGGTCCCAAAATGACACGAGTCCCCATGAGTGTGTGCATTCAGACACAAACAGTGGTGCTGTAATATAAACCCATGATTCACTCTTAGAAGAAAAGGTTCTATATAGAACCTTAAAAGGTTCCATCAGTGCTACATATTTGGAACCCCTAAAAGGTTCTATACACTCTTAAAAAAAGGGTTCCTCTGGGTTCTATAAAGAACCCTGGGGTTCCATACTTGGCCAATAGAACCTTTTACCAACAAAAAATGGTTCTATTTTGCAGTTCCATATATGAAGCGGGGGATGGAACCATTTCTGGTTCTAAATAGAACCATTTCTTCTAAGAGTGTTATATGGATATTTCTTTTCTCGTCTCCAGTTGTCCACGATCTCTTCAAACAAGTCGACACATGAATCCCGAGACTCGCTCCACGATGTGTCCTCTCTTACAGTAACAGCGGCTCAGACTGAAACTGGTGAAGAGTTCTGATGCTGGTTCTGATGCTCGAGTTCCACAGAATAACTGATAACTCAGAAAAAGGAAACAGAATGAAGCTCGGTGGAATCTTCGATATGCAATCTTTCCAAAGAACGACAAAAACAACCACGCAATCATGCACACACTCACAGTTTCATTCTTAGGAAACCTTTTACACTGGCAAAACTCGTTTTGTGTGTGTGTGACATCACAGCTCATCTGTATTTGAATCTCTCCACCAAACTCCACTGACTCAAAAGTGAATCCTCACTAGGCCTACACACACACACACACAGAGAGAAATGCCGTCCGGAGCGTCTCACTTCGAGGAGAACCTCCTGTGCCCGGTGTGCCGGGACGTGTTCAGAGATCCGGTTCTCCTGCTGTGTTCCCACAGCTTCTGCTGGGCCTGTGTGGAGCAGTACTGGGAGCAGAGTGTGTGTCAGAGATGCCCTGTGTGTCGGGCGGACTTCTGCATGGGTCGTCCTCCGTGTAACCGCGCGCTGAAGGACCTGTGCGAGATCTTCCTGAGGGACAGGAGCCGCGCGGAGGAGGTGGTGTGCAGCGCTCACGGGGAGAAGCTCCAGCTCTTCTGTGTGGACGACCGGCGGCTGCTGTGCAGTGTGTGTGTGAGCGCTGACACACACCTCCGTCACACGTGCAGACCTGTGGATGAAGCAGCAGAGGCTCTCAAGGTACATCTCATCATCATCATCATCATCTTCATCTTCATCTATCTACCTGTGTAGATACCTGTCTATCTTTCTGTCTATCTATCTATCTATCTATCTATCTATCTATCTGTCTGTCTGTCTGTCTGTCTGTCTGTCTGTTTGTCTGTCTCTCTATCTATCTACCCATCTACCTATCTATCCGTCTGTCCGTCCGTCCGTCTATCCGTCTTTCTGTCTGTCTGTCTGTCTGTCTACCTGTCTGTCTGTCTATCTATCTATCTATCTATCTATCTATCTATCTATCTATCTATCTATCTGTCTGTCTGTCTGTCTGTCTGTCTGTCTGTTTGTCTGTCTCTCTATCTATCTACCCATCTACCTATCTATCCGTCTGTCCGTCCGTCCGTCTATCCGTCTTTCTGTCTGTCTGTCTGTCTGTCTACCTGTCTGTCTGTCTATCTATCTATCTATCTGTCTGTCCGTCTGTCTGTCTGTCTGTCTGTCTATCTACCTATCTATCCGTCCGTCCGTCCGTCTATCCGTCTGTCTGTGTGTCTACCTGTCTACCTGTCTACCTGTCTGTCTATCTATCTATCTACCTATCTGTCTGTCTGTCTGTCTGTTTGTCTGTCTCTCTATCTATCTACCTATCTACCTATCTATCCGTCCGTCCGTCCGTCTATCCGTCTATCCGTCTGTCTGTCTGTCTGTCTGTCTGTCTGTCTGTCTGTCTGTCTGTCTGTCTGTGTGTCTATCTATCTATCTATCTATCTATCTATCTATCTATCTATCTATCTATCTATCTATCTGTCTATCTGTCTGTCTGTCTCTCTATCTATCTATCTATCTATCTATCTATCTATCTATCTATCTATCTATCTATCTATCTATCTATCTGTCTATCTGTCTGTCTGTCTGTCTCTCTATCTATCTATCTATCTATCTATCTATCTATCTATCTATCTATCTATCTATCTATCTATCTATCTATCTGTCTGTCTGTCTGTCTGTCTGTCTGTCTGTCTGTCTGTCTGTCTGTCTGTCTGTCTGTCTGTCTGTCTGTCTGTCTGTGTGTCTATCTGTCTACCTGTCTATCTATCTATCTACCTGTCTACCTGTCTATCTATCTATCTATCTATCTATCTATCTATCTATCTATCTATCTATCTATCTATCTATCTATCTATCTATCTATCTATCTATCTATCTATCTATCTGTTGGTCGGTCGAAACAGATGTCAATCAGATGTCAGAAAAATCAGAAAAAAAGAAAACCGATGTCAATCAAATAGATAAAGTTATAGATTAAAGATAAAGATTAGATTAAGAAGCTAAATTTGAGAGACTTTGACTAAACGCCTAATGTTCTCTACAGATGAATGTACAGGGAGATCCTGCATCCACAGATAAAACACACAGATCTTTTACAGTTTTTCTCAATTGCTTTGGCACATTTTTCGAAACAGTCTTAACATTCTCTAAAGTTTAACTGTGAGTGCAAATGTCACAACTGTTTGCAGGAACTTCAAAACTTTATAGCATGTCTGCAAAATGTAGTTACTCACCCAAAACAATTAATTCATGCTTCAAAACCTAGTTATTTTGTCAAAAATTTGGCCAAGGCCCCCAAAATCTAAAGTATTTTTGTCATTGTGTGAGCCACACTGGTCAAAATGTTTAGTTGTTTTTTCACCACAACAGTCAAGCATGAAAATTAAGGGTTTACTGTAAACAAATCTCATATTTGTTGAGAAAAGTCAATAGTATGTAGAAAAAAAAATATTCTATGAACATTTGTATTTTTACAGTGTTTATTTTTGTACTTCATGTGTACACAATATAAGTTTATTTACTGTACATGTAAAGTAACTGACAAGAGTAACACAATTTCACTTTACATTTCATATTTGTGTATTACCACAAATACACAAACAACAAATAACATTCATGAAAAAAAAAAAAAAAAAAATTATTCTTGGTGGACATCTTGTCGCTCACGTTGGTCAGGCCAAAGATTTTCATCAACATCACATCTGATGTTACCATTGCCACACACCGTGGAAAAAAACTAAATGCCGCACCCATCCCCTGCAATGGTCAGATTTATGACATGATCCACAAGTGTGGCTCTGATTTCATCAGAGACTCTGACTCTTCTATTTCCACCTCTTCCTCGATTATTTCTTCCTCTACCACCACCACGTATTCTTACATGCCTTCCAATTGCTCTTCCATGAGTATGTTGGTGCAGTTCAGGGTTGCGAATGTCCTCCATTCTATATATTCTCTCTATATATATATACTCTCTCTCTCTCTCTCTCTCTCTCTCTCTCTCTCTATATATATATATATATATATATATACTCCCAATATTGATTGGTTAAATGGTTAAATGGTTGATTCATATTAGAGGTAATTTGCAATTAGATTGCGAATGCAATTAGAAGTCATGTGCCATTTTAGCAAACATTACAAACAATGTCAATGTCAGATATATTTTAGAATATACATTCATGTATACTAATTATGCTAATTGAATAGATCGTTTTGAATGTGATGGCTTACACAATAAAAAATGTCTGAGAAGTTCTGAAGTGTTTGACAGTGTAAGTGAGAATCAAATCATCAGTTTTGATCAACAAGCCATATACAATTATTTGTTGTCCAAACTGCAGACAGTTGTATGTACTCTTTGCACACATGTGCCAAAGCAATTGCAATTTGCTCAAATCAATAAGAAATTACAATCTGATGTGAAAAAGAAGCGAATTATTCAGAGATATGAGCTTAATGTTTTGGGAAATAAAAAAAACATTTGAGAACTGAGCCAAAGCAATTGAGAAAAACTGTAAAACATTATATAATATCACTCCAATTTCAACTTTTCAGGAGCTGCTGAAAACACGACTGGGGCCTTTGCAAGAGAAGCTCAAACACTTAAAATCAGAGAAGTTCACCTGCGATCGAACAGCAAAACGCATCAAGGTAAAATCAAGTCAAAAATCCTTCATGGTATAACACTACACAACCTTACACAACTGTTCCCTGCGTTACAGAGCCAAGCCGAGCAAACCGAGGCGCTGATAAAGCAGGAGTTTGAGCATCTCCAGCAGTTTCTGCGTGATGAAGAAGCGTCTCGGATCACTGCTCTGAGAGAGGAAGAGGAGCAGAAGAGGAAGGTGTTGGAGGATCAGATGAAGAGGATCAACACTCAACTCTCATCTCTGGAGGAACGAGTGAGGATCGCGGAGGAAGAGATCGAGGCCAGCAACATCTCCTTCCTGCTGGTAAACCTCATACTCTCGACCAGAATGACTCGTTCAAATAATGAGTTTGTTTTTAGTGACAATACAAGTTTGATTAAACCATCAAAATATGAAATAAAAATAGTTTTTGGAACAAAACTTAAGGTATTTATCTAACAAAATTTGATTTGGTAAAAATGGACAAATCACAGTTACAGGTTGTTGTTTGTGAAAAGATAAATAAAAGCATAAAGAATATTTCGTTATTAATATTTCATTGGTTCTCTCTTGTTTTTTGCATGTTCATAATTTCTCTGTAGCCTGAAAAAAAAACATGTCTGCATAATTTGAATTTTTTTAAATAGTTTTTAAATATTTAAATGATTTGATCAAAAATACAGTAAAAAATTGTAATATTGTGACAATTTTTTATTTTAATATATTTTAAAGTGTAATTTACTCCAGTGATCAAAGCTGTATTTTCAGTGTCACATGATCCTTCAGAAATCATTTCTGATTATTATCAGTGTTGAAAACAGTTTCATATTTCTGAGAAAAAATATGATATTTTTTTTTTCATTTTTTCAGGATTCTTTGATGAATAGAAAGTTAAAGAACAGTATTCATTTGAAATGGGAATATTTACTGTACACTAAAAAGTTAGGATTGTAGAGTTAAAATAACTACATATTTTTAACTGATAAAATATGTTTACGAGCTGATTAATCAAAATTAATGAATTAAAAGTAAATCAATTCTTTAAACCAGAAGCTGATCTTTGTAAACTGAGCCGTTATAATAATTATGAACCTTTATTGCTTTTAATCATGAGATTTGTATTTAATTATATTATCTGTTTGTCGTTTCCATGCAAATCCGTTTAAAGAAGTACAAAGGCTTTCCTGACAGGTGAGTGAAATATCCGTGTTTAAAAAGTGTGTGTGGTGATGGTGAGGACCAGTACTGATCCAGTCCTGGTGTTTTCCCAGTCCTCCGCACTCCAGTCCGTGTCCAGAGAAGCTTCCAGAAGTGCAGATCGACGTGGCGAAGCATCTGGGGAATCTGAAAAGTGGAGTATGGCAGAAAATGAGGACGGCCGCTCAATACAGTGAGTCTCAGGACTAACATATCATTAAAGGAGTAGTTCACTTTAAAAAAAAACTTTTGCTGATAATTTACTCGCCCCCATGTCATCCAAGATGTCCACGTCTTTCTTTCTTCAGTCGAAAAGAAATGAAGGTTTTTGATGAAAACATTCCAGGATTTTCTCCATATAATGGACTTCAATGGGGACCAAACGGTTCAAGGTCCAAACGAGAGTTTCAGTGCAGTTTTAAACGACACCAGACGATGAACAAGGGTCTAATCAAGCGAAACGATCGGCCATTTAAAAAATAAATACAAAACTTTAAGTTTTATAAGCTCAATCACGAGTCACGGTCATTATATGCTTATAATTATTGTCATCCTTATGTTTAAGTGTGGGTCAATATTGTTGTTTTTTTTCATTTGTTTTTATTTTGACCCTGCATGCAATTTGGTATTTGCATAATATTATTATTGTCGTTGTGAAGTGTCGTGTTCATATTTATATTTTTGTAAATCAACGCAATCATTTATAAGATGTTTATCCAAAGTGATTGACAGTGACATCAGCCTGAGGCGACAGCAGCTCACGCCACACTCACATAAAACAAGTTCATACTATTTGCCTTTTATGTCAGATCACACACACTCACGCATAATTAATGTCAAGACTAATTTGCATATAAGTTCCTACTATTTGCATACACGCGCACACACTCTCACAAGTGGTGCTGTAATGTAAACAAACACACGTATGCTTTATGAATGCTTGGCTAAAGAGATGCATCTTTAAATGAAACTGGGAGAGTGAGTGTGAGCCCTGAACATGGTCCAGAGTTTTAGGGCCTTAAAGGTCAGTGGCAATGCTTTATAACTGATACGGAACTTAATAGGTAACAGTGTGGAGATGATCCGATTTTCTTGACCTGGTAAGAACTCTAGCAGTGGCAATTGGACTAGTTGTATCTTGTAGATTGAGGTTGAAGGACAATGCATTACAGTAACTAGAATGCATGAACTAAAAGCAGCCTTCAGCAAGACAAACACATAATATGCAAATCCACCAACACTTTTAGGAATTCAACATAGTGCCCTGGGGGACTAAACACACGGTAGACAAAGCACGAGATAGTAGGGATTTTTTCTTTTCTTCTTATATCGGAGTGTGTAACACTTCAGACGAGTTAAACCTGTGTCCTGTTTTCTGAGTAACATTAAAAATATCTCTATAGTCACAACACGGCCGCCATAACCAATCAGACGGTGTTTATGACAGTAGCCAGACAGAAACATACAGTGTCCGGTGTTCTGTCGATTTTTGCTGCCTTGTCGAAAAATGCTACCGTAGCGCGAATTGATCACAGAATGCCGATTAAAGTCGTATGAAATACAATTCTAATACAATTCTAAGTTATGAGTAGCTACTGTATACTGTAGACTACTGTTTTTATTTTTTAAAACGGTGTGAAAAGTAAAAATTATCATAAAATATTCATCTTTGACCTGTCAAAGTACACCTTTTCTTATAGTAACTGAAACTTTCAGTTATTCCTTTTCAGCTGGCTGACCGTACAAATATTCATATGGTAGTAAGCATTTTTTTAAAGGGAAATTATACATTATAACAGGAAAATGTACCTTTTGTAAAAACTGTGAGTCTGCACATGCGCAGAACCGGTAAGTAGGAAATCTCGATGGGTAGCATGAATTGTCAGAACACCGGCCCACATCTGGCACGTGTTGAGTCCATGTGTATGGACCAGATGTGGGCCGGATCCGGGCCGACACTATATGATGGGCAGCTGTATTAGACTCATTAAAACTGATATAATAATTTGAGTTTGGCTTAAGCTGGGTTTCAGAGTATGAGTAGAGTATGAGAGTAAGTAGATTGTGAGAGAATGAGTATGAGTAAAGTAGAGTATGAGTAGAGTGAGTAGAGTATGAGTAGAATAAGTAGAGTATGAGTAGAGTAAGTAGAATATGAGTAGAGTATGAGTAGATTAAGTAGAGTGAGTAAAGTAGAGTATGAGTAGAGTAAGTAGAATATGAGTAGAGTATGAGTAGAGTAAGTAGAGTATGAGTAGAGTATAAGTAGAGTAAGTAGAATATGAGTAGAGTAAGTAGAGCATGAATCGAGTATGAGTAGAGTATGAGTAGAGTAAGTAAAGTATGAATAGAGTATAAGTAGAGTAAGTAGAATATGAGTAGAGTATAAGTAGAGTAAGTAGAGTATGAGTAGAATAAGTAGAGTATGAGTAGAGTAAGTAGAATATGAGTAGAGTATGAGTAGATTAAGTAGAGTGAGTAAAGTAGAGTATGAGTAGAGTAAGTAGAATATGAGTAGAGTATGAGTAGAATAAGTAGAGTATGAGTAGAGTGAGTAGAGTATGAGTAGAGTAAGTAGAGCATGAATCGAGTATGAGTAGAGTATGAGTAGAGTAAGTAAAGTATGAATAGAGTAAGTAGAATATGAGTAGAGTATAAGTAGAGTAGGTAGAGTATGAGTAAAGTAGAATATGAGTAGAGTAAGTAAAGTATGAGTAGAATATAAGTATAGAGTATAAGTAGAGTAGGTGAGTAGAGTACTTTGAGTACTCATACTTTACTTACTCTACTCACCTACTCTACTTATACTCTACTTATATTCTACTCATACTTTACTTACTAAAGTATGAGTAAAGTATGAGTAGAGTATGAGTAAAGTAGAGTAGGTAGAGTATGGGTAAAGTAGAGTATGAGTAGAGTAAGTAAAGTATGAGTAGAGTATGAGTAAAGTAGAGTATGAGTAGAGTAAGTGAAGTATGAATAGAGTATGAGTAAAGTAGAGTATGAGTAGAGTAAGTAAAGTATGAGTAGAATATAAGTATAGAGTATAAGTAGAGTAGGTGAGTAGAGTACTTTGAGTACTCATACTTTACTTACTCTACTCACCTACTCTACTTATACTCTACTTATATTCTACTCATACTTTACTTACTAAAGTATGAGTAAAGTATGAGTAGAGTATGAGTAAAGTAGAGTAGGTAGAGTATGGGTAAAGTAGAGTATGAGTAGAGTAAGTGAAGTATGAATAGAGTATGAGTAAAGTAGAGTATGAGTAGAGTAAGTAAAGTATGAGTAGAGTATGAGTAAAGTAGAGTATGAGTAGAGTCAGTTTGTCAGAGAACATCAAAACTCTACTATTTGTGATCATTTTATTTACAGTGTGAGCGATCTAATGCTTATGAGTCTTAACTTTGTAAATTGTTCACTGATTTTGCGATGTTATGGTTTAATCACGATCAGATTTTTTTAGATCCTGTAGCTTGGGTTTGACTTACTAGTCGTCATCTCATAAATGATGTCAATAAACGAACATCTGTTTTCCTCCATAGTGCCTGTGGTCCTCGACCCCAACACCGCTCATCCGTGCCTCCAGCTCTCCGGCGATCTGAGCGGCGTGAGCTTCGGTCAGTGGAGTCGACCGGCTCTGGGATTCACGGAGAAAGGCGAGGGCTGTACGAGTGTCCTGGGCTCTGAAGGCTTCCGCTCGGGGACTCACTACTGGGACGTGGAGGTCGGGGACAACACCACCTGGGCTTTAGGGGTGATTTCCGAGTCTGCCATCGAGACACGAGACAATCCGCCCAGTTCTGGCCTGTGGCGCATCGGCTTCCACAACGGGACGTACGGACTAGGCCTGTCAGGGGAGTTTCTGACGCCGTTCCCTGTGAAACACAAGGTCCAGATCATCAGAGTCCAGCTGGACTGGGACGGAGGAAAACTGTCGTTCTTCGACCCCCTCAGCGACGCTCATCTCCACTCCTTCGAGCACAGCTTCAGTGAGACGGTGTTCCCGTACTTCTGTAACGCGTGTCCATCTCAAGCGCTGCGCATCTTGCCGGTGGAGATGTCCGTCCAAGGACACAAACTGTCTACACTAAACCAGTGTGATGTAGAGCAAGCAGAACTGCACAAGTGAAGCTCTTATGATGCCTTCTTTTATTAGTGTGCACATATTACACACACACACACACACATAATAATGAGTTTTTAAGCAATAATATTCTTACTTTAGGCTGTGCTCTTCTTTGAGATGCATTCGGTTCTCAAATTAAATTCAACATTACGATCAAGTGTTTTAATGTTAATATTTAATACATTAAATTGGCACATGAATTATTGAATTAGCAAAGGAAGGCAGGTAGATATAGTGTGTGAAGGAAAATGCAAAAAACATATTAGCTACAGTTGCACCATCAGCTTTTTCCAGCACCAGATTTGCATGCTTCCCCCCATTTTATCTTTAAATGTCCTTGAGGTTTTTTTTAATGTGTGTGCCTGCCTGTGTGCGAGCTGATCTGCACACTGCTCTAAGGCAATAATCTAATTGTATAATTCTTCTCATGGTTTCTGCGGTACATATTCAAATCAAGCTCACGAAGTAGCTATGCATTCAGCGTCTACACTGCAGTTAAAAATGACAACAAAGCCAGTAATTAGAGAACAACCGATGACGTCACATCGACGCATCTAAGTGATTTACTGGATGGACAAAAATAGAGTAGGCCCTAATTACTGTCTATGAGTAATTCCTGTGAACTACTGGCATTTGAAAGCATCTGTTTCCGCAAGAATTGTATGCAAATCAAGCCATGTCCGAGTCTGTCACGTGACACGGCTTTGAACGTTTCATCACCATGAAAAACAGAAACTGCAGAACAGGTATTGTTGGAATTTCAAATCACATAAAACAGAAGCAAGCGTTTAAAAAAGCATTCTTAGAACTTCTAACATTCTCAGATAATCGGTAGACTAACTATTATTCAAATAGCGGGATGTAATTGCGCCATTTTACAGATTAAAGTGAGTTAAAACAACAGCGAGGTGCACACTCGCTGTTGTTGATCTTTTTAAGAGCTATATCAATTCTATAATATTTTTATCTAATTAAAAGTGCTTCATTCAAGCCCTTTCTGCTTCTAAAACACGTAAATCCACATTAATGTTAAAGCCCTGTTTAGGAGTGTTAAGATTGAAATTTGGACACATGCTGCTGCCCGTTTCTGTGGTTCAATTGGCCTACTGCTGTCTGTCTGTGGCACGAAATATATACATTCTAATAAGTTTTGAGTGAGAAATATAAATATATCCAAACTATCTTGCTCCAAAACAACTTACACAGCTGTATTATAGCTTATCGTCAGTGTGTTGAACACCAAGCGTTCTCTATCTTTGTTAGTTCTGTCAAAATTCATGTTTTTATCAGTCATGCAAAACCCTATCTGCTATTAAACCCACAAACCAGCGACTGAACTGGCAAATTGAGACTGTAAAATTGCTAGGAAATGTTTGTTTTTCTGTATTCATCATCGTGCACGCGCACTCTTAGTTCTCTGGCTCCCTCTAGTGGTGAGAGCGGGAACAACGGAACGCTTTTTGACTTTCTCAGTTTGTGTAGCCCTACATCTACTGTATTCCCCCCCACATTAATGTCTAGTACAATTATGTAGTTTTGTTTTATTAATACAGTTTATACTTTTTTATTAATTTTCCCCCGAAAGAATGAAAGTAAAATGTGACAACATGCCCCATAGGTGGGGTACATATGTGTCACAATAGTCAGAAATAAATGCACATTTAATATGAGATGATCCATACTTTATTCAAATAACACACACACACTCATATTTGATCTTATTGGCCATTCTTTCATATTTAAACCGGTAATGATGATTAAATCACTTTGAATACGAGCATTTGCTAAATCATGAATGTAAATGAACATTCATTAGCCGGTTTTAGGCAGAACATTTTTCTCATAGTTCCCAGCGTTGGTTATGTTTCCAGCAGGCTTGTATTGACCAACGACAAAAACTGTGTTTCCATCAGTGGCCAGACCGACTCCGAGCTCAGTCGAGGATTTCCACACAACCTGGGTGAAATGTCCTGCGATATATAGACACGATTAGAAATGAATAAGCCAATAAATACTATTTATAATATTTCCTTAATGTTATGCGTTTCAGTCAAACCATGCATCCACCTGTGTTGGGTTGATGTCCTGGTTGTTCAAAGTTGTAATCTTTGATCTCACTGTACCACGAGTCTACAGCCTCCTTCCCTAATATACAGAACATTCAATATTTTATTAGTGTGAGGTGCTCTGATGATTTTTACTATCTGAGTTTGCTGAGTCCCCCTTCTCACTCATTATTATTGATGATTTGACCTGTGGGTGTTTTTTTGTCGGAGCTGAAGGCGTAGTAGACGTTCTCCCCGTCTTTCGTGTCACTGTGTTCCAGTGTGTTTTCGCTCAGCATGTGTTCGGCCCACAGTTGAGCTGTCTTACACAGATCCTCATTGAACACCAGCGGCGGGGCCTGATGCTGCGCGCGGTACTGGTTATGAGTCTCCAGAAACTCCTGCTTAAAGCTGACGTCTGCGGAGAACCAGATACACACCAGACATTGATGGATGGATGGAAAGACAGACAGTCAGATAGATAGACAGATAGATTGTCTGTCCATCTATCTGTCTATCTGACTGTTTATCAGACTTTCTGTCTGTCTATCTACACTCTTAGAAGAAATGGTTCTATTTAGAACCAGAAATGGTTCCATCCCCCGCTTCATGTATGGAACTCCAAAATGGTTCTATATAGAACCTTTTTTTTTGGTAAAAGGTTCTATTGGCCAAGTATGGAACCCCAGGGTTATATAGAACCCAGAGGAACCCTTTTTTAAGAGTGTATAGAACCTTTTAGGGGTTCCAAATACGTAGCACTGATAGAACCTTTTAAGGTTCTATATAGAACCTTTTCTTCTAAGAGTGAATCTGACTTACTGTCAGTCTATCTATCTATCTGACTGACTCTCTGTCTGACTGTCTATCTAACTCTGTCTATCTGACTGTTTGTCGATCTATCTGTCTTGCTGACTGTATAGATAGATAGACAGATAGACAGACAGTCAGATAGATAGACATTCAGATATAGATAGGCGGACAGTCAGATAGATGGATGGACATACAGAAAGGAAAGTTGCAGAATTTGCAGTTTTGTAAAATTACATTTCTTTTTCAAAATTAAAATCTTATTTTTAAACCCAAAAGGAAGCGATGTGGAAATGCGAGACTTCATTTACTGAATCACTGCGATACTGTAAATAACTATCAGGATCTGTCAAGGATCAGACGACAGTAAACTCCATAATTTGTTCATCTTAAAATCAAAAGTTCTTTACTGGCATCGATCGATGCTTCCATGAAGAACCTTAAACATCCATGGAAGATTTACAGGTTCTTTAGCTTTAGGTTATATAAATATTCTTATATAAATTAACATATAAATAATAAATATTCTTATATAAATTCTTATATAAATTATAGGTTATATAAATTGAATTGAATATATATATATATATATATATATATATATATATATATATATATATATATTTGACATCACTATGAAAAAAAAAAACTTTTGGAAGCTTTTTTTTTAACCAATGTGTGGATAATTATGAGAACAAATAAATAATAAGATAGCAAATGGCAGTTTGCAATATCAAACAGCATAACTAGTTCTTGTCTGTTTTTTGATAACTGAAGTGAACGACTGCTGAAAACATTAATCCTAAAGTTACAAGTTATAATTAATACAGAAATGCATATGAAGAGCATTCACCAACCTGCCATGACTGCCGAAGTGTCCTAGTTGCAAAAAACAGAGATAATTGTTGTTGTTAATATTAATTTTTAAAGATTAAGTAATGCAAATGAAGAATTGTATAATTTACTATGTATGTTCAAAAATGTGAACACGCCAGATGTGTGTGTCTGTGCGATATTTAGCTCATACCTTCTGTTGTCCTGGAGTTTTTTCCTCTCGCTCTGTCTTCAGCACAGGTCGATGTGTGTATATATATATATACTTCATCTCCTCCTCCTCCTCCTCCTCCGAACACGTTCATCCCTTAACCTGCCTATCAAACCATGTCTTTATCTTTTAACCTGAGGGGAAAACAGGCCCCCTTAAACACCAGTGTCCATTGGTTTGATTCCCTGGAACTCACTTTACGTGTGTGTGTGTGTGTGTGTTGGGGGGTGTATATGTGGGTGTGTGTGTTGGTGCAAGCGTGTGTGCGTGAGAAAGAGAGAGGGAGAGAGAGAAAAAAGAGACGTTGATTCCGCAGAAATGTAAAGAATCAAGCAGAGATACGTTTTAATTGATGTGGGCATGTCAGTCATAATGAAAATATCAGATTATATATAATTAAGAGATAATTGATGTTGTGCGGTAACAAGGGAGGAGACAGTGCAGTGCTAAAGTTTCATTTAAAAAAACACTTGTAGCAATAAAAACATAATATTTTTTGTGAAAGAATTTTTCATTAGTTTTTCTCCCGATATTTCTCATTAGCACAGTAAATGTTTTATGTATTTGACTGTAAATAAATGAAGTTAGCATACATTAAAGGCAATGCATTATGTTTTACATGGTTGATGTTGTGCTCAATTGTCATGAAACTAATAATACGATGCATACTAAAAATATTACATTTTCTTTCATTAAGCATATAGTGCAGGTATAATTTTATTGATCACATTGCAAACAGTTTTCGTTCAGTCATTTATTATGGATAGATTGTTTTGAATTGTTTTGTCTTGTTTTGACAGTTCAGACTGATGTGAGTGTTAGACGTGTGTGTGAAGAAACCGCTGAAAGCTCATATATTTTAAAATCTCATTCCTCCACAGTAAATGCTTGTTAAAATAATAGCTGGTGAATGAAAGCAGTTCTAGTCACGCAAGTGGTTTACAAGTCGTCCAATTAACCAGTAAACCAGTAACGACAGCAGAAGCCCATCGGGTAGCAGACATCCTCTCTTTTTTAAAACACTTTTAACTTCCACTTTTAACACAGGCTTTGAACTTCACAGAAGGTTTAAATAAAAGGAAATATGTAACACAAATCAAATATACTATCTTTCCATCTTACACGTTTGATATAGGAATGCGGAAAAAAAGTAAAATATGTACTATTATCTATACTGACATTTTATAATTTGTATTTTTAATTTTTGTATCATTCAAAGGAGTAGTTCACTTTAAAAAAAAAAACTTTTGCTGATAATTTACTCTTCCCCATGTCATCCAATATGTCCACGTCTTTCTTTCTTCAGTCGAAAAGAAATGAAGGTTTTTGATGAAAACATTCCAGGATTTTCTCCATATAATGGACTTCAATGGGGTCCAAACAGTTGAGAGTTTCAGTGCAGCTTTAAACGACACCAGACGATGAATAAGGGTCTTTTTTTAACCTTTTCTCTACAAAAAGTGCTTCCATACTGTTTTTTTGTGCCATTTGAAGTATATCGACATAAGCATTTTGTTATTGCAAGAGTAACGACAGAGAATAAGCACTTTGAGTGTGTGTTCCCATGCACGAAACTCTGAATGCAGATGTTTTAGTGTGTGTTGTGTGGTGTAAAACCTGTTCTTATATCCTAAACAACGACCTGAATGAATGCCTCATGATTACAGTGCACGCGTTCAAGGAAATGTTTGAGCACTGTCAAATAACAGCCTTTTTATCAACACTATCTCCCAAAACAAGCCAAACAAACCATGTGCCGCTTCTTTGGAAATCCACAGTTTTGTTTGAGGACCACTTGTGTTCAGAGCATGTAATGATAAGGTGTCTTTGCACGCTCAGAGGGCTTTAAAGTCATTAGCCTACATCCTGACGAAGAAGAGCGGCACGTTTTCTCATGTTTTCCTCAGAGACTTGCAGCGTTTCACATTCTCAGACAAAAATGATCTCATTTAACCCTTGTGCTGCATTAGGGACATTTTTGGTCTTTTGCAGTTTAATTTCTTTGACCATTTTGGCTGTTTTAATGCGAATGGTATGAAATTTGGCAAAATTGTGACTTTTTGGATACATGTAAAAAAATGTGATCCCATTTTGCAAAATATGTATAACACACACTGTGTAGATCAGCACCATAAAGACCAAAAATGGCCCATTGAAACCCATTAAAACGTTGTTTAAATCTGAGGCTGTCATTAATACATGCTGTTTTAATGCAAATGGTATGAAATTGGTATGAAATATCATTTATGTAAATATCAATATGGTATCAAATGGTATGAAAAATAATGCATGAAACATGATTTTTGCTCAAACATCCTTTCATTTTGAAGCAAAAGCATTATATTTGAATTATATAGTGTATTCCACCAGATGACGTCACTTCATATTTATTCCCTATGGGTGGAAATGCACCTTATTTTCCTGGTTTCCACTAGGGGCAGTATGGTGTGCGTTATGAAGCATTTTAATGGCTCAATGATCTAAAATTATGTTTCTGAGTATGTGTGGATATCTGAGAGCAATGTGTGTCTGTGTTGGCGAAAGTGTGTGTGTGTGTGTGTGTGGCTGCATCGCATTCTCACCCCAAGGCGTCACCTTTGACCATGCTTCAATATTTGACGTTTTAGGCGCCCTTTAGCGTCACTTACATGACGCGATCCTACGGCGTCATCTAACTGATGCTAAAGGAAAGCGTCAATTAGAGGAAGCGGTTAGGTTTAGGTGTGGGGTGGGGGTAGGGTACACGCGATCCTAGGGCGTCATCTGACTGACGCTAAAGGGCACCTAAAGCCTAGTTCACACTACGTGATTTTAAGCCCGATTTAAGCCCGATTTGCAAATCGTTGAGTCGCCGACAAGTCAGGGTGTTATCGCGTGCAAATCGCGGGCGATTAGCGGACGATTAATGCTCGCCAATCCGATAGTGTGAAAGAGCCAACAACGCATCAAAGACAGCTCGCAGACAGCTCGCAGACAGGTCACCGAGCTCAGAAAAATATCTAGCATGCTAGATATCTCGAGCAGTCGCGCGACTCAATCTCAGTGATGTCATGAGTACAGCCAATCATAGCAACGCATGGGTTGAGGACACCAGGTAAATCTTACTTTTTCTTTTTTGCATTTTTTTTTCTCAGAGCATATCGTCGAGCAAACAGTGTGCAGCACTAGTTTCTGTCTGACGTCCATATTCGCGTGTTGTGTTCTTCTCTGTAGTTTCGCGTCATTTCTGGTTCGTTTTATTGCGTGGTTTTTCGTGACAAAACATGGTTTCTAGACCAGATAGAATCGTGTTGTTGTCAACTCGTTATTTGTTTGATTATTTTCAGGATTTAGACCGTACTATAGTACTGAAACAGCTCTCATTGAGTCACAAATGATATGCTCTTATCATCCGATCGTGATTGTATCTCTATGTAGTGCGTTGTTAACTCGTGTAGTGAGTTACCTCCTGTTGTGGATCAATCACGCTGTGTTGTGTGGTGTGAACAGCTAAACAACTTGAACACTCATGATTTCACTGAGAGCAAGTCATGTAGTGTAAACTGCACAGTTCAGCCCGACATTTTAAAATCATGTAGTGTGAACTAGGCTTAAAGCGTCAGATATTGAAGCATGTCCAAATGCTTCCCAAGGCGTCAGTTAAGTGACGCCTTGGGGGTGAGAATGGGCTGGCGTGTGTGTGTGTGTGTGTGTGTGTGTGTGAGTGCGGCTGTGCGCATATAGCTAGAGAAAGCGCTTCTCACTGCATTGTTTTCTTTCGGTTTGATTCATGCGATGGTTTCGCCAACAACAACAAAATAATTAAAGGGTTAAAATCCTGAAATTGAATACATTTTTGGTAGTTATGATGAACTGATGCTGGTTAAAAGATTTAACTTGGTAAAAGTGGAAAATAATAATAATATATAATATTTTAGGCAATGTTTAATATGTGGCCATTTTTGGTCATTAATGCACTCAACGGTGTTAAAAATCTAATGCAGCACAAGGGTTAAATTACTTCCTTTGCTATAACATGTCTTGACGTGTTTATATATATACATAAACTTTAAAAAATAGAATATCGTAAGTTCAGTAATTCAACTTAAAAGGTGAAACTAATATATTATATAGACTCATGCAAAGTGAGATATTTCAAGCCTTGTTATAATTTTGATGAATATGGATTACAGCTTATTCACAATCTTTGGGGTTTTCATAAGCCGTAAACATTTCCTTGTTTGTTTGTTTTTTTCAGATGTCTGTGTGTAATGTTACACCGTGCTTTGTGTCTTATCTCAGTTACAACAAAGATATGTAAACAAAAATGAGAAATTCTACCGAAGCGATCAAGGAACTGTTCAGTTTCTCACGATTCACTCGAGGTCCATGTGATCGTTTCTTGAGATTATGTGGTAACACTTTTATTTTAAAGTGTGTTTCTTGCATATCTTATAGTAGCCTAATAACTGGAAATTATGCATAATTAGCCTACATGCAATCTTAAAACAAACCAAACCCTAATCCTACCCCTGTAGTAAGTACATGTAGTTGCTTAATATCACTTAAATGTATAATTTCAGTGTAACAAAGACATTGTAGAATAAAGTGTAACCGATTATTGGAAACAGGTCTTGAGTGGTACCGAGAGTGGCCACTGTGTGTCAGCAGCACATCAGCATCAGTCATCCTATCCCAATTAAAGGGTTAGTTCACCCAAAAATAAAAGTTATGTCAAAATGACTCTCCCTCATGTCGTCCCAAGCCCGTCAGACCTCGTTCATCATCAGGACACAGTTTAAGATATTTTAGATTTAGTCCGAGAGCTTTCTTGTTCAGAAAGGAAATAAAGACGTCATCAAAGTAGTCCATGTGACATACAGTGTTTTGAAGCATCGAAAAAAACATTTTGGTCCAAAAATAACAAAAACTGCGACTTTATTCAGCATTGTATTGTCTTCCGGTTCTGTTTTTTTTCTTCCGTTATTTAAACGTTCTGTTTACAGAGTAAACAACCTAATAATAACACAACAACATAATAGCACAAAACAGAAGTTAGACAATGATAAACAGGAACAGGAAAAAAAATACAAGGAGGGCAATACTTAAATGAAAATAAATCTAAACATTTAATAAAGTAAAAAGTTTGTAGGACTTACAAATTTTAGATGTTCTGAGTGGGTTAAGAGAGGAAGAAATTGTAGTGAAGTAATGTTTTATCTCATGTAAGAATACCAGAAAAATTGGTTTACAATTTGGAAACTTACATTTGTGAATATAAAATCTACACAGGAAAATAAGTAGATTTATAATAAAGCAGGCATTTGAATCGGCTTAAAAAAAAAAACCAAAAATAAATTCAAGTTCTGTTTTTTTTTTAACGCTATATATAACAAAACATACAATAATTAAATAGAAATCAATAATAATCCAAAAAATTAATACAACAAAATATACATATAAAAAACTTTACACATAGGGGTATTGAAATCAACTCCAAACTCCATTTCTTTAATTACAAAATATACAAAGGCACTTAAAAAGGATAACATTTCAAGGCTTTACAACAGTCTATAGTCTTTTTTTGCCTTGGTGTTCCTACACCCTCCAATGTTTTAAGGTACTGACAAATCTCAAATTTAAATAGTATAAAACAAGGTTCCGGTTCTGTTGTGGATCCGCGTTCAGTGACGCTGCTGACGTAAGACGCTGCCGACGTGTGTCTGGTGCGTCCTGTAAACAACAGAACCGGAACACAACACAATGCTGAATAAAGTCGGAGTTTGTGTTATTTTTGGACCGAAATTTATTTTCGATGCTTCAAAACATTGTAACAAACCCACTGATGTCACATGGACTACTTTGATGAAGTCTTTATTTCCTTTCTGGACAAGGATTATACCGTACATTTCCAATGGAGGGACAGAAAGCTCTCGAACTAAATCTAAAATATCTTAAACTGTGTTGTGGAGATGAACGGGCTTGGGACGACATGAGGGTGAGTCATTAATTACATAATTTTAATTTTTGGGTGAACTAACCCTTTCAACCCCGGTCACATAATAAGTTTCTATTTCAAATAAACGCTTGAACTTTCT
The DNA here is from genome assembly GCF_016745375.1 of Pimephales promelas. The sequence goes on from NW_024121754.1 coordinate 2,693,767, forward strand.
ATTCATCATTGTAGTATTGGTTGTGACATCATGTCCTGATGTTCAGCTTTATTATATTAGAAGTTGGTAACGTTAACATTTTCTCTCAGAAAAAAAGTTCTAAAGTGAAATATTGCGATGCTTCAGTCTGTTTAAGATTATAATGATGTTGCTTTGTTAATTACTTCTCTCGATATGAGAACACGTAAGCGTAATAAATAAGAAAATGAGCTGAAACTAATGTTAAATAAACGAATTCAGGTGCAGGTTGGATCAGCTCAGCTCAGATTGAAGAATAATGTTTAATGGTCGCTGTGGCCTGAAGGAGGAGCCGTAACGTTAGTGTTACACAATCTCAAGGAGAACCAGAAAAGCACAGCAGAATTGGAAAAGCAATTCAATAGTAATCCTCGCTGTGCAAAGCCATTATAATACTGTTTACCTCAGCAGAAATAGATAACACGCTATTTTACTCGCTTTTCTTTCATGTCTGCATAAAAAATTCAACCTTGTGTGTTGTTCTCAGGCCATTTCCTTGGGCTTTCTCTCTGTCTTTAGCTGATTAAACATGTGTGCTTTCTCTGTGGTGAACATATTCCTGCTGTGCTGCAAAGATATGAAACCAACTAACTAACCGTCCTATGGCCACTGAGTGATTACAAAATTGTATGAACTTAAATATAGTCTAAACACTTGACAAAAATGCTGGAGGATTTTTTGTCTTATTTGCTCCTTCCCTTGTCATTCAGTCCCTTGACTTTCAACATTGAAACAGGCCAGTGCAACTGGAAATCGGCTTATATCATTCATTTGATAAATCGTTAAATTTGCAATTACAAAGCCTTTAAAAGCGCATTTATTTAGCTTTTCCCCAATTGTATTGGTAGACAAATCAAGTCATCAAGTTAAGTCATTATTTATAGCACTTCATAGCTTATAGATTGTTTCAAAGCAGCTTCACAATAACAAACAATCAATGATGCAAACAAATATGAGGCTAATTCAAATTTCACACAATATGTTGTAATGCAGCTCAAGTCAGTTTAGTGCCGATCCAGTTCGGTATTATGAAATTAGTTCAACTCTACGGGAGACAATAGTGTCTTTATTCAGCTCGAATCGGTTCAATGTTGATTCATTCAACATGACTCAATTCAATTCAATGGATTTCTTTCGGATGAAAAGCTGGCAGCTGCATTTTAATTATGAAATGCAACTGGTGATCTGAACCACAGATTTTACCTCAACTTCACTTCAAGTTAATGGATTCATCCTGCTATCCAAACAAATGTTTCTTTACTTTACTTAAAGGAACACTCCGACTTTTTGGGACTTTAGCCTATTCACCTTACCCCCCCAGAGTTAGATAAGTCCATACATACCTTTTTCATCTCCGTGCGTGCTATAAGTCTGTTTGACGCACCCACCGCTACGCCCGTTTCACACATACTCCGTTTGCAGTGCGTATGCGGTCCGTATTTTTTTCCGTACCCATGTTAACAGGTTAGAGCTTTCACACTGCACGCGGATGCAGTCCGTCGATCCGTTCCAGTTGCGGTGCGTATACAGCAGTGCAGAGATCGTTTCCGTACCGAGTCTATTTCTGCTGTGCTGCAAACGCAGAAATAAAGTGACAGCGCACGGTTCGTGGTCAAAATGAACTCAGATTGACCTCGAAATGTAGTAGTTTCACCATAAATGCATTTAATTCAATAAAATGTAGTAATCTCTCCATAAAGGTATTTAATTGTTTCATATTTTTACTTTAAGACATCTTAATATACAAGTAATGCATGGAATTGTATACATTCGTTGTTTAAATCGTGTTTAAACGAGCATGCGTCCATTCAAGTTTGTAAAAGAGAATCGCAAAGCCATGGCAAAACTTTTATTTTAAAAAAAGTTACTGCATATGGTGAACATATTTTGATTACCAAAAACCAGGACACATGGCCCAGAAAACAAATGATACTCGAAGTTTACTCAAAGATGCCTTATTAATTTCATAATTAGGATACTCAACATGTTTTATTATGACAGGTTGGTTTAAAAAATAATGAATGAAATAATGATTAAAAAATAATGTCTCTTCTGTATTAGAAAAATAAATATATCAATATTAATTAACTAAAAGAAATACCTTCAAATTGAACAAAAATACCTCTCACAAACGTACAAAAACGAACTCGTTTCCTTCCTCTTTATCCTGTTTTTCCTCCTCATCCTCCTTGTCTGCTCATCTCCTATATTTTGCTATAAAGCTGATCTTTTCCAGCGTTTTTTTTTTTTTTTAAACCAGGACATCACTTTATAAAAAACGGCCAGGAAGGACGTGAAAACAGGACTGGGATAACAGGACTGGTGGTCACTGGTCACGCTATTGCTGCATAACTTCTGATTTTGAAATAAAAATAGCGAGTGTTTGTGGTACAGCTCACGCAATGCAAACGCAGCATATGTGAAAGCACTTTAGCGCGTGCGGCTCCTGTACCGGATACGCACCGCAACACTCACCGCATACGCACTGTAAACGGAGTATGTGTGAAACGGGCGCTAGCCTAGCTTAGCACAAAGACTGGATGTGAATGGTTGCAGCTTTCATACTAATCCAAATGAGTGACAAAATAACGCAAACGTTTTCCTATTTACATGTTGTGGTTTGTATAGTCACAGAGTGTGCAAATATCAAGGCCATATGAGACACAGACATCTTTTGACCGTATAAATACTATATTTTCTGAAGGCGAAGCACTGCTACTTGGGCAGAGTCAGTGATAACAATCACCTGAGACGCACCGTGACGAGGAGCAGAGAGCGTTCGCTCAGCGTTGGAATAAAGAGTCAGCAATTACTAACGTTAGATAGAAAAGCATAGTTTATCATGGGTGTTTGCTTTATTGTATGAGCTGTGACAATAAACAGGGGAGACCAGGTAATACAGTACCATTTTTCATTGATTTCCAACCAAAAACGCACCCAGATTTATAAATATCACATGAATAAATAATTATTATTACAGGAATCAATATATTTTAAATGCAATTTAACCAAATGAACCAAATGTATTCAACAGTAGCCTATATAATATACAGTATTGCATTACTATAGGATAGAATAAGGGGAAAGTAATAGCACAAATTGTTTTTGCACAATGAACTCACAGCCTATCGTACCCTTTTGCACGCTCAAGTTCGTTATTTCCATGGTTATTTCAAATTTAGGCTACTAGGCGCGCCGCGCGCAGGGTGCAAGTTCAACGCGGTAAACGCGCTCGTTTTTTTCCCCCAAGCGCGTCCGCACCGCATCAAGATAAAAACATATTCATACCCTAATCATATAATAGTGTCACTAACATTACATTAGATCTGGCTAATAATGGCACTGTTACAGTAGGTCATCTAAAAACATAACGGAACACTTACCTCAGCCGCAGGTGATCCACTTGTCTGTGCTATCGATGGGATGGCCGTATCCTTCAGCACATTATGGTCCGTGTGGCAAATTCCATTTTTTCAAAATAGTCGTCCTCATTGAAATGTACCGAGCAAACATAATGTCCCTTGATAATCTTAGGTGTGTTTGGATAAATATCCAGAGTAAGTAGCCATTTCTTCATCCAGTCAGCGTTTTTAGTTGGAATTCTGTGAAACATGGTATTACCTCCCCTGTTTACTGTCGCAGCTATTTACAATAGAGCGAAAACCCATGACTCTAAACTACGCTTTTACTATTTATAAATTGCTGACTCTATTACCCAAACACCGAGCGAACTCTCCGCTCCTCACCACGGCGTGTCTCCGGTGATGCGGTTATTACGCCGTCAAAGTAGCAGTGCTTCGCCTTCAGAGAATAGTTCCCAGGTTTTATACGGTTAAAAGATGTCTGTGTCTCATTTGACTTTGTTATTTGTACATTATGTGACTATACAAATCACAACATGTAAATAGGAAAACGTTTGCGTTATTTTGCCACTCATTTGGATCAGTATGAAAGCTGCAACCAGTCACATCGAGTCTTTGTGCTAAGCTAGGCTAGCGGTGGGTGCGTCAAACAGACTTATAGCACGCACGGAGATGAAAAAGGTATGTATGGACTTATCTAACTCTGGGGGGTAAGGTGAATAGGCTAAAGTCCCAAAAAGTCGGAGTGTTCCTTTAAGGCTACAGTAAACCCGGACCGGTTGCGGTTGACCATAGACATGTATACTCAGGTTGGGGTTCTAAGCATGCGTCAAAACCGCCGCCATCTTGGAACAGGGGTCTTGTCATAGGAAGTAGCTAGGTAAGGCTGCTATCTCTGCCTTTACTTCGAATTCATTGATGGTGGCGGACTTTTGTGCAGCGTATGATGTTCACGGATGAAATCTGAACTAAGAAGAATGTTTAAAAAATATATATATATATTTTTGGAATCAATGATAAATACATGTCTGACCATTGGAACAAACCAAAAAAAACAAGAAAAATCGCATTCATGATGATTTATGGTGATTTTATTTCCGTTAGACCTGTGTCTACTACATTGACGCTGATGCATTAAAGAGGAGGGGCTTCCCTGTTTCAAGATGGCGGCTCTATTGACGCATTCGTTCCAATGAACTGCCGTAGCCAAGGTGACGTCTAGTATATATGTCTATGGCGGTTGACAAATAACATATCACGTGATTTGCGGAGGAACATTGTTTGGTCATTTGCTGAGCTGTGCTTCGGCTCCGCTGTTCTGCGCGGATGAATCTGATGTGATCTCTTATCGTGAATTATCACTAAAAACATCAACATATTAATATAGCTGGCAACACTGGCATTAGACATGCTAGTTATATCGTGGAAACTATAACTTGGCATGGTAAGTGGTTAGACTGGGATTGTTTGTTAGCAACATAAACTTTGTTTTGTGTGTACCGAGTAGTGTGATAATATTGTTGATATTGTGGTAGTGTGATATGTTGATTCGTGTTTAACTGTCGAGTTTTAATAGCTTGCTCTTCTTGCATTTCGAATATGGATGTATAAAAAATGTTAGCCTAGTTTGTAGTTAAATATTTGTTTACTAAATGTGATGTATGGAAGAACAAACTAAGAAAAATAACCATATATTCAATTAGTGAGTTGGTGTATATATTAACATATATACACTATATATACTATAGAGTATAGATAGATAGAAGAGATATACTATACTATATAGAGAATATATACTATTCAAAAGTGTTTAACTGAAGACAGTGGGTTTATATATTATGGAATACATATACTGTATACAGATAGTGAATTGGATGTTGTATTCTGCCATAACACATGCATTAATTGCTATGACAATTGATTGACATCTGGTTGTCTGAGCTTCCTTTTTAAGCCACAGAGAATGACAGTGAGCAAACAGAGAGGAAGACATGAGTCACTGAGATATAGAGATATAGAGGCTTTCTTTTAGACGCTTGTTCCCGTTCACAGAGTCAGAGTCAGTGCTGGTTCAGACGACGAGGTGAAGAGATCTCTCTCTTTTCTGTCTAATTCCTTGAAGACAAACGCAGTGGGGTTTAAATGTCCCTTTTCTTGCTGGATGGATGATTCAGACTCTGTCAGATGTAAATATCTCTCTGTTAGCATGTCTAACACTGACTGAGAGTTCGCCTCATTTAACCCGCCTGTTACTTTCTTCAGTGATTAATGGGGAAATTTTCTTAATCAGCGTTATTTTAGGACAGAATTGAGTATAATCAGCCATGGAGATGCTTTAGATCGCTCAATGAAACTAAAGAACGTTCATTAAAGTCCTCCCATGGTTTTGCAAAAGTAATTCAATTCACTCATCCATAAAAGGAGTATTTCACTTTTGAAAAAAAATAAAAACTGCTGATAATTTACTCACCCCCATGTCATCCAAGATGTCCATGTCTTTCTTTCTTCAGTCGAAAAGAAATGAAGGTTTTTGATGAAAACATTCCAGCATTTTTCTCCATATAATGGACTTCATTGGGGACCAAACGGGATGAGAGTTTGAGTGCAAACTGTTCAAAGGGCTTTAAACAATTTCAGATGACGATTTTTGAAATGAGCGAACGTTTCGCTTGATCAGACCCTTATTCATCATCTGGTGTCGTTTAAAGCCCTTTGAAGCTGCACTAAAACTCTCATTTGGACCTTGAACCATTTGGACCCCATTGAAGTCCATTATATGGAAAAAATCCTGGAATGTTTTCATCAAAAAACCTTCATTTCTTTCCGACTGAAGAAAGAAAGACATGGACATCTTGGATGACATGGGGGCGAGTAAATTATCAGCAACTGAACGACTCCTTTAAGTCAATATGAAGAGTTCAGATGCAAAAGCCTCTGAATGCCATTTGAAATTTTCTTCTTTAATGATGATTTTTATCAAACTTGTATATTTAAGTTCAGTGATTTCACTTAAATGGCAATGATAATTACCTATTAATTGTTATTTAAGTGAAATTACTGAACTTAAATATACAAGTTTGATAAAAATCATCATTAAAGATGAAAATTTCAAATGGCATTTAGAGGCTTTTGCATCTGAACTCTTCATATAGTCCAGTGTCTTTGTTGAGAAGTTGTTGGATTAGTCGAATCCCATATGTTTCCGAATGTACCAAAAATTGGGAAAAACTTGCTATAATATGTATGTAAAACACATCTCAGGCCTCATGCTGTCTAACATCTCCCATCCTCTTGATTTAATTCCCACTCGCCTTCAATGCCAACTTTCATTTCTCATCCTCCTATGTTTGTATAACTTAATAAGCATTCATTTTCATTAGGCACCTGTCTGCACTCGACAAGGGACAATATCTTGTGAGTAGGAAGACCAGCCCTTCGTTCTTCTCCGCACTAATTTAGTTTTCCGAATGGGATATTCTTGCTGCCAGTGCTTTGTCAACACTTCCCTCAGAACAATCGCTCTTCCCTCGATATATCTCAGCCTTGCTGTTTTGCTGTGTATATCAACACCAAAGTGCCTTGTAAATAACTGGCCAGGATATGCGATTGATATTTTGTGTTGAAATAATAGGGGAAAGAAAGGGCAACCTCGCAATATCTGTCACATAAAACAATTTTCAGTTCATATCTCACGCTGTGAATTGTGGGATTGACCCTTCATCGCCCACCGCCTCTTGTTTGCGGTCTGACACTTGTCCTGCAGTTCAACAGCTTCTTCAGATGAAGAGAGGACACATGACCTGCTATTAATACAACACTGCAAAGTTTGACTCAGCCATTACTTTCTGTCTCTATCACATAAATACGCCTTCATCATGTCAAGTTGTAAAAGTAATCACATGTATTGATTCCTGAGCTCATTAAACGCTGTTGAATAATGATTCGAACATCGATTCGGAGTTCATTATAGACATGCATGTGCTGTAAAGTTTATTGGCCTTGTTTTACATCCTGCAGAGCCCGATCTCATGAAAGTTCATATCTAGAGCACGAATGTCATTTCTCTTGGCATTTATACGGCAAAAACAGTTTTTCGTTTTTCACGTGCATATGATACGCACTTTTTGGCGTATATTACGCACAAACTCCCTCCCCCCCCTAAACCTACCCCAGGGTTTTTTTTTAGCAAAAAACATAAATGCCACGAGAAATGACATTCGTGGTATAGATGCGCATCTTCATGAGACTGTGTTGGTATTTAATGCCTTTAGCGCCAGTGTTGAACAACTGTAAAGTGTGGATGTAATTTTAGCAGTGTTGTAGTACTCGAGACTCGGACTCGTGTCGGACTCGGGTCTCGAGACCATATTTTAATGGTCTTGGTCTTGTCATGGACTCGTGTGCATTTGGACTCGGAATTGACTCGTACTCGAACATTTTTTTTTTTAGGACTCGGACTTATTCCCGAGTCCACTCGAGTTCAATTCAAAATATTTTTCATGATTATTAATGTATGTTAATAAAATATTTCTTTAAATTGATTGAATTATTAGATGCACTGATGTCTGTAAACAACGTTAAACTCTCAGGCCACAAATGTCAGTTTACAAAAGTTGAGTATGCATTAAAAGAAGTGTTTACAGTATCTAAATTTAAGTAATTTATGTAGCCTATTTCAATTGCATATTAATGTTCAATCAATTTGGATTTAAATAGGATTACATAGTTGTAGCATATGCATGTAATGTCAGTCAAGTGAAACTTCTGCACACAGAAATCATGGCATAGTTTATAATTATTAACTATTTGCATTTTTCATATTTTCAATTTCATGTTCATTCATTAAGACGAATCCGCATTATATCTTAATTGTGAAAACAACTATCATTTACTCCCTGGATCCCTGCCTATCTTCTGATCCCCCCTTTTTTTCTACATGTTTGTACAACTTTGTAGTGGAATGTTTGGAATTTTGAAGTGGAATGTTTGGAATTTTGTTATGGAATGTTTGGAATTTTGTGGAATGTTTGGAATTTTGAAGTGGAATGTTTGGAATTTTGTTGTGGAATGTTTCGAATTTTGTTGTGGAATGTTTGGAATTTTGTTGTGGAATGTTTGGAATTTTGTGGAATGTTTGGAATTTTGTAGTGGAATGTTTGGAATTTTGTTGTGGAATGTTTGGAATTTTGTTGTAGAATGTTGGGAATTTTGAAGTGGAATGTTTGGAATTTTGTTATGGAATGTTTGGAATTTTTGTGGAATGTTTGGAATGTTTTTGTGGAATGTTTGGAATTTTGTAGTGGAATGTTTGGAATTTTGTAGTGGAATGTTTGGAATTTTGTAGTGGAATGTTGGGAATTTTGTAATATGTGGAGAAACCTATAAATAAAGTGAGAAAAAAAGAAGAAGAAAAAAGTATGTGTTATAATGTCCACCGAAGGCAAGTTTGCGTGCGAACCCATGTGCAGTTTATTCATGAAACAAGCACAAAATAAACAAAAGACTTAGCAAAAGCTTGACTTGGAACATCAACTAAACTTGAACAAACGTAAACTCACCAACAGCGGTTACAGGGAACAAAGAAACGCCTGTGAACAATCAGACAATGAACCAATGAGAAAACAGAACTGATGAAACAAGAGCCAAACAGAACATTACACATAAGACTGGGAAGCACATGACGGACACAAACAGGAACTATGAAAACTACAAAATAAAAGACATGAACCAAACGTGGTTCAAATATGTCTGTGGAACAAGCAAATCAAATTGATAATAGACTTATTGTGCATTTAAAACATATTCAGTTTATCAGCAAAAATCATACCTTATTCGTTTCATTTACATTTATCATTTATGACTAACAAATATGCATTACATTTAAGTTTATATAAAACTGCGTAATCCAACTGGATATTGTAAGTGCAATTCAAATAAAAACATTTTACATCTAAATGTTTTTGTATGATTTCAAATGGATGAACATTTGCATTCAAGCGATCACACGGTCGATTGATCGTCCCCATGAGGTGATAAACTTGATCCTCTGCCAAAAATTCGTTTTTAATACACTTAGGTGGTATGACGCTGGAAAGCAATGAAATAAAAGTGACACCGAGGGAGAAAGAGAGAGAATAAATATATCCTCAGATAGATTTGCTCATTAAGGACACGTCCCTGAGGCAGACAGTCATTAAGAGACAGATAACTCATCATTAATCTGCTGAATCGCATGTGATGAATGAACATACACAGATGAATTGGACATGATGTTCAACAGAGTCGTGAATTGCACATTATGTGGGAAAAACTATGATTCCCTCATATGTGCTTTTGTACTTTATGATGGTTTGGTGGTTCTCAACTGGGATTTAGACCTTCAACCCGATGCAGATTAATCAAACACTCAAGCAATTACAATAAAAGCGACACTTACCAGAGAGCTGCATCACCTCATTTAGGTAAAAGGTCAATTCATCACAAATATTTACATTCTGTCACCATTTTCTCACCCTTTCATGATTCATTCATTATGAACGTGTCTGATAATAAGGAGGGTTAGCAAGTAGTAGCCTACTCTGGTCATGTGATCTCCTGAACATGAAATAAACATAGTATTACTGTTTTCGTCACGTGTGCACATTATTTGACAATGTCTATTTTAAAGTTAAACTAAATTTGATCGGATATTGTTTAATGCATGATAAAGTCCTGCACTGCTTGCGCGCTTTAAACTCGAGTGGATTCTGATTGGCTGTCGATGCTTTCATCGTTCATCATGTTGAAAAAAAATCGTTCTAAAAGTGATTACAATTATATCGTTCCTCTGAGTCAACTGTATTTTAATTATTAATGAAGATCCTGTCTTTTAGCTTTATTAAACCATGTTTTGGCCAAGTAGGCTAGTTCCAGGGTTGGATGAACATTTGGTATTCAATAAAACTCACTCTAGTCATAGGAAAGTTGAAATTGTAAATAAATTAACCATTCTTGCAACTGTTTAAGATATGCAAATACATTTTAGTAGCCTTATTGCAAATAAGTGACTTCTGATCTATTAAAAAGGTCACTAAAAATGACAAATAATTTGAAATAACTATTTTTTTCTATCTTTAATGGACCTCTTCCCATCTCTCCCACATGCTGAAACACGACACCCATCGATGCTCAAATACAGTGGTGTGAATAAGTTTTGGCCCCCATGCTAAAGTTGCCTAAAAAGAGGAATAAAAAATCATCTTTTGGATATTGATCTTAATGCCTTAATTAGAAAAATGAGGAAAACTCCAACCTTTAAGGACACCAATTTTCTTTGTGAATGAATAATGCACTGTAAAAATTAATATGCTTAATCTAATCAATAAAATTGTGGCAACAGATTACAAGCAATATTATTTATTAAATTGAACAAATTAGAATTGAGTAATAGTTAATCAAATTAATATTTTAATTAATTCTAATTTGTACAATTTAATTAATAATATTGCTTGTAATATGTTGCCACAATTTTATTAATTAGATAAAGCATATTATTTTTTTCAGTGTGTATCATAAATAAATAAATGTTTTTCCTTAAAATACAGGGTGCATAAGTCAGGGCACCCCTATGTTAAATTCCCATAGAGTCAGGCAGATTTATATTTTTAAAAGCCAGTTATTTAGTAGCCTTATTGCAAATAAGTGACTTCTGATCTATTAAAAAGGTCACTAAAAATGACAAATTGTTTGAAATAACTATTTTTTCTATCTCTAATGGACCTCTTCCCATCTCTCCCACATGCTGAAACACGACACCCATCGATGCTCAAATATATTCAGCAATATGCCGACTAGGGATGGGAATCGAAAACCGGTTCTAAATTTTACGATGCATCGATATTGTATGCCTCCAGACTGAAGTGGACATGCACGTGTGTGTGTGTGTGTGTGTGTGTGAAGATCAGACGGGTCTCAGTGCTTCTCTTCTACACGGACAGCTTTGATTTTCAGACAGATGTAAAACCAGCCCGGGTTGAAACTCTCTGAGCGAGTCGGACCGCGAAGCTAGCGTTTGTTTGAGGGGAACAAATGAGTCCCAGAAGGCAGCTACAGATGGGCAGGAGCTGTTACAGAAAACATATCAAGTCTTGACAGTTTCCGAAAGTGCAGAAGCGACAGCTGACAACAGTAATGAGAGAAGAAAACACAGGCCTCACTCAACACGACTCACACCTTATTTTGCAATGCACAAGTAAGCTATTTTCACACACACGATTAATTCAAATAATTGCTATAATCCATTAATTCAATAATCTTGTCTGATTTAAAGCGGGCAGAATGGTTCGGGTGTTTAATTTATTTATTAATCGCTAGCTGGATTATCCCTCATACCTGAAATATTTAACACGCACTGTAAAAAATATTTTCAAGATTTGTTATCACAACATATTTTCTTTTGTCAAATCAACTTTATAATAATTTATTTAGTTGAGATAACTTATTATTTTGAGTTTCTGATGATTTAAATTAATCTCCTTCATTGTATTAACTCACTTTTTCGAGTTCAATGAACATAAAATTTTAAGGTAACCCAGGTTACTTACTTTTTTAAGTTAAACCAACAATATTTTTTTTTACAGTGTAGTAATCACAACATTTTTTTCTTTTGTCAAATCAACTTTATAATAATTTATTTAGTTGAGATAACGTATTATTTTGAGTTTCTGATGGTTAAATTAATCTCCTTCATTGTATTAACTCACTTTTTCCAGTTCAATCAACTTAAAATTTTAAGGCAACCCAGGTTACTTACTTTTTTAAGTTAAACCATCAATATTTTTTTTACAGTGTAAACACTCCTAAAAATAAAGGTGCTTCATTGACATCGATGGTCTTATGGAATGTTCCTTTTCATACAAAGAAACAAGATGAATTTCTAGTTTCAACATTATTTGTTCCTCAGACATTTCTCTTTAAAAGGAAAAACTATGTTAATGCAAAGTGAACCACGTTTGTTTTTTGACCAATCAAGTTATTCTTGGAGTCATATAGAGATCCCAATATCTCTGGAATTAAATCACATATGGCCTTCAAAAGGAAAACACCAAAAGACAAGTCTGCTAAGAATCTAAATCTAAAAGGATATAAAGATATATTTAATACTTCTTGAGTTACAGGGATGCATTTTTACAGTGAACCCAGCATTTTTTAGAGTGGTAAATTATGCATAATAGGAAGTAACTAACTCTAAACCAAACCCTAACCGTAACTCTATAGTAAGCACATTAATTAACTCAGTACTTATTTCAGTAAGCAAGTACAATGTAAACTTAAAGGGATACTCTACTTTTTTTTTGGAAATAGGCTCGTTTTACAACTCCCTCAGAGTTAAACAATTGGGTTTTACCGTTTTCGAATCCATTCAGCCGATTTTCTGATATTTAGAAGAATATCAGTAAACAGATAATTTCTGGTCTCATTAACTTCCATAGTAGGAAAAAAAAAAATGCTATATGGAAGTCAATGAGACCAGAAACTGTCTGGTTACTGATATTCTACTGAATCCATTCAGAAAATCGGCTGAATGGATTCGAAAACGGTAAAACCGAACTGTTTAACTCTGAGGGAGTTATAAAATGAGCCTATTTCCAAAAAAGTGGAGTATCCATTTAAAATAAAGTGTAACCAAAATCGAATTAGTTGGGTTTGTCCATATTTGACCCAAAACAACCCAGCATTTTTTAGAGTGCATTTGCAGAGAATAATAAAGTTATGTAATTTATTCCCCAAAGCGACCAAAATATAACTCTGAAGCGGAGAACACCTGGACAGTGACATCTTCAGTTCATAGATCAGCCATATCTTTGAAAACCGTGTGTGTTCCTCATTTGATTGGTTTACACGAGGACTGATGACACACACCTGACCCTGGCACTGCAGGACGACTATATGTGATTGAAAGCATCATAAGTCAGCTAAATAACAACTATATCGATTCATTTCATGCACTGAACATCTTCCTACAGCAAGGCCAGTGTAAGACTTATGAATAATGGATATTATAGCCTTCGTCTTGCACTGGCCTTGCTGAAGATTAAATCTGCTTTTATTCTTTTGCCAGTGAGGATTTTCAGTGTGTCGGGAATGAATCGATGGTTGTTATTTAAAGTTACCGTACACTCTTAGAAGAAATAGTTCTATTTAGAACCAGAAATGGTTCCATCCCCCGCTTTATATATGGAACTCCAAAATGGTTCTATATAGAACCATTTTTTTTTTGGTAAAAGGTTCTATTGGCCAAGTACGGAACCCCAGGGTTCTATATAGAACCCAGAGGAACCCTTTTTTTAAGAGTGTATAGAACCTTTTAGGGGTTCCAAATATGTAGCGCTGATAGAACCTTTTAAAGTTCTATATGGAACCTTTTCTTCTAAGAGTGAATGGTTTCAGAAGTCTTGTGGCACTTTGGTGTTTATTTGGTCATTTGAGAGCCAGTCGCATTCATTATATAGGAAAAAGTGGCCATGATATTCATTGATTCTCCAGATTTGGAAGAGCATACGTGTAAATGAGGGACAATGAGCATCAAAATGTGTATGAAGCAATCCATGTTTGTTGGATGTCAAATGATGAGCTGAATTAGTGATTTGACAAGGTCTTTAAGTGGAACCGATCAATAATTAGACTTGAATTAAAGGGCATGAGAATCAGTTTGTTCCTGATTGGTAATGATGCACAATTGGAATGTTTTTATATGATTTATTCAAGTGAGATGGTGTGATACAAAACCATATTTGTGGAGTAAGATTCATATTTGCGAGATCAAACGAGCCTTCTTCCGACATATTGTCCTAGTGTCGTTTACTGTACTGTTCAGAAATTTGGGGTCAGTGAGATTAAAAAAAAAAAAAAGGTTTTGTTAGAAGTCTCTTCTGTTCATCATTTATTTGATCAAAAACACAGTAAATATTGTCAAATATTATTACAATTTAAAATAGTCATTTTCTATGTGAATATATAGCCTAATATAGGCCTAAATGGAATTTTTCATGCAGCTTCATTATGTTATAACAGCATTACAGTCAATTTTGATCAATTTAATGCAGCCTTGATGAATAAAAGTATTAATTTCTTTGGGGAAAAAAACGTTCTGATCCCAAACTTTTGAACGGTGTGTATAATAAAGTATGACTTCCAAATTGAAACATTGTATTTGTATTTGGAACATTGTTTATTAACATTATATTTCCTTGAGGTGCGAGTGCACAATGTCCTGTGAAAATGGTGTGCTCAGTGATTAAAAAAAGTTTCCACATATGATAAACATGATTAATGTTTGAAGGGACTGGTCTACACAGAACATGATCTATAAAGGCGATTATAATAGGTGACAGCATGAAATATTGATGAGAGACAGACAAGTGACAGCTGTCATTAATTTTTCATACAACATTCAGGATTACAACTAAACTACAGTCACTTCCAGAGAAGCTGAGATCTACATTAGCATATTGATTATACAGTGGCGTGAATAAGTTTTGGCACCCATGCTAATAAGTTGCCTAAAAAGAGGAATAAAAAATCATCTTTTGGATATTGATCTTAATGCCTTAATTAGAAAAATGAGGAAAACTCCAACCTTTAAGGACACAAATTTTCTTTGTGAATGAATAATGTATCATAAATAAATAAATGTTTTTCCTTTAAATACAGGGTGCATAAGTCAGGGCACCCCTGTGTTAAATTCCCATAGAGTCAGGCAGATTTTTATTTTTAAAAGCCAGTTATTTCATGGATCCAGGATAATATGCATCCTGATAAAGTTCCCTTGGCCTTTGGGATTAAAATATCCCCACATCATCACACACCATTCACCACACCTAGAGATTGGCATGGGTTTACTTCAGTTAGCCTAATAGCTGGTTTGATTTGCATTGAAAGATTATCTTATGGAAATACCCCATGCCAATCTCTAGGTGTGGTGGAAGGTGTGTGATGATGTGGGGATATTTTAATCCCAAAGGCCAAGGGAACTTTATCAGGATGCATATTATCCTGGATCCATGAAATAACCGGCTTTTAAAAATAAAAATCTGCCTGACTCTATGGGAATTTAACATAGGGGTGCCATGGCTTACGCACCCTGTATTTTAAGGAAAAACATTTATTTATTTATGATACATCATTCATTCACAAAGAAAATTGGTGTCCTTAAAGGTTGGAGTTTTCCTAATTTTTCTAATTAAGGCATTAAGATCAACATCCAAAAGATGATTTTTTATTCCTCTTTTTAGGCAACTTTAGCATGGGGGCCAAAACTTATTCACACCACTGTACATCCCAGAATCGCCTAACTATAAAGTCCCTTTCCTCTTGGTTTAACTCTGATATACGACACAATTGCAACTTTCGTTTCATCCCGACTTTAAAGCAAACTGATGTGAATTTTCGGTAAGAGGCATCTCATTTGACCCAAAAAGTAAGAAAAAAGCAGCAAGAGTTTGTTTTCTGCCGCGAGTGTTTTAATCTTGAAAAGGTGAATCTCTGTGTTCTGGTCTTGCTGAAGGTTCGTGTCTCTTTAGTTTTCCGCTGGACATCGAGACTAGACGCGGACACACACACACTGCGCTTCATATCGACGGATTGTCTGTTCAATTGTGCTGAAGTGTGTCTGGCTTCTGCGTCTCCTGCTCAATACCTGCCCTCCAGCTCTCTGAGGACACTTTGATCGTGAGAATCAAACGCTGTCCTCGTTATTAGAGGGAAGAGATTCATTTCTGTGTGGATCCAACAAATGAAGAGATGTGAAAAGGTCATCTTGAGAAAAACATTTTACTCGTGTGACACCGTGTCCTAACTACACGCGACGCGATAAAAATCCAGCGACAGCAAATGTCTGTCCAGTGTCCACACAAGACGCGACGCGACTGTGAGATGGCACACATTCAGAACAGCGTGTGAGCCTATATGGTGTGAGCGGAGTCTCTCTGTGAAAGTGCACTGTTGGCCCGCACTCGCATTGGAAATGGGTAAGGACATAATCAAATCAAGAAATAACATTATTAAAAATCAAAACATTAACAAAATATACTCATTGACTAATTTTGTTATGAAGTACAGTTGTATGTTTGCATAGAAATCATTTTGAACGCTCTATTATCTGCTTTCAAAATCTGAGGTAAATTATCCGTTATCGCTTGTGGCACAGTGACCTATTTTTATTTAAAAAATAAACAATGTGTACTCATAACCAGTGTAATTTCTTCATTCTGTCAGCCGCGACGTCGCGGAAATAGGAACCGTTTCTAATTTAGAAACTTCGCGTGTCGCCGTCGCGTCTGGTTAGGACAAAAACTCTGAATAACATGGAAAAGATACTTTTTATCGCGTGTCGCGGCGTCGCGTCGCGTGTAGTTAGGACACGGTGTGAGTGAGCAGAGATCATTACTAGAGCCCGACCGATAAAGGATTTTGAAGGCCGATACCGATACAAATATTTTTGGGTTTTAAAATCCGATATTCCGATATAGCCTATCGGCCGATATTTTATTTATTTATTTATTTAAACTGGACATGACAGTCACAAATTTTGTCCTGCTTATTTGAGTTCAGAGAACTGATGGGGATGATCTTTTAATTGTTATTCAAGCAATGTATGTCTCGTGACCAACTCAACGAGTGTTGCCGACAGGAACGGTGTAGAGCGCCCTCTGGTGGACAAACTATACAACTCCAACACTCATGACATGGTTCAAGCGTGTTTCGTCCGTTTTTATTTTATTTTTGAAATATTCATTTATCGGCCATTATAACTGCCGATACCGATAGTTTGGAAAATGCCTAATAATATCGGTCTGCCGATATATCGGTCTGGCTCTAATCATTACTAGATTAAAGTAGCCTACTCTAAAGTCTTCAGAGTTTTATTTTGAGTGTAAAACGCACACACTCACACACACTCTCTCTCGAGTCGATAGTTTTATTTAGAGTGTATTGTGAGTAAATGAGGTCGATCTGTTCTGACAGATGCTGAGTTTGATATGATAAGCTTTATCCACCATAATTATGATTATCTATGATTCCCAAATCTAATTTAGTTCAGTTAAGAATAAGATGGCACGCATCGAGAGAGAAATCTCAAATGGTTTTCTCAAGACGTATTGTTTTCAAAGACAGAAGCGTAGCTCCTCGTTCACCTGCAGCGTCACTGACACTGACACACACACTGCTATTGATGAGAGCGACCTTTGTTTTCTTTTGTTAATCAAATGCATGAAGAGGTGTGTGTCAGGCCACATCCAACCAAACGTTTCTGCGGTGATTGTGTGTGAGCGCTGGTATTGATCAAGATCTCCTCGGGCCTTTTCTTGAGGAATCAATCTCTTCGTGTCTCATTCATTCTCTCAAAGAATCAAAGTCTGGATAACTGATATTCATAAACAAACCCTGAAAAAGTGTTTTTATTTTATTTTTTTACTAATGCATTTGCTATAAACAGTAGACACACAATCTCTCACTCACACACACACACACACACACACACTCAAAGATACGCACTCACACACACACACAATTAATTGGATGATGTATTAGAATTAGGGCTGTGTAAAAATTAATTGTGATTAATCGCATCCAAAATAAAAGTCTTTGTTTACATAATATATTTGTGTGTGCTGTATATAATTATGTTGTATATATAAATACACACGCATGCATGTATATATTTAATAAAATGTGTTATTCATATATAAAATATTTATAGAATATAGATTATGTATTTTTATATATATATATATACAGAATTTAAGCGCAAATAATTCTTAAATATGTACATGCATGCATAGGTATTTTTATATACAAAATAATTATATACAGCACACACAAATATATTATGTAAACACAGACTTTTATTTTGGATGCGATTAATCGCAATTAATTTTTGCACAGCCCTAATTAGAATTCAAAGATTAATATTTTATAATGATAAACTCTGTTATTAGTTATATTTTTTATTTAGTGTTTATTTTATATAAAGTATAGTAAATAAATTGGAGCATATATAGGCTATATATATATATGATGTAAACTATATATAAAACTAAAATAAAGAATATGTATAGGCTACATATCAAGCATTTATTTGATCTAAAAGTAGCCTATAACTTAAATTTTAAGTAATATTTTAAATAATAATGTATATTTTAAGACAGATTTATCTAAAGTCCTCGATTTTTTTTTTTTTTTCATTCAAATAGTGAACTCAAGCACTCACACAAAAGGCTAATTGATTTCGCTCACAGTGCCATGATTACCCTTTGACCTCTACTTATTGAATAATGTGGGCGGGGCTGATTCTGTTCTTCTCATCTCACTCACAGGCGCGCGCACGCGCACGCACGCACTCACTCGCGCGCGCGCTCACTGCTGATACAGGAGTCAGTCACTCAGCGAAAAAGAGCATCTCTTGCAGTCAGTGTTCAACACTGGAGTCCCGGAGCTCCTCTCACTGTCTGCATGTCCATGAAAGCCAGAGGATCCAAATACCAGAAAAGAGTGTCGTTTTCCGAGGATGAAGATGAGCAGTGCTGGAAAGAGGAGAACGGCGGAGTGGACGCACATCACCTGACGACCAGAGACTCATCCTCGAGATATTACCGACACAACATGTGAGTGTGTGTTCACACAACTCCACAAACTCACTCTCTCAGCGGACTGCATGACGCATAGCAAGTGAAAAGGGGAGAATAAGTCATTTTAATAATAGGAAAAGTCGAATGAATACGATTAAATAGGCTGTATTTCTTTGAATAAAATATTAACGCATGTATCACGTTTTATTAAAGTAAAATTTGTAATTAAAATGCATTAAATGCCGTTCTAATGTTGTTTATCTCCCCTTTCACTAGTAACATGGTGCATAACAAATGTAGAAATGACGTTAAAATGTTAAACGAAGCCTAAATATGTATTTTATTTTATTTTTTCTAATATAAGTTTTGACACAAACCTTAAAGCGCCACCTAGCGGAAGGTCACTTGTCCACTGAACGTGTGTGGATTTATTAAATCTTGCTAAATCTGACCAAATCTTCCGTCATTATACGAAAATATATTATGTATTAAGTCCATCATAACAATGTTCTTATATCATATATTTAAATTATCATAATGCAAACAAAACATCAACAATGTCAGTATTTATTTTATACAAATTATGTCTTAAAAACTGGCCTATATCATTTTCAAATTTTTTATTTTGCTTATAATATTTCAAAGTTAATAAACTGTGATGTGAGAGGGAAAACGAAGAACAATCTATGTAAACATCTCTTGAACAATATTTTCATCATTGTGCGTCGTTTTCAATTAAGATGCAAATTTGTCAAATTATGCGAAAACAGTCAGAAAATACAAGAAGCCATTTTACACCTACAGTGTTTTGAATCTCATTTCCACCACCAGACATCTCTATTTAACATCGTGCATGTTTGCATTTACATTTAAATGTATGTGTTTATCCAGTAAGGTCTTGATGCATGGTTGTTTTTAGTATTAGTCAAACTTATTGCATAGATATATGCACAAATATTGATGTTATCAAAACAACTTACATTGCCTTTACCAATGCATGACCAGCTCATGTTTGTAAAATAAAATGCAATTCAGATATGTCCAAGGTTGAACATTAAAATATTTGTAAAATGAATTAAACTAATATTTTGACAGGAGCTCAAACCTTCTTATATTTTCTCATAAGCATGTTTAATTGGGATTTTTTTCCCCACTCATTTTAAAGTTTTCTTGATAATATTGCACAATATTTGAGGTCCTGCTCATGTCTGTGGAACAAAGTTGCAATGATGTAGTGATATATTTGACCACTAACACTCTAAAAATGCTGGGTTGTTTTAACCCAACTTTGGGTCAAATATGGACAAACCCAAACAGTGGGTTAAAAGTGTAATTAAAACATTTAACCCAATGGCTGGGTTTGTCCATATTTGACCCAAAGTTGGGTTAAAACAACCCAGCATTTTTTAGAGTGTATAGAAGTGTGACGGCTGTCTTGATTTATAACCTGTGTTGACATTTGCTTTTTCATGCGTGTTTACCTCTCACTTTTGCACGTGATTAACAACGAGCTGCATAATTTACATCAATCGATCCATTTTTCACGAGAGGGCGTTTTAATGAAAGGAATAGAAATAGCTTCAGCTCGCTTTTCTCTCTTTCTCCATGAATGTGATTCAACTGAGAATTTCTGATTTCTTTGCTTTTAGATGATATGAAACTGCAACAAAATATCCTCAGAACTGATCATCTATGTCTAATGTCTATATAAATATTCATTTACAGCAACATCATCATCCTTAATATTAGGACAGCATTTGTATTATGCAATCGCAACAAAAACCCTCTATAAAAAGTAATCAAATTTGAAAAATTAGAATATGTGCAAAAGTTCAGTAATTCAACTTAAAAGGTGAAACTAATATATTATATAGACTCATTACATGCAGAGTGAGATATTTCAAGCCTTTATTTGTTATAATTTTGATGATTATGGATTACAGCTTATGGAAACCTTTTCAAATGAGGGGGGGGGGTCATATCTGTAATCCATAATCATCAAAAATATAACAAATAAAGGTTTGAAATGTCTCACTTTGCATGTAATATATCAGTTTGACCTTTTAAGTTGAATTACTGAACTTTTTCATCTATAATTCCCATACATGCTATTTAATAGTTTTGATGACGTTCAAACTTCACTCCAGAGCAGATAAAGTCATTTTCGGTTGTTTGCTAGAGTCGTCACGGTAGAAGATTTCCAGCCGAACGCTTCCTCTCCTCTCTGGCCTCTCGTGACGTGTCCTGAGCTGTGTGAAATCAGTTTCTCTGCTCAAATAAATCCTGAAGACCGGCTTTAAATTAAACAAACTCATGCTATTAGGGCTGTACGATATATTTATATCGCTGTAGCATCCACGAATGTCAATTATAGTTGATTAATTGGAAAGTTTAATCATTTGCACATGTTTTAGGTCTGGTCAGTTTTAACATTCAAGTGATTTTAAACCATTTTAGTGGAAGAAGATCCACAAATTCTGTGCTCTTTCTGTGCTTTAAGCACACATACAATCAAAATGCCGGAAAGTGGCTCTACTGAGAAAGAAAGCGCATGTGTGTTATTAGATCCGATGCATTTGCTCTTAAAGTGACAGCAGCCTAATAAATCTGCCATTAAAGGTGCAATACCTAAGATTTTTGCATTAAAATATCCCAAAATCACAAGGCCAGTGTTATATATTTAGTAAAGATGATAACTCACAATATTCCAAATGTTTCAAACAATGTTTAAATCGCGAGAAAATTGAGATTTTAACCAAGGAAACGGCACGTGTCAGCAGGGGTGAGCTGGGAGTCGCGAGTCAATCGCGTCATATCCGCTTACCTCGGTTTCCGCTCTTACTACGTGTAGTCCTGGACAAATGCGGTAGTTGTAGTTGTGCGTTAGCGCCTATCAAACGGCAGCTTGTTTCGCGTATTTGTTATGGAATGGAGCACATATATTCTTTTCATTTATTCTCGGAATGTGAACTGTTGGCTGTAAAGGGGGTCGCACACCGGACGAGAAGCGCCGCGTCACGTTTAGGACAAATCCAGTAACGTTATCGAACACCGGACGCGCACTTTCTCATCAGTGTATGGCCAGCAATATTGTTATGTTTAATGACAGAAAATGAACTGGGCTGAAATGAAGATAATGTCTGTTCTATGTTATTGTACTGTACAATTAAATACAATCGTTGCTGAGTCTGCATTCTGAAAACTTTACCTCAGAGCATCCGTTCACAGAATGAATTGAGAATCTCACGTGAAAAATCTAATAATAATCAGTAATTGTCATTCAAGCAGCTGATTTCTGTAAATGACTGCAAAACTAAATGCATAGATATTGCAGCATAGGGCAAAGTCAGGATCCATTAGCAACGGTTTGAGGCAAAAATAATTACAATTTTATATAAAACTATGTAAATGGCGCTCTGTGGCGCAGCAGGGTTTTGAACACGGTCCTGAAACGTTGCTGGGCGCCGCGGACAGACGCCGAATGGCGCCGCCGGTATGTGTACACTTATAGATAATAATGTGTTCGAATAATTATGTGGTGCAACGCGGCGCTGCAGCTTCTCGTCCGGTGTGCGACCCCTTAACGTTAATTTTGTGAAACTGTAGCTGTGGTTGAATACTTACACGACATGAAAAGATGTGTCAAATGTACATTGCAGACATCCCAAGTCTCCCGGATCTCCCGCATATTGATAGCGTTTCCCTGATGCCCGCAAATTAGTTCAAATCTCCCGGGATATAATGTTAGAGCGAGACATACTGCGCGCATAACATACAGCGCGCTGCGCGTGCACTGTACAGAGGGAGAGACTTTGCGTTTGTGCCTCGCGAACGCGAAAGTTAGCCTTCCCTCCCACCCCCACAATCTTGTTATCGAAATATACCTCCCGGAAATGAATTCTTGCAGGTTGGGATAACTGACATTAAATTGATTTTTTATTTTTATAAAGTTACCAAGGAGGGCCAACCACGTCAACTCCTTGCGAGAGACCTGCCCCTTCAAACCCTCTCCACCATAGCTTCGTCCAGTGACTCGTACAGTAACATCTGTGATAACTAATTTACTTTTAAACCTGACTTTTCTTGCACGGTTATTTCAGTTTAATGAAATACAAGCATGTCATTAAACGCAACGTTTATAGAAATCGAACTTTACCTCATCCATGACAACTATTTCGATTCCCGTCTGACTGATTTATCCACGGTGGAGTTGAAAACAACAGTTCCCATCATTCCGCGTTCCTCCACGGCGTCATCAAGCAAAGCCGTTGTTGTTGTTTTGAATGTAGCGCCCTCTAGCGGCATCTAGATCTTAGGTATTGCACCTTTAATGCTAATCAAACAACAAAATACTAAGCGAAAATCACTTTTCTAGCTTTTTATTTATATTTACATACTTTTATTTTACATTTGATTATTTAATTTCGTTCAATTCAAATCATTTTGTCTTTGTTCTATTGTATTAATCTACGCTTGTAATCGTATTAATGTTTTCTATTAGAGCCCGACCGATAAAGTATTTTGAAGGCCGATACCGATACAAATATTTTTGGGTTTTAAAATCCGATATATCGGCCGATATTTTATTTATTTATTTATTTTTTTAAACTGGAGATGATTAGTCACAAATTTTGTCCTGCTTATTTGAGTTAAGAGAACTGATTGGGATGTTCTTTTAATTGTTATTCAAGCAATGTATGTCTCGTGACCAACTCAACGAGTGTTGCCAACAGGAACGGTGTAGAGCGCCCTCTGGTGGACAAACTATACAACTCCAACACTCATGACATGGTTCAAGCGTGTTTCATCCGTTTTCATTTTATTTTTGAAATATTCACTTATCGGCCATTATAACTGCCGTTACCGATTGTTTGGAAAATGCCTAATATCGGCCGATAATATCGGTCTGCCGATATATCGGTCTGGCTCTATTTTCTATACAGACTCAAAATCATTCTAGAATGAATCATTCTTCGTATTTTAATCTATATAGCAGAAAAATGAAATATCCCAATGTCAGTTTTGTCCAATGTTGGACTCACCAGGAAAAGCATGGATAAACTTGTGCTCGTTTGATGTCTTGAATGTTTTTTTAAAAAAATTATTATTATTTATAAGAGAACACAGTGACATAATCAATGCGGTTTCTTTTGGCTTTTCATTTCTGATTCTTTTTGAGAGATTTGTGTGCTTTTTTCTGAAGGATTATACTGTGCTGAAGCAGAGAAGTTTGTTTGTGGCGTAAAAATAATAATACATTTTATTTAAAGGCGTCTCAAGGACACCGTACAAGGACACATAAGAAATTTAAAAGCGCCAGAGATACACAAACAACATTAAGAAAAAAAAGTGCAATGTGTTTTATTTGTTTAATACGGCATGATTGTGGCTCAGTGAATTCTCTGAGATTTTCATAGGGAGTTTAAAAGCACAGAATTACTGGCGAAAGTCATGGAAATTCATTGATCAAAAGGTGTGGAAACCCTTTCAGAATAAACATTTGTAATTTTTGGAGAGTTCTTGTGCCAAATTCCCAACTCCCAACCTATTCCCCAAATTTTTAGGATGTTTTTTTTTTAGACTTTGTATGATACAGACTGTAGAGAGGAAAGTATAGGATTCAAAACTGCAGCTTTCACCATGATGTATGTCTCAAGATGTCAGGAGTTTATAGTCCAATAACTTTTAAAGTCCCCCTGTAGTCAATCATTTTATCCCTTAAAACTCATATTTGATCACCAGAATGACATATTAAAGTGTTTGTGCCTTGAATTTTTCTTCTCATGTCTTAAAATATCTTGAATGTAACTCGACACCCTTGCCTCATTTAGTATGCACGGTTCTATGAATATGCAAATAAGCCCCGCCTCCCCTCACTCACTCACTCATAGATCCACTGGTTGACGATCACACGTTGATCTGATTGGTCACAACCCCCCACCTCGTCATTTCAGCTACAATGACGAAATCAAAACGATGAAAGCATGGCGAAGCGGCACACCGCGTCCGTCTATGAGGCGCCGGACTGGACAAAAGCGAAGCAAACTCCGCGAACGACACTGGGCGAGAGAGAGTGTGACTTTATTTAAACTTATATAAACTAATATAATTTATATTACTGGACAGTTTAAAGTCCCCGTGAACCGGAAGTTGCAAACGACTTTTCTCCAGTGTTGTGACGTGTTTCCGAGAGAAACAGAATACTAAATGAGGCAAAATAGTGGGCGTGGCTTTTTTTTCCAACTAGCACCTGATTAGATCTAGAAAAATGGGTGTTTCATTCTGAAATGGAAGATGATGCAAGTTTACACACGCTGTCAATCAATGCTCGCTCGGCGCCCGCGAACACAAAGCAGCTGTCAGTTGGAGGGGCGTGGTCATGGATGTTAAGGAGACACCCAAACCGTAAAGCCTACGTCATCGGGCAAGGTCCTCCAATGCAGGGGGGAGGGGCATTTTCAAAATTAAAAAAAAAATTTGTGTGGATTTTAGGGCTGGGTAATAAATATCGATTTCTCGATATTAATCGATTCTCATTTTTACGAACCGATATCGATTCTTAAATCTTAAGAATCGATTAGTCATCCTGTTTCATTTGAATGAATGGATCATTGTATCGCGGCTGCACGCATCCAAAAAATCGCAATAATATTTGTCCTTTGTTACTATTGATATGAAACAAAGTCTCAATTTTCAAATTACGTCCATTTTCTTTAGAAATTCAAAAACATAAATAATGTTTTGGCGCTGTGGCGTGAGATCGCTCTGGAGAAGCAGCAGCGCTGATCTCACTTCCGGCTTAATAATACCAGTTACAGCGCCAAATAAACATGAATTAGCATCTGAAAGTGTGTTAAAGATCGAGTACAACTTATCCAAATCTGGATCATGTCACATTGATTCGCTCAATCAGCGTTTCAACCGTGGAAAGACGTCAGTTAAACAGCTTGTAATCAATGTATCGTCAAATTTACCTCAGAAAACCCACATAAACTCGTTAGTCAGCTAGAAAAAATAACTCTAGAGAGGAGCATTTTGCTAAATATATACACCATATTACACATGCATTATAATCTTAATGTTCTTCAATATTTAACGCATATTTGAATAAATCTGGCAAGTTTTTATGACAGCCACCATTTAAATGTTTGTATTTCATATTATCTTCTTATTATAAAAATAAATAAAAGTGTAATTTAGGTGTTTGTATAGCTACAAAACAGTTCATTATTACTTTCATATTAAGCTAATGAAGCCTATAGGCTACAACTAGACTCCCATAGTTTACAGCATTAGTTAAGAGATTTGATCTCCTTGAGAAAATTTTCCATTTATTGTAACTAATATCCAAAATAATCAATATTGAATTGAATCGAATCGGAATCGAAATCGAATCGATTTGCAAGCTTGTGAATCGAAATCGAATCGAATTGTGAAATTAGTCTTAATACCCAGCCCTAATGGATTGACTTGCATGTATGAATTGTTCACCACAAAACGATCAATTTAGGCAAACAAAGTAAGTATGGTCAATTTTGATTTCATGGGGACTTTAAAGCTCATAACCATATTTTGTTGTTACTTAAAGAGTGCAGTAATTTTAAGGTTGCATTAAAAAGGGAGGGCTAAGAAAATACACTCAGCTGAAAATTGCATTTTTAAGTTCACTTATTTGTTCTAAAAACTGTGATGACGTCACACAATAGCAGAATGCTAGCGTGTTTCTGCCAACAACGGCCTAACCTGTAAGAAATCAAAAGGACATAAGTACTCGTTCATTCGACTTTCGGCCTATAATCTATATTGAACTTGCGGAATCAACAACAAAATCTATGTTAATTTAACGACAAGCAGGTGAAAGAGACACATTTAGCCGTTTAGCCCCATAGACTCCCATTCATTCTGCTCTCGCTCATGATCACCTCCAGTGGAATTCTAATGAAACTGCAACCAAGGTGATACACAGGAAGTGCCAAGGCTCTCTGTTAGACAGGCTCTGGTGTGACTTTATTTAAACTTATATAAACTAATATAATTTATATTACTGGACAGTTTAATGCTCATAACCATATTTTGTTGTTACTTGAAGAGTGCAGTGTTATGTTGCTGCATCGTGCAGTATTTGTCCTGAAAAGGCTACCAAGTAAATGTCTGTATTACCTCAATAAATTTAAGGTTATTCCTATTTTATTTTTTATTTTTTAATACATTTTAATCATTAACTTTAAAAGCACACTCTTTTTGCGACTAAAATAACAGTCAATTCCCAAAAATTAAAACGGAAAAAATGGAATTTGGGAAAAAAATAAAACGGATTTCATAGTGCCCTACGTGTTTTTGAGACAATTGTGTATTTGAGAAAATACTCAGCAATGCTGTCGACTTATGAATTTACACACGGTTTCTCTAAAAGCACAACATTAACAGCTGGATTTTGACCTTTAACACTGTAATAAGTGTTCACTGTTCACCTGGACTAAATGTGAGTCAGCTGGATTTTAGCACAGACGTCACTCCACCGGTTGTCTGAATGTAGCATCTGTTGCGTTTCATTAAAAAGCTATTAAAAGCCCGAGGGCGATCTCGCCTCCAGCAGGACCGTCTCCATCCCTGTGGGATCACGTCTCTGTCGATACACCACTTCTCATCTCTCTCGACTGATTTGGATGAGCTTGACGTATAGGGTCTGATTGTCAACCATATATAACTGGGGAACATTCTGGATCCAATCTGACTTCTGACCTGCAAAGCTGGCTGGATCATAATCACGGTTCAGCGACTGGTTTCTCCCAAGGTTTTTTTTTCTCCATTCTGTCACTGATGAAGTTTTGGTTCCTTGCAACGGTCGCCATTGGCTTTAGGCTTGCTTAATATTCAATATTATTGATCTGCCTTGATTGCAATGCACACAAGGTAAAAAAATACTTGTTTTTCACTCTGCAGGAAATCCTCGGATGCTTTCCCCCATCGCAGGATGACCCTAACGCGGGAAAAGGGTCGACGCCAAGCAATTCGTGGACCGGCGTTCATGTTTAACGCTCGGGGAAGCAGCCTCACAGCCGAAGAGGAGCGCTTTCTAGACGCCGCGGAGTACGGGAACATCCCAGTGGTCCGAAAGATGCTCGAAGAGTCATCCACGCTCAACGTGAACTGCGTCGACTACATGGGACAGAACGGACTGCAGTTAGCCGTGGGTAACGAACACCTAGAGGTCACCGAGCTCCTCCTGCGACGAGACAACCTGGCCCGTGTGGGGGATGCCCTCCTGCTGGCCATTTCCAAAGGTTACATACGAATCGTGGAGGCCATCCTGGGACATCCGTCATTCGCGAGCAGCGAGCGATTGACCCGAAGCCCCTGCGAGCTGCAAGACGACGACTTTTACTCGTACGACGAGGACGGCACGCGGTTCTCGCCCGATATCACTCCTATCATCCTAGCCGCGCACTGCCAGAAATACGAAGTGGTGCACATGCTGCTAATGAAAGGCGCCAGGATCGAGCAACCGCACGACTACTTCTGCAAGTGTGCCGAGTGCACGGAGAAGCAGAGGAAAGACGCGTTCAGCCACTCGCGGTCGAGGATAAACGCGTATCGTGGACTCGCTAGCCCGGCGTATCTCTCGCTATCCAGCGAGGACCCCGTACTGACCGCGCTGGAGCTGAGCAATGAGCTCGCCAAACTCGCCAACATCGAAAAGGAGTTTAAGGTAGGAGGACTGGACCAACATGGTGATGTTTTTAAACGTGGACCATGTTATTTTTTGCGTTTTGATATTTATTTTTCCTTAAGTATTTTGCATAATTGTTTTATTGGCCACGTACACACAGGAACGGTTTGGGTAGTCGCAGCTACGTTTTAATTAAAAGAGCGAATCTCTTAAATTTTTGATGTCACTATTATGTTTTCGTCCAACGTAACTCGCAATTTATAATAGAAAAGTCCGAATTTCGAGATATAAACTATATAGGTTGTGAGGTAAACTTGTTTATATCTCACAATTCTGAGTCTGATTTACTGTAATAACTTGCAATTTGCGAGATAAAAATTTGCATGAAGTCACGCTTATGTTTGCATCCAAAATTGCGAATTTAACTTATGCTCAGTGTTGGGTATAACTAATTACTAAAGTAATTAGTTACTGTAATTTAATTACTTTTCCCTTGAAAATGTAAAGTAAGGGATTACTCTTCATTTATCTGTAATTTAATTACAGTTACTTCTGATGTAATTGAGGTAAATACTGTGTAAAGATCAATCTGATCTCACAGCGATTCGTACGCATTTTATATGTCTAAATATTACGACCGCACTCGTACAAATTCATATGAATTATTGTAAAATATTTATGAAAAAAGTGTGAAATGTCATGAGATCAGACATAAAACAATAGTGGGTTTAACATCAAAATGTATCTGATGTTAAAGTATGTTTTTATAATGTAACCTTCTCCACCTTGGTCAGTTTAAGGATAATTCATGCAATTTTATGGTATTTATTTGAAAGAATTAAAACAGATTCATGTCTATCCTTGTATTATTCAGCTGGTTGAGATTGATATGGGATTTTGAAAGTAATTAGTAATTAAAAGTAATTAAATACTTTTTAGAGAGAGTAATTAGTACAGTAATCTAATTACACTGTTGAAGAAGTAATTAGTAACTAGTAATTAATTACTTTTTTAGAGTAACTTACCCAACACTGCTTATGCTTAACTTTTGGGATTATCGCATGAAAATAAAAGAATAAAGCAACGTTTCCATCGAGTGATGCGAAGAAAACAAAATCGTCACTTCCTAATAAACTGACGCTAAATATCACTCGCGTTTTTTTATGCGCATCGAGGAATTGATTCAGTAAATGTGATTTCATCATACTTTATGCACATGTTTTCTTATTGGATGAAGTTTATGCCACTCAATTGAGCGCATATGTTTTTTTATGTGCTTTTTTAGATTTTATGTTTCCATCCATGTTTTTTTTATGCGATAAAAATACGTTGATGGAAACATAGCTATTGACAGTCGTGAAAACATTGTGTAGCAATTTGATATACTATAATAGTCTTTGTTAATATTTTTATTTATATATATTAATTTTATTTTTACAAAATTTTTGGTTGTGTTTGTCTTTTTTTCAGAGTTATTTCAACTCGATCTCTCGGGGAAAAAACAATTATTTTACGAGGTGGCGATTTCATGAAGCTAATTGCAACTTTTTATCTCGCAATTTTTACTTTTTTCCCCCTCAGAATTGCATGATCTAAACTTGTAATTGCAGGTTATAGTTTTGTTTTTTTAAATAGAAAAAAAAAGTAGAAAAAATAAATAGAAA
Source organism: Pimephales promelas (assembly GCF_016745375.1). Next base: position 2,724,089 of record NW_024121754.1, read on the forward strand.
AAAAAAGTAGAATTGCGTGTTGTAATGTCAGAAATGTGAGATATAAACTCATAGAAAAATGTATAACTCTTATAACTCGCAATTTATAATAGAAAAGTCTGAATTTTGAGATTTGTAAGAAAAAAGTGAGAATTGCAAGTTGAAAATTGTGAGGTAAACTTGCAATTGCGATATATTGTTTATATCTCACAATTTTGACTTAATAAATCAGCCACAAATTCGCCAACGTGTCATTGCCATGAGATTGTGCTGCATATTTTTTTATCCAATTCCCACATATAAATGACACTTCTGACCTTCAACTTTTTGCATTTATCGCAGCAGCCAAAGTGTTTTTTCCTTTACTGTCGCATAAAACCGAAATCGGTTGAGAATATCTAACCCTGCGCCTGTAAAACGTTTATTTTTTGTTGCACAACAGACGAATAAAACACTAAATACATTGGAGTAACATTTTTATTTTATTTTTAGATATTAATGTTTTACCGTGATGTCCGATTCATAAACATATGACTCTTTTGAGTTGGTTTTGATGAATCAAACAGATCGCGAATCAGTGAATCGTTCAGAGATGACAAATGACTCGTGCCGTGTGAACGTGGCCACTCTTTCTCCAGCAGCATTTTGTTGTGTTCATTTCCTTCTCCATCCCAAACTCTCTCAGAATCATTCATCTTATATTTGCATCTTTAATCTTGACATTTATCTCCATTTTAACAACATTTTTTAACTTCTGTTGCGTGTGTGTTGCCGCCGTCGACAGGATAAAAAGAACCGTAATAAAGAGACATCGCAGCACAATGGCTTCACTCTGGTAAATATGTTTTCCTACATTCACTAACAGTAAATGTCATGCTTGCTGATTCAGCTTAAGTGAAGGTTAGACTGTCTGTCGGCGTATCTGCTTGTCTGTCTGGACAACTGAATCGCTGTCGATTTGGATCAGTGCGAGTCAGAGATTCACTTCAGATAAACTGAACTCTCTCTTCAGCTCTGTGTATAACAGCTTCTATTTCAGACTGAATTATGAATTATGTCATATTTTATTCTGCTGCAGATCTCATGTGTATTCAAAGTTCACTGATTCACTGAAAACACTGATAGATAGATAGATAGATAGATAGATAGATAGATAGATAGATAGATAGATAGATAGATAGATAGATAGATAGATAGATAGATAGATAGATAGATTTGTGATTTGTTATTTGTTCGTGATATTTGCATATGAAGAGTTCAGATGCAAAAGCCTCTAAGTGCCATTTGAATTTTTCTTCTAAAATGACCATTTTTATCAAGCTTGTATATTTAAGTTCAGTAATTTCACTTAAATGACAATTAATAGGTAATTTTTATTGCCATTTAAGTGAAATTACTGAACTTAAATATACAAGCTTGATAAAAATGATCATTTTAGAAGAAAATTTCAAATGGCACTTAGAGGCTTTTGCATCTGAACTCTTCATATTTAAATCGTCACAAAGGCGGTACAACATTATGCAGATTTAAATGTATAAGAATCAAACATCTGAATGCATTACAGTAAGGAGAATTTCGAAATATTTTATGATTATAATATTTTAAATATAATATTCTGTATATTATGTGCATTTATTTCTTTTGATTGGGTGACTTTGGATGTGTTCTTTTGTGAGATCCACCATAATATTGCTTTAGTTCTTGGTGTGCTGTGCACTCTGATAACGTCATGATGTCTGGGTTCAACATATGGTCAGTGATATTGCTTTCATCACGCTGATAAGGGGTCTGTTGTCGTCCTGGTGGTGTGAGGAGGTGTAATGAATCCCACAGAGAACAATAAAACACACAGCGTGTCATGTTTTAAACAGAACCTCAGCAGCAGTGCATGCTGGGAGATCACACAGATATGGAGGACTACAAACTGTTTGATTATGCTTGACAATTATGGTTTTTAAACAAAGCAAAGACACATTTGGTCTCGTGGGTTCAGTGTGAGGTATTGGCTTTTCTGTTTGGTAAAAGATTTATTCTGTGTAATTCAGTCAGAGAATCACCCAGGATGATTCACATGAACACAAGTGAATCAATCTAGAGTTCTAGAAAACACTTCATTGCTATTGGAAATAATTCAGTTAAGACTCCATCACTTAATTAATTTCACATCACTTAATTCATTTCAGAGATTTATTAATTTCAGTATATTTGATTTTTTTTTTTTTCAAATAATACTCACAAGTGATTCATTTACATTAAGCCCAGTAATACATATCATAAATTGTGTGATGTGTATTTGAACTGATTTCTGTTGTTTTATGGTGTGATTTTAATGATTGTGTAACTCTTTTCTGTGCCAAAGTCTTTTCTAACCATGTAAAAAATATTAACTGGACCCAAAAATGATTTATGTACTTTACTTAACATATGAATATCAGTAGATTTAAAACCTTTTTTTCTAAAATTGTAGAATATGAAGGGGTTTGTTCCATCATGGGGTAATTTTATATTTAGTTTTAATTAATTAAGTTAAATTTTATGAATTACGCAGCTTGTAAAAATAGTTTGTTACTAGAAAATATTGAAATAAGCCGTTAATCCTGAATGTATCATACATTCATTCAAGGAATTCTAAAATTAAGCATTGTGTTAGTTTGTTACACTCTTAGAAGAAAAGGTTCTATATAGAAACTGAAAAGGTTCTATCAGCGCTATGTATTTGGAACCCCTAAAAGGTTCTATACACTCTTAAAAAAAGGGTTCCTCTGGGTTCTATATAGAACCCTGGGGTTCTGTACTTGGCCAATAGAACCTTTTACCAAAAAAATGGTTCTATATAGAACCATTTTGGAGTTCCATATATGAAGCGGGGGATGGAACCATTTCTGGTTCTAATTAGAACCATTTCTTCTAAAAGTGTAGACTTCAAACATAATAAATCTGTATAAATGTCCAAATACTTTTGGTGGTCAAATCAGGTTTTGAATGAACATGTGAAAAATGGTCTAGACTTTCGTTAATGTTTTGGTATCAAGAATGATTTACTATTCCAATTTTCTTAACCTCTTAAGCGGTGGGCCCAAATCCATTACATTTTAAAATCAGTAGGATCATACTAAACCTAAACTAATCTTGACAAACTATATATCATTTGAAAGCTTACAATGGTGATTGATTTTCAAAAGAAATTACAGAGGAGTCGTAATGTATCAATTTGCAACAATAATATTTTCATACTCCTGAGGCGTGTTTAGACCTTTATTTTGAAATAGTGATCAAATCGTGAAAGAAGGGTAGAAACCTCAGTTTGTTTTAATGCCAAGAGTTCAAAACAACATCCATTCAATTATTTTAGGAAAAAAAGGTTTTAAATATAAAGAAAAAATTATAGTTTCCCCATTTGTGATGTGGCAGGAAGCTGTATCACACATACTTGTTTTTTTTTTATGTTTATTGGAGGTTGAATTCATATCAAAATCTGCCAAACTTCTCATATTACTTCTGAATAGGATTTCTACTTCATAAATTGTATAAAAATTGTGGAAATTATGGTTCATATCACTCAAAACACATATGGAAATGGAGGCGCCCTTATATGGGCAGTCTAGTTGTGCCCTAGTGGAAGTGTTCGGTACTGCGCCCAACACACTCTCACTGAAAGCTCATTTTTTGAGATAACAACCTAAAATTTAGACTTTTTTGCTTTGATTTCTTTGCAGTTTTAGAGTCGTCCAGGTTTTGAAAATATATATTTTATATAAAATATGAATAATTCAATTCGAATTCTTAATTTATTTCACTTCTACAAAAATCTGCCAAATGTCTTCTTTAAACAGGATATATTCCAACGCATTCTTAAATTGCAACCATTTAAGTTCGAAATATGCATTTTCATGTATATTCAAAAAAAGTGTAGTGGTTGTTTGAGTCTGACAACCTTTCCAACCGAAAGGCCCCTGTGGACGGGGAATTCATCTTCTGCTTTCTACTCGTGTTCATCTCTCTGCAGTGTGTAATGTTGGTGTGTGTTCAGTTCTTCTCTATATGAGTGTCAGTGTTTCTGAACTCCTGAAACGCCTCCATTGTAGTCTGGAGTTTCTCCCGGGAACGAACACGTCACAATATTCCTCATTATAATAATTCATGCGCAGAATAAAGGGGCGGGGCCTGGTTGAGTTAGTTAGTAGTGTGTTAAACTGGTGGTTATGGGAAGGGGCGGGACTTTCCCCAAACACACTCAAAGCGCTCGACCAATCACAACACACTGATCCAGCCGACCAATCAGAGCACAGTGTGCTTTCAGAAGGAGGAGACAGGAAGTAAACAGAGCGTTACTGACAGACTGGGAAGAGAGGAGCCGCAACAATGGAGAATATGAGGAGAATAATCTAGTAGAGCCTGAAACACATCAAGAGTGTAAAAGGGCGTAATATGCCTCTTCAAAACATCTCATCTGCTCTTTCTCTGCTTCTCCACAGAATGACTACAGAAAGCTGTCTATGCAGTGTAAAGACTTTGTGGTCGGCGTTCTGGATCTGTGCCGAGACACCGAGGAGGTCGAGGCCATCCTGAACGGGGATATATCGGCCGAGCTGGAGGAAGGCCAGCATCATCGCTCACTGCTCAGTCGAGTCAAACTGGCCATTAAATACGAGGTTAAGAAGGCAAGTGTCCGTTTAATGATGCAAAATGATGGCATATTACAACAATATTATAAAGTAAAATAGTTAGGTGTCTTTTACATAATATTAATAAATAAAAATAAAAAATTAATAATAATTTAATAGATAACCCCCCCCCCCCCCCCCCCCCTAAAAAAGGCACAAGTCAATTCAGTCACTTATACAATTAACAAGAGTTGGAAATAGTCATGTATATAAGAGAAGCAAATTATGATGGTTTAACGGGAAGAAAATGTGAGTGAAAATGTTGGGAATCAAGCTATTTTATATCCTTTATAGCTCAGAGTTTGAAATAAAGGATATACTAAAAGTATTCACAAAAACAGTTTACACTTTTAAGGATGTGTAGATAGTTTTTACTGGAACATATATACCGTATATTATGTAAAAACTAGGAATGTCCCGATCAGGTTTTTTTGCCCTCGAGTCCAAGTCTGAGTCATTTGATTTTGAGTATCTACCGATATTGAGTCCCGATCCGATACTTCTATAATATATACAAAAAAGAATAAAGAAGAGCGAAAAAACAGATCCCGATTCCAAAATGTTCCTTATTTTAATTTAATTCGCCTTATTTTAACATTTGACTACTCTGTTAACAAACAGAGCACTTCTGTGAGGTAGCTTGAACAATCAGGTAAAAACAACTTTTATTTTGGATTAATCTTTGCACAGCCTTAATTTTGTATTAAGAAAGAGCACATTAAATTGATCAAAAGTGATATTAAATAGATTTATAATGTTATAAAAGATGCTATTCTTTAATTTTCCATTCATTAAACAATTCTGAAAAAAAAAAAATGTTTTCCACAAAAATATGAAGCGGCAAAACTGTTTCTAACATTGGTAGTAATAAGTACCATTATCAATGATTAAGTACTGATAATAATTGATCATCTGATTATCATATTAGTGATTTCTGAAGGATCATGTGACACTGAAGACTGGCGTAATGATGTTTGATCACAGAAATAAATGACACTTTACAATATATTCACAGTTTTTTTTAAGTTTTAATAATATTTCACTATACTTTTACTATATTTTTTTTAATCAAATGCCGTGTTGGTGAGCAGAAGAGTTAAAAACATCCAAAAATTGTATGTATTTATTTATTTTTTGCTGCCGTATGTACTTTCAGTCATTGAATGCATATATGGCGGCAAAAAAAATAAAGAAAGACGAATTTGAATTTCAATGTTAATCATTGCACAAATATAGTTTGTGCAACTATAATGATGCACAGATTACACTTCACTTTTAATGATGTTTAGATGCATTTAACAGGAAAACAAAACTTATTGTCAAAAAAATGATTTATTAATATGTATTTAGTTTGCTCCAGAACCTTTATGTGTATTCAAAGATCATCAATGCACAAAAAAAAAAAAATGCTCAAAGCGAATATAATATTGCATAATTGGGTAAATCTCATGCTCACACGTCTCGTACTAACCACAGTATGCATCGCTGAAGATTGCATGTGTAAAATAACCTTGTGATAAGTGTTTTTGAAAACATTATTTAGGCTGCTGTGATTTATAGCCTAGTTTCTTCCGAGGACATGATTTACCTTTCCTGAAATCCTGTGTGGAGGACGTCTGAAACACACTGAGAATATAATGACGAGAAGTAGATAAAGAGGGACACAATTAATCACATGTGTTTTATTGTGGAAGTGTGACTAATCCTCTTTGTTTAATCACTGGACACACACACACGTCGTCCACTCCTCCAAACAGGCTAACACACGCTCGGATGAAGTGTTAATCAGGCTAACAGCGCCCAGCCACCCTGACATAAAGTGTCGTTTAAAGATGAGATTTCTAGAGCCCTGAACGCTCCCGTGAGGGCGAGGAGTGTGTGAGGCTCCGGCTCGCGTTAGGAAATGAGTTGGGAGTCAGCCGTCCGCATTACGATGATTACTTCAGTGGTCGCTTCATGCCTGAGAAGTGTTAAATTAAAAGTCATGAAGCGATTGCTTACTTTCTATGAGATTAACTCTGCTGGCTGGTTGTATTGTCTGTTCAAAAAAGAAATATTTAAATGGGTGAATCGTACTGCGATCATTAAGCTCTTCGGTGATCCGTATTGAGGCTGATGCAGAATTTTAAAAAGCATGCTGCTAAATTATTATCTTTGATGATATTTTATAGGATTTGGCCCACTTAAGGGACGTTTAAAGTTATTAATGAAATCTGCCATCAAATCTAACACAGAGAGCAAAGCACAGTTATTCCGAATGTGATTATTTGCAATAACTACGATATTTTTAAGATTTTATTCTTATTTAAATTCGTGTGCTGGGGTATAAAAAGAAGAGTGTAAGAGTAATATTTTGATAATTATTACATTTGTTTACAAAGCTCTTAAAGGAAGTCATGCAATTTATTTGTTAAAATCAGTTTTGATAAAGTTACTATTGGTGTTTTATTGGCATGATTGAATGTCACAATAACAAATAAGAATAAAATAGAATTTAAATTAGGGGATTTATAGTTTCATATGTTAGGGCTGTCAAACGATTAATCGCGATTAATCGTATCCAAAATAAAAGTTTGTGTTTACATAATAAATGTGTGTGCTCTGTGTATAATTATTTAATATAAATAAACACACACATGCTTGTATATATTTAATAAATATTTTCATGTATATACTATAATTTATATTTTATATAAATATAAATATTCTATATATAAATAATATTTTTTTCTTAAATATACAAGCATGTGTGTGTATTTATTTATATATATATATATATATACAAAATAATTATACACAGTGCACCCACATTTATTATGTAAACACAAACTTTTTGGATGCGATTAATTGCGATTATCGTTTGACAGCCCTAATATATATATATGTTAGTACTGTCAAACGATTAAAATTTTTTAATCGCGATTAATCGCATTATTGTCATAGTTAACTTGCGATTAATCACAATTAATCGCGCATTTTGATCTATTCTAAATGTCTCCTTATTTATTTTTGTCCCATTATTTTTTTTTCTCTCATTTTAATGCTCTTATCAACATGGAAAAGTGGATCGGCTTGCTTTGTGCAATTGTTTTTTTATTGAAAACAACATTGGCAATACTGTGATACTCAGTTATTATAGTGATTATAGTATAGTCTCATTTTTGGCATTGTGAGGTTTCCAGGGTTGTGCAGCTGAAAAATCTGTTATTGTCTAAATAAGTGGAAAAATAAAGTGTATAATGTGCCTCTCTGGTGCAGCAACCTGTGTGCCCTTATTTACAGCCAATCAGATCAGCTCTTTGCCAGGCTGTTGAGAGAGCCATTTTTATGTGAGTGTAACATGAGAGGAAGACGAATCCTCGGGATGCTTTTCAATGGTCTGGGTCACCATTGTTTGGATTCGTTCCGAGAAGCATTTACCCATCAGCAGAAACACCGAACCTCGACGGCTGCTTTTGACAAGACCAATGCATCTCAATTCCTCTCGCACACACACTCCGGGAGACAGAGAACCATCTGCCAACATCTTCATGACCTTGCTGTGATGTTATTCAGAAAAAGTGTTGGAGGTAAACTTTTCAGAAAATAAGCTGATTTCTGAAAACAAAAATGGGAATCTGTCCTCTTAGCACGAAACTTTTCACTTGCACCAGCTCTGTTAACGATCTAAGCACAAGGTCTCAAGAGAACGGCGTAAAAGCACTTAGAGCGTGTACTAGGGCGTGTCCGAATCCACGTTTTTGGCGGGAAAAATGTTTATCGTGCAATTTATACGCGAAAAGTAGTTTTTACGTTCATAGGAAACGCACTTTGTGTAATATACGTTTGGTTAGGATTATGGCAAGCCAAGAGGTTCAGAATAACTTCATAAATTAATCGCGTTTACTGCCAAACAGTTATTAACATATAGTAAGGATGAGCACGATGTTTAGCTAATTGCAAGCTTGTTTCAGAAATGGTGACAATTTTTTTCCATCATTATTGAACATCATTATAGGAGTATTAAGTTGAATGAGTTAGAATTAAATGTTTAATTAATCATTAGAAAATAGACATTAAGAGAATAAATCGTTATGCAAGTACTTTTACTTTTAATACTTAAAGTACATTTAAAATCAGGTACTTTTTACTTAATGGTTGTCATTGTGTTACTTGTAATTTTACTAAAGTAAATATTTATCTGGATATTTGTACTTTTACTTAAGTACAAATAAGTGTACTTAAGTGTGTGTGTGATAGTGCCTATAGACTTTAACAACCATCAGCCGTCTCTAAAGCTGTAGAGAGATGTGGAAGGAGATGTTGTGACAGTGATGGTTGTGTTGTAATAAACCGGTTTGTCCCCTCAGGCCACACTCGCTCAGATGGGAAAGTCTGGTTCTCGCTGTAGCTCGAGGGCATCTTTTTACAAATGACTGAGTGAAAGAAGTGCCACAGGTGACGTCTCCACGCTCGTTTAGTGAATTACACTAATGTCTGGTGATTCTTCTCATGGGATTTAAAGTATTTTGTCTCCGTTATTTAGGCCGGGTGCCGGCGTTTAGTGTGATGCTGTTTGACTGAATGGTAAAACAATATACTGGAACAAATTATTGTGAGCATAATAAACCAAATATAAGATTTATATCATATGATGTAATTAAGCTGTATCACACACGAGTGCAGTTATTCCCCCCGAATGGCACGAGTGCAAATGTGACGCTGATTTCAATAAATAAGTTAATATTGCATTATATTTTAGACACAATATTGTCTTTTTTTTTGTTGCCTATAAAGCCGTAGCAGAACGACTGTGTTCTCCGTGCTACACAATGGAGCTTCTGAATGAATTCGCGTTTTGAACGAATCGGGTGAACCAATGATTCATAGATCCATTCATTAAGAGAGGCATTTACTTAATTCCTTAATGAATCTGCGGTTCGAGTAAATCAATCGGGTGAATTGATTCAAATATTGGCTCATTAAGAGAGGCATTTACTTAATTACTTAATGAATCTGCAGTTCGAGTAAATCAATCGGGTGAATCGATTCAATGATTCATTCATTAAGAGAGCCATTTACTTAATTCCTTAATGAATCTACGGTTCGAGTGAATCAATGATTCATTCATTAAGAGAGTCATTTACTTAATTCCTTAATGAATCTGTGGTTTGAGTGAATCAATCGGGTGAATCGATTCAATGATTCATTCATTAAGAGAGCCATTTACTTAATTCCTTAATGAATCTACGGTTCGAGTGAATCAATGATTCATTCATTAAGAGAGTCATTTACTTAATTCCTTAATGAATCTGTGGTTTGAGTGAATCAATCGGGTGAATCGATTCAATGATTCATTCATTAAGAGAGTCATTGACTTAATCTTTAATAAATCTGTGGTTCGAGTGAATCAATCAGGTGAATTGATGATTCATGATTCATTTATTAAGAGAGCCATTTACTTCATTCCTGAATGAATCAGCCGTTTCAATTAATCGAATGAATGAATGATTCAATGACTTCCTCGTTCAGACATTTACCGCCAGTCTTATTTAGAGTAGGCCTATCATTTAATTAAAAAACAAATAACCCATATTAATAAAAAAAACTTAAAGGTATAGTTCACCCAAAAACTCATAATCTACTACATAACAGTTTATGTGTAAAAAAATCTGTGTTGAATCAAATAAAACATTTTAGTTACTTTTGAAGTACTTTTAAAGTCTATTTAATGCTTTTCTCATTTAACACAATAATGACTTTAAATAATAATTTGAGGGTAATTTAATCTGTGATTAATTTGTGAATAATTCGATTAATTCATTGCCACATTGAGTAATTAAATAGCCTTAAAATCATATTTTTTTAATCGTTTGACAGCCCTATATACACTTGCACAACCGTTAAATATTTTCACATTTATTTTGTAATGTTTTTTGAAAGAAGTATCTTATGCTCACCAATTCATTTATTTCATCAAAAGGATTAATAATGTGAAATATAATTTATATTGCAGTTTAGATGCTACATGGTACTTCCAATAAACGTTATAATTTACATTTTGTTTTTTACAGCAAACTAGTCATAAATGTGCAGATAATGCATGAATAGTTATGAATATGCTAAATACTGTTTAAATGAATCAGAATGCATTGAAAACTGATTGTCCCCGTTTTTTCAGTCATATAATTGTGGCCTGTTATTCATAGGCGTTCTTTCGTCCTGAGTTCATTCTTTCATTTAATTATGTGGATGTATTTTCAAGTCATTTATTCTGAGCCTCGTAATTTATGGCAGGAAGGGGTTTATAGGACAGCCGTGAAATTAACACCTGTTTTTCTCTGGGGATTGAAATTAATTAACCTACTACCTTAATACAGACCGTCCGTCACACGGGAAGTGGCGGTGTGTGTGTGTGTGTGTGTGTGTATGTGGCCCAGAAAACACATGTTGGATTGGACACCTGGGGTGGAATAGAGATAGTTTTATTAACTTTGTTTGAAACAACTAAAATAAACTTCTCATAACAGGCATCTTTAAAAAATCGGTGAATGATTTCAGCCATTTTACTAACTAAGTATTGACATATATATATATATATATATATATATATATAGAATAAGTGAACACACCCATACTAAAGCTGACTAAAAAGATGAATAAAAAAAACATCTTTTGGAAATTGATCTTAATGTCTTATTTTAAAAAAAATGAGGGGAAATCCAGCTTTTAAAGACACCAATTTTCTTTTTGAATGAACAATGTATTATACATTTTTGGTTTGATTTGCTTTGAGAGATAATCTTATGGAAATACCCCACGTCGATCTCCAAAATACAAGTTTGTGTTTACATAATGTATGTGTATAGTTATTGTGTATATATAAATACACACACATGCATGTATAAATGTAACAAAATTGTGTTATTTATATATAAAATATTTATATCTATATATAATATAAATTATGTATAAATACATGCAAATATTCCTATTAGGGCTGTCAAACAATTAATCGCGATTAATCGCATCCAAAATAAAAGTTTGTGTTTAGATAATATATGTGGGTGCACTGTGTATAATATATATAAATACACACACATGCATGTATATTTAAGAATAAAATATTATTTATATATAACATATTTATATTTATTGTGCATAAATCTATATACAGTATATGCATGAAAATATTTCTTAAATATATACAAGTTTGTGTGTATTTGTATATATAAAATAATTGAACACAGTGCACACACACATATTATGTAAACACAAACTTTTATTTTGGATGCAATTAATCGTGATTAATCATTTGACAGCCCTATGCATGTGCAATTAATCGTTGAATCAAAAATTTTATTTATCAAAAATAAAATTTTGTGGTTACATAATATGTGTATAATTATCTTGTATACATAAATACACACACATGCATGTATATATTTAAGAAATGTTTACATGTATATACTGCATATATATTTATACATAATTTATATTATATTTAAATAAAAATATTTTCTATAACAAATATTTCTTAAATATATACATGCATTTGTGTGTATTTATATAGACAAGATAATTATGCACATTACACACACATATATTATGTAAACGCAAACTTTTATTTTGTATGCGATTAATCGAGATTAATCATTGCCAAGCACTAATATATATATATATATACACACACAGCTTTTTTTGCATGAGTAAGATCTGCTGAATAACTGGGATCAGGACTGGCCTTCTGTTCTGGACATGAGTAATGCATGTTGTCTCTAAGTGAATCTTTCAGTGATTCCACATAACATAATAATGAGCAGAACCCTTTCGTGCGCCGTCCGCTCCGGATGAGTTATGTCTGCTGTGGCGTCACCATGGTGTGTTGCTATGGTGACGTCTTGAGCAAACTTCGCAAGATACCATCGTCGCATCGTCTCATATTTCAGTGTTTAGCCGAGGCAGAATTTTTTGTGGTGTTAAACAGCTAATTTTTTTATGTGGCTGCAACAAAGTTTCTTCTGCTCATCAAAGCTGCATTTATTTGATCAAAAATACAGAAAAATGTGAATATACAGTAAAGTGTAATGTATTCCTATGAAGTTTCAGCATCAATATTCCAGTCTTCAGTGTCACATGATCCTCCAGAAATCACTCGAATATGAGGATCATGTTTTTGTGGAAACTGTAATGCTTTTTTTCAGGATTCATTCATGAATAGAAAGTTTAAAAGTACAACATTCATTTTAAATATAAATCTTTTGTAACATCATAAATGTGTCACATTTGATCAGTTTAATGCGTTTTTGTTAACTGTCTGTTTCTTCAGTTTGTGGCGCATCCGAACTGTCAGCAGCAGTTGTTGACGATCTGGTACGAGAATCTGTCCGGTCTTCGGGAGCAAACCATTCCCGTCAAGTTTCTGGTGGTTTTGGTGGTGGGACTGGGACTCCCCCTGCTGGCTGTGGGGTATTGGTTCGCCCCGTGCAGTAGGGTAAGACACTAGAATTCTTGATTCTGATTGGTCTGATTCTGATATTCCCAATTAACAATCACCGAGTTACTGAAGTCAGTACGCTTGTTAGGTTTTTCTTTGTGGACCTTTTGCTTTTAGTGAGCCAATAAAATATAAAAAATCAGTCGAATCAGTATTTTGTGTGCAATTATTTAATTATGCCATCCATAATAAATAGCCACGTTTAAAGAAAGGGAATTTTTCCCAGAATTGCATGATATAAACTCATAATTGCAAGTTATATGTCACAGTCACATTTGCGTGTAGAAATATCCATGTCAGATTTGTGAGATAAAAAAGACTTTAATTTTTTTTAAACAAGCTTCCATATGCTCCTGAATGCTTTTAGAGGGGAAAGCTGTTTATAAATGCTGGTCTAGGACCCGTTTTCTCCGTAATAAAAGAATATTGGCGAAACTCTTTTTAATGGTAATAAATAAGTGTTGTACACTGTAAAAAAAATATTTTCAAGATTTGTTATCACAACATATTTTCTCTTGTCAAATCAACTTTATAATATTTTATTTAGTTCAGATAACTTATTATTTTGAGGTTTTTGATAATTAAATTAATCTCCTTCATTGTATTAACTCACTTTTTCCTGTTGAATCAACTTAAAATTTTAAGGCAACCCAGGTTACTCACTTTTTTAAGTTAAACCAACAATATTTTTTTACAGTGCTGAAAAAAATTATTTTTTGGTAAGGTAAATACTACTGAAAAAAAAAACAATGTAATTTACAAGAAAAAGTTAGTTCAGGCAAGAATTTAAAAAAAAAACTAAGTAAATTCCATATCAGTACTTAGTTCAAGCGAGTAGAAATGAAAGCATGAATATGAACTCAATAAAATAAAGTAAAAATTACTCAACTTTTCTGATACTGGGGTTCCCATCATGCACTGGACCTTGAATAATTAATGAGGTTAATTTTTCACTGGTTTCCAGCTGTACTTGCACTGTTTTATCATTGCTTTTGTTGTCTGGATTAGTAACTTGTCATTTTGTGACATTTTGAGGAAATTTTCTGCTCAAAATGACCCATTCAAACACAAAAACGATCCATCAAATGTTACCGTCATTGTGTATTGTCTACCAAGTATTGAGGTCTTTGCATTCACATCATGCTTAACACCTGACATGATGAAATAAAAATTACTTAGATATGCTAAGTAATACACATACTATAAATGACTGGTATAATTGTTTGAGTGAAATGTAATGCAAAGGAAATTACAACTAAATCGATATTAATCAACCTTTTACAAGCCAAGTTACTTATATTCTTTGTTACTTTCACTTAACTAAATTAAAGTTTACTTAATTCCAAATTCCAAGTAAATTTTAACTTAAGATTTCTAATTAAAGCTACTGATAAATATGTTTAGGTTTTTACTTGGAAAATCTTGGCAAATCAATCAATTTCTTGGCAAATCAGTTTTTACTTGGCAAATCAATTTACTAGCATTTTCTGAGTGGAAAAAGTTGCCTAGCTTTTTTCAAGTAAATCCTACTCCACATTTTTTTCAGTGTAGTAATCACAACATTTTTTTTTTTGTCAAATCAACTTAAATAATTTATTTAGTTCAGATAACATATCATTTTGAGTTTCTGATGATTAAATCATTCTCATTCATTGTATTAACTCACTTTTTCCTGTTCAATGAACTTAAATTTTTAAGGCAACCAGGTTACTTACTTTTTTAAGTTAAACCAACAATATTTTTTGACAGTGTAGTAAAGCGCATATCCTCATGGTGTTGGTTCACCCTCCGCCTATGATCAGAAACTTAATATTTTGTGTTGTTTTAATGTAGATTTTGGTCTATTTCTGTGTGATGTCATTGTTTTGGTGACTGTCTGTTTTGTAGATCATAAAATAAGTGTGCAAAATGTGAAATCCCCCCCATTCTATACAGTTACTATACAGGGCTGTGTATTCCCTAGTGGCTGGAAAACATTGTTTCAGACATAATTACTTTTTTGCATTTGGATATACATTTAGACAAATTTGTAAAAAAAAAAAAAAAAAAAACAACTTATTTGAGTACGATTTTGTCAAAATTTCACGTTTATTTCTTCATTACTTGCTGTTTTCTTGTAATTGTTTGTGTTTCAAAAATTAAATCCTTCCCTTAGTGAGTCTATGTTTGTTATTAGACGTATTTGTTAATCTGCTCTTCCGTGTTTTCTCAGCTTGGTAAAATACTACGCAGTCCTTTTATGAAGTTTGTTGCTCACGCGGCCTCCTTCATCATCTTCCTGTGTCTGCTGGTGTTCAATGCGTCCGATCGGTTTGAGGGAATCACGACCCTTCCCAACGTCACCGTGACGGACTACCCGCTCCAGATCTTTAGAGTCAAGACCACACAGTTCTCCTGGACGGAGATACTGATCATGGTCTGGGTTGCAGGTAATGCACGACATCAGCATATGCAATTTTTAATTACACTACATGAAGATTTAGACATTTGATGAGAAATTCATCTCATTACTGACTTGGAAAAGCAATTGAGATATTGACGAGATCTCATTTGTGATTTTTTTTTCATGCATAAAATAGTCAGTTTTAGTAGCTTAGGACATTTAATTAAGAGACTGATCTATCATGTGTCAGAAATAGAGTTCCTCACTCCAGGAACGATCAGGACGGTCAATGAACCTCTTGATCATTTTGTCCTGTTGAGACCGACAGAGAGAGAGAGAGTTTGAGTGCATTAGAGCCGGTGATCTCTGAAGTGAATGAAAATGATGTGTTTTCTTAAACACTTGTCTCTTACAAAAAATAGTGTCGCTTCCAACATTGCGTCAGTTTTCAGTAGCATGACCGAACATTGCTCATCCTTTTTCCAAACCAGTGAAGCTTTTTCTAACCTGCTTTCCTACAGCAAGAACCGTGAATCATTTTAGTGAATCAGTTCATTCGGAAAGTAACCATTTGAATCAGACTTTTGTCCTTTCATGGATTTAGTTTTAACATATTTCGTTTAATCACTAAATGTTCTAATAGATTATGAATTTAGTTTTTTTTCTTCATTATTTACTGTAAGTGATATGTTCAAGATTAATTCTGTTATTTTTGCACTGATAAATATTGCAGAATATACAGGTGAAACTCAAAAAACTTGAATATGATGCAAAAGTATATTTATTTCAGTAATTCAACTTAAAAGGTGAAACTAATATATTATATACATAGATTCATTAGATGCAAAGTGAGATATTTCAAGCCTTTATTTGTTATAATTTTGATGATTATGGATTACAGCTTATGAAAATTAGAGTATTGTGAAAATGTTTTCATATCTGTAATCCATAATCATCACAATTATAAGAAATAAAGGCTTGAAATATCTCACTTTGCATGTAATGAGTCTATATAATATATTAGTTTCACCTTTTAAGTTGAATTGCTGAAAATTGCTAAAATAGAACTTTTTGTAACACTTACTGTCACTTTTGATCAATTTAATCACGTGTCCTTTCAGAATAAAAGTATCAATAGTATTAAAAGTATTATTTTTAACACTAAATTATTAATTAGTGTAAATCTGTACCATGTGTTATCAGTTATATATTAAAATGCATCAAACAGCCTTTATGAGTTTAAAGTATTTTTAAGTAACATGTAGTGTGGCTTACTACTTTACTTTTTAAAGGGCATCTTGACTGTAGTTAATCTAGTTAGTATCGTTTAGGAAGGCAGTTCCACTTGAAGAAACAAAAAAGCACGTGATATTTCTAGCCGTTTACAACGAGGCGTGTTCATTCATCATTGTCATATTGTGAAATAGATTTAGTAATGCGAGGCTTTCGCAGGCAATGCATCATTGAGAGCTCAGATTGGACTGAGTTTAGAACATTTTCCCATTTGTGTTGTGGTTCAGAGAGTCCATTACATGTGATGTAAGACAATGTTTTACTGTTTCAATGCTGGACAAGAAGAGCAAGTCCTCATCTGAGACATTTATGTGCATCTGTTATTCGTTAAGAGGAAAGCAACGAGTTAGTGATCTTTTGGGACTATTTTGATCTTCCAGGTTTGAGGATGTGACTCATTCCTGCACTTTTGCTGCAGTGCCTGTTATGTGACGTGTTCTCTTGCATGGTGCAAAAATCCCAAAGTGTTGTTTGGTTTCCACCTTGAAAGTGACAGACTTTCAGTAAATGACGACACATTTGAGATGTTGGAGTGGAAAAGCCATCTTCGCTGTGTTAACTGATCGAACCTGCTTGGATTGTGAAAGTGAAAAGTGCATTAGTGGTGTTATTTTTCACTCTATAAGCCAGAAGAGTGTCGCCCTGTGAACACTCGAAGTGCATGCCATGAAGTGGAAGTGACGTATATCCGAGTGAAACTCTTCTGGAACAAGAACATGTGGGCGGGGCTTGATTTTGTCTGTGGGGAATTGATTGGATGGTTGTGGTTTGCTATTGGCTGATCTCATGTGAGTGACAGGTTGCTCCGCCCACATCATCAGAGAAGAGGAAGATATTCTGATTCAAGATTATTGATGTGCACCTAAACATGTGATGTTTAGAATAAATACTGCAATATTATAAATATTTATGCCATCCATGAGACACAGATTAATCCTTTTTAATGTCCCTCAGTCAAGAGCAATGAGTGATTCTTCTTTGTCTTTTGTTGTTTGATTAACATTAAAAAGTAAAACCACACACGGCCTGTTTAGGCTGCCGTCACTTTAAGAGCGAATCACACATGTTTTATTCCTAAACTGTTTACATTCACTTAAGACAAAAGGATACTTGCCAAGACAGACTTGTTGACAGTTTTGTCTGAGACAGCGAATCGAGTTCCCTTTGGATTCTTCTTGTGATTGAATATTTAAATAGGTGCTGCTTAAATTTTCGTGATGATACATTTTTATTCATGTTTGGTCACGTTCTCACAATTCTGTTTTGTTAGAATTCTTAAAAACGTTACTGGCCAACTGACGATTTACACCAACTGCCAACAACGATTTTTACTTAATTTTAGGCCCTGTTTGTACATTCAGTTTAGAATGTTCATTTAAAGTGTGTGTTTAGAATGTTCTCTAAAGATGTGTTCGGAATGTTCATTTAAGGGTGTTTAGAATGTTCGTTTAAAGTGTAAGATTTTAATGTTCATTTAAAATGCAAGTTTAGAATGTTCTTTAAAGATATGTTTGGAATGTTCATTTAAGGGTGTTTAGAATGTTCATTTAAAATGTAAGTTTAGAATGTTCATTTAAAGTGTTAGTTTAGAATGTTCATTTAAAGTGTTAGTTTAGAATGTTCATTTAAAATGCAAGTTTAGAATGTTCTTTAAAGATATGTTTGGAATGTTCATTTAAGGGTGTTTAGAATGTTCATTTAAAATGTAAGTTTAGAATGTTCATTTAAAGTGTGAGTTTAGAATGTTCATTTAAAGTGTGAGTTTAGAATGTTCATTTAAAAGTGTGAGTTCAGAATGTGCTTCTAGTGCTCATGCGAGTGTAACAGTGGTAAAGTGTGTGTGTGTGTGTGTGAAGGTTGATTAAAGTGGTGATGGTTGAGGGCTCCGCTTGACCCCTGACCTTCTCGCTTCAGCACCAGCTCCTGTTCTCACTGATTCCTCTGGCTTCTCTCATGAGAGTTTGGTGGAAGTGATGGATTTATACTTTTGGAGATTAAATCACCATCCTATCCCAGCATGCTTTCCGAGGCTGATTAAACTGAGCGACGTATTACTTGGATTTCCTTCGGCATTCTTCTAACTTAGATTTCAAATTAAAGTGCAATGCATTTGTAGGTCATTGTTTTTACAGAATTTGCTGAGGCTTCATACAGAACATTTTCTCCTCCAGCTCTTTGATTGTCTAATTAATTCAATCTCTCTCTCATCTCTTATATCCTCATATCTTAATATGAAAAGCAGTGCACAGTGCTTCTTCTGCACTTTAATTGTCTTGTCTGATCAAGTGGGGAAATTTTACAGTTCAGTTTAAGTTCTATTTTCATAATGAAAATGTGTTGTTTCAATGTGTTTTCTGCAGGAATGATGTGGTCGGAGTGTAAAGAGCTGTGGACGGAGGGGCCGAGGGAATACATCATGCAGCTCTGGAACGTTCTGGATTTCGGCATGCTCTCCATCTTCATCGCGGCGTTCACCGCACGGTTTTTCGCCTTCATGCAGGCCATGAAAGCCCAGGAGTATGTGGATGAGAATATCCAGGCCGCTGACCTCTCGCTGGTCACACTGCCACCAGACATCAGATACTTCACATACGGTGAGGAGAGCGCTGCTTCTTAAAGGTGTCATTTATACAACATCTAGTGGTGAGGATGCGAACTGCAACCGACAGAAGTTACGGTTGCCGGCGGGAAGTGATGTCGTCGTCTGAGACCGCGGAGAGCATAGATATCCATAATAAAGGCTAGATGTCTCGTCCGCGCTGCTGGCCAATGGAGTGTCGACGTCCGCACTGGCGGCCATCTTGCCACAGTCAGCTCGCTCACTCGTAACAGTGTGTTTTAATGGTGCATGCACTTTTTAAATAACCATAACTTGGTCGATTTTCAAACGTTTTTTTATTTGTATTTTTTATAAACGTCAGAGATGTAGTTATGACACTGCATACATATGAATAAGAAGTGTGTCAATAAATAATCGTCCAGAATTATAGCCATGTTAATAACCTTTGTAAGTAACCAAACCGTTTGTAAATCGATATAAGAGTATTTGTGTTTGTGCGGAAAACTTGCCTGTGACAAGATGGCCGCCGGTGATGACGATTAGAGACGTATGACATCTAACCTTTATTATGGATGCCTATGGCAGAGAGTGGCCAGTTAATCAATGTGGTTTCTTTACATACAGGTGAAACTCCAATAATATCATGCAAAAGTTCATTTATTTCAGTAATTCAGCTTAAAAGGTGAAACTAATATATTATATAGACTCATTACATGCAAAGTGAGATATTTCAAGCCTTTATTTGTTATAAATGCACTTTGCATGTAATGAGTCTATATAATGTATTAGTGAAATAAATGAACTTTTGCACGCACAATTTCCCCTGTAGATAAATGAAGAAATGATATATGTTATTGCGAATGCTCACATTGAAAGGAAGCAGTGTTGACTCTTTCAGCGAGAGATAAGTGGCTCCCGTCGGACCCGCAGCTGATCTCCGAGGGCCTGTACGCCATCGCTGTGGTCCTCAGCTTCTCTCGCATCGCTTACATCCTCCCGGCCAACGAGAGCTTCGGGCCGCTCCAGATCTCCCTGGGCCGGACCGTCAAGGACATCTTCAAGTTCATGGTGCTCTTCATCATGGTCTTCCTCGCGTTCATGATCGGCATGTTCATCCTCTACTCCTACTATCTGGGGGCAAAGGTCAATCCCGCCTTCACCACGTGAGTGACATGCACTATTATTAATTAGTCTTTCTACTTCGGTATTACACATGATCACTTGTACATTTTTTTAATGAAAAAGACCTACATATTTACCTACATAGCTACAGCGCACTATTTGAGATAAAAAGGTGTAAATAGTTTAATAGGTCCACGTTCTTGTACTAGTCGACCACACTTCACACATATTTCTAAGTGATTGAAGGCAATAATTTTTTTTTTTTTAAATTATTGTTTTAAACGTTTGCATTTATTTTATAATATTTTTTAAAAACATGTTTTATTTTTATTTACTTATTCGAATTATTTTTTAAATATTTAAAAAAATATTATTTTTTTATTTAAAAATTAAGGTTGTTTAAAAAATGAAAATAAAAAAATATTTTGTATTTATTTTGTAACTATTTTATAACAGATTTTTTTAATATTCCAATTTTTTATTTTTATTTAAATTAAAAATTTCAAAATAAAAATTAAAAATATAATTTATTTTATCTTTTTTAGATTTAAGATTATTTGTATTTATTTTGTTATGGTTTTTAACCATTTTACTGTTGAATTTGTATTTTTTTTTTTTAATTAAGATTATAAATAGCTTAATTCAAGTGAATTCCTTTTTTTCACAGTGAATTTTCCTTTTTTTTTTACTTTGAGTATGTTACTCATCCTGCCACAGTAAATGTGACTGTACGTGTGTGTGTGTGTGAGACGGTCCACTGCATGAGAATGTGTGCGGTCTATCAAGCGGAGACACCGTGAAAGTGTCAGTCCTGTGAAATGAACTCGGTTTTCCCGCATCAGAAGTGCAGGAGCTCATTTCACAGCAGAGTGACTCCAACAGGACGAGGCTTGTTTCACAGCGAGAGAGAAGTCATGAAACAAGTCAGCTACTGTATCTACTCAAACAATACACACATTAATCTGAGTGGAGGATGTTCATTTCCACAGCTGAACGCAAATACGTTTGTGTTGCTGTCATCCTCCTCCCGGCGGATTCTCCTTAAAAGTGTTGAAATGTTGAGCCGGTGTCTGTTTTACTCTCTAGTACTTACAGTAATTGGGTGCTTGCTTTCCCAAGGCAAAATTAGTGAACCTTACGTTTTTTTTACTCACATCAACCACTAAGCAAGTTCATATTTAAAGTCAACATTAAACAGCGTTGAAATGGTTAGCTAAATCTAAATCTATTTTTAAAAAAAAAGTCATTTTAATTACTGAAAAAGAGTTTATATATATACTAATTTTATTTCAGTTATTTGTCAGGGCAACATTTCAAATTTTTCAAGTTCAAGTGCTAAAGTTACTAAAACTGAAATAAAATTAATTAAAGCTGTAAAGAAATGAATCACTAAATCACTAGTCCACTGTTGCAGTTATTAGTCGCATATTTCATAACTCATAAAATAAATAAATACAAATTAATAAAAATGTAAAATCTTAAAATAAAATAAATAAAAATTTTAATGATTTTTCCATTTATTTTCTAATTTTTTATTGATTTTGTTTTACTTTTAAGTTGAATAAAAAAAATGTGATTATACCTTTTAAAAAAGCTAATAAAAGCTAATTCAAAATATGAATAAAAACTATAATAGTATATAAGAACACCAGCATTAAATCAAAATTCATCTGTGCACGTTTTTCCACACACAAAAAAAAGCTTGTTTTATAAATATTTAATGTCTTGCTGTTGCTCTGAAATGATTTTAATTTTCTCCTGAAGCTACAATGTGCTTTAATGTTTTATAGAGTCAAAATCCAACTAATTCCTGAAGATAAAATACAGCTTATTGTTTGCTATGTGTGATTCAATATTGCAGAAAATGTTATTTTTGTGCATCTCAGATTATTAACAGGCCTTTTCACTGGTGAACTAAAAATGGTTTTGTATTTTTGCGTGCACATCTTTTCTTTCACATTACGGATGTAAAAAGTGTTCGTGTTGACCGTAAACGCTCTCGTCCCTCTCGTCTGTGTTCGCAGGGTTGAGGAGAGTTTTAAAACGCTCTTCTGGTCCATATTCGGGCTGTCTGAAGTGTCCTCTGTGGTTCTGAAATATGATCATAAATTTATCGAGAACATCGGCTACGTGCTTTATGGGATCTACAACGTGACCATGGTGGTGGTTCTGCTCAACATGCTTATTGCCATGATAAACAGCTCGTACCAGGAAATAGAGGCGAGTTATTTCCACACAAACTATTTTCACTTCAATTAACCCTCTGATGGTCCTCGGTCACTTCTGACCGAATAATTTTCTGTTTTGAATTATTAAAAATCACAGCTTCATCGGAAGGTTATGATACTTGGTGACTTTTTTGGCATTTGGTATGTGAATACAAAAAAAAATTGAGGTCATGATCTGAGCATGCTAAGTGGTCATAAAAAAAAATAGTCACACTCGTGGTCTTCGGTCAGAAATGACCGACCCATAGGAAATGAATGGGAAATTTACAAAAGTACAATCTACAAATCGGCCACGATTCTTAAAAGAAGTATACCACAGTAAAGGGGTGACACTCTACAACATCAAGAGTGCAAAAAATTTACACCCACCCACCCACACACACATACAAACACACCTTTATACACATACACACCAATAAATTCAGACTCCAAAAAATCTGTTTTGAATTTTTAAAAATCACAGCTTCATCTGAATGTTCTGAAACTTGGTGACATTTCTGGCATTTGGGATGTGAACACATAAAAAAATTGAGTTCATGATCCGAGCATGCTAAGTGGTCTTAAAAAAATTAGTCACGATTTTGGTCTTTGGTCAAAAATGACCTCCATAGGAAATGAATGGGAAATTGACAAAAACACAAAAATTCACTTTTTTTTTTTAACACACATTTTTTAATAAGAAATAGTTTTTGAGATTGTTTCAATTTTATATTCAAATCTACCAAAAAAAAAATGTATTCATAAACATCTGGGGAATTCACATGCCTCTCCATAGAGAGCTGTACATGTCATCCAGTGGTTACACCATGATTCTACGCTTTTTCTCTATACTGTAACCTGATGGTGCCTAGACTCTAGACTCTATATTAAACAAAAATACTGCATTAATATTTTACAAAAAAAAAAAAAAAAAAAAAAAATATATATATATATATATATATATATCCATTGAAAAAATAGACCATAAATATTGCATAAATATTAATAAATTCAATCAAATTATCTCAAAATACTAAATTAAAAAGAATAAATATTATAGAACAATAATAAATTGCATTGGTTTTACTGGGATTGAAGAAGTTTCATTTTTAGGCCTCCGGTCACTTCTGACCGGGAAGGCCCAGGACGTGACTCATAAAGGAAGACCATCAGAGGGTTAAGAGATCATAAAGTTCATCATAATCAAGATTTAAAGTCCCCCTGTGGTGAAAATCCAGCTTTTAATGTTGTTTATGTGTGTATGTGGTGTTTTAATACACTGTGTGTGCGTTGATAAGTGGACGGCATTGCCGAGTATTTCCTCCTGAAAACTGCAGTGAACCAAAAACACGCTTTGAAATGGCTGGTGTTTCTGACGTCACAAAGCAGATCTGAAGAGTGCAGAGCTGGTCAAACGCGTGTGCTGTGGTGGTGTGATACTGTGTGTTTCTCGCAGGACGATGCCGACGTGGAGTGGAAGTTCGCCCGCTCTAAACTCTGGCTCTCGTATTTTGATAACGGCAAGACTCTCCCGCCTCCGTTCAGCATCGTCCCGAGCCCCAAGTCCTTCTATCTGTGTGTGAAGAGACTCCTGAACCTGCTCCGCTGCCGCAGACGCATGAAGAAAGATGTGGAGCTGGGCATGGACAACTCCAAATCCAGAGTGAGTGTGTGTGTGTGACTCTCTCCTCTGTCCTGACTCGGTTCTTCCCGTTCGCCCAGAGTTTACAGGATAAAGCGTCTCTCCTCACGTCCCTCTCTCTCTCTCGATTCATTCCCATCAGTCTGCCTCCGTTCTCTATATAAGACTGTTCGTTCTGTCAGGGAGAATAACTCGATAAGAGCACAGAATGCCTCCCAGTGTCATTCACTTATTGACCCGCTTCTGTGGTGTTTCCGTGATTTGTGCGCTTGTTTGGCCTGCGGTGTGAATCGATGCGCGAGGAAGAGAGGGGGAGGAAGTCTCTAGCCATGTTTCCATCGACACGTTTTTATCCGAATTAAGTGATATCGAATGCAAAAAGCCTTATGGAAACGGTAAAACTCGATGAAATTTCATGAAAATCGACTCAAATGAAATGCGTTCGGTCTCATCGGATTTTCTCTTGATCGATATACGGCTAAAGCTGATGGAAACGTTATTTGCCGAATAAATAATGAATTGCGATTACGTTTTAGGCCCTTTTATGGTTGCAACACGTCAGAAGACGAGTTCATTTCCGGCCAGTCTGTTTGCGCACACATGGCGGATGTCAACAAAGACAGATGTAAGTGGTCGTCGGGCATAAACGGGCATCATCATAGCAATGTTTATAGCGTCGTTGTTTTCTTAGGTTAGTTTTGCTTGTTTTTACGCGGCTTGGTTGAGTTCTAATGTATAATGCATTCTGTTATTTCTAGTTAACAGAGTGCGGCGTTGCTATAACGCACCGTTGCCATGGTTGCCATAGTTCAGAGACGGAACAGACTATTTTCTTTAGCAGAAGCAATACTCGTTTTTAAATCAATAAACTCGTTTTTAAGTCAATATTTTGTGTCAAATTATTGATTTATTTGGTTGATTTATATGTAATAAGCAGGATAATATATACCCAGACAGCAAACTGACATTGAATCAACGTGGAAACGACGTCTCTCATGACATTTTGCTCATCGAATTAACGTTGAACCAACGTCAGACGCGGCATTCTTCAAAGCTAAATGAAAATCGAAAATTGGTTTGCTTTCATAACGTTGAAACAACGCGTTGATTTCAAGTTGATTTTCCGTTAGTTTTGAAAGAATGACGCGTCTGACGTTGGTTCAACGTTAATTCGATGAGCAAAACAATGTCAGATCAACGTTGTTTCTATGTCATATTTCCACGTTGATTCAATGTCAGTTTGCTATCTGGGTAGCGAGGCGGTTGTTATAGCGAATACAACCAACAACCGCCTCGCATACATTATCCCATTCATATGTCGCAATCAGCTGGCACATAAGCATTTATTAGCCTTCAACTTGTGAAATATTGATCATTTGTTGGTAGATGGCGCGATCCGTTTTGTCTAACAACACTTTGTTCGCAAAAGTTTGCTTGAATGTTGTTCGATGTTGTCCGAAATCAATTCGATATACCAATTTGATCGCAAAACAGCATGTGACGTCATTACGTACAGGTTTTTATTCGCTTTAAAGCCGTTGGATGGAAACACACTTTCACCAGCTTTATCCGCATGAGTTTTTTAACCGAATTTCAGATAATTCGATTGACAAGTGGATGGAAACATGGCTTCTGATGAAGAGCGAGAACATTAATGTGACTCATCGGTGTCCTTCGTCTCGTTTCCTCTGGTTTCAGAGGTCAAGCGTGGAATCGGTCTGGGAACATTCATTTATTTGGCTCTCGCCTTCTGTTATAGACCTTATGTAGCCCCGCCCCTTTTCAGCATTGCGCTCGTTGTCTTTTGTCTTCCGGGATGTGTTTTCACAGTGATCTTGCTTATTTATGAATGAACGGCTCGTTTTAAAATCTGAATGGTAGTCAATGGCGGCTCGTTTTAAAATATGAATGGTAGTCAATGGCGAGAGACAACTTATCTTTTTATTCCGTCTGAACTGTGCCCTCAATTACACATATGATGTTTGTCAATTTAAAAGATAATTCTGAAAGTCAAAAACGTCGCAGTTTGTCATACAACAGAAGAGTAACATTTAGTTTTATGTGAAAATCGCTTTATGAACTACATCTCCCAGAAGCGAAACAGAGCGAGATCCGCTGCTCGTGTGTGTGCAGTCTGGTACAAAACACTCGTAACGTTACGATTATAACGTAAGACTGTAGAAACAATGACAGACATTAGCCTCAGTAAAGTTAGCTTCATTCATTGAGGGAAAATGTGCGCCTTTGGGGTTTGTAGTCTTTGTAATTACGTATTTTCACAGTCTTATACCTCAACGGTTTTACATCAAACTGCGACTTTCTTTACTTTAAAATGTATCTTTTAAATTGACAAACATCATATGTGTAATTCAAACCAGATCAAAATATTTGTTGTCTCTCGCCATTGACTGCCATTCAATATTTTTCCGAAATAAGGTCCCATGGTGGTCGACCGGAAGGGGAGGGACTTAGGCTCTCTATACTGAGTTCTCTTCGTAGGAAGTTTGATTGACAGGCGATCTGACCAATCAGAATCCGCCATTTCTGTCCGACAAAGCAGTCAGGAGAGTTATTATAGAGATAGTGTAGTGTATACTTTATTTTATTAACCAACATTAACAAATATTTACTAATATAATAACGCATGTATTGCTCGTTGTTGGTTATTACGTTAACTGATGTTATTGAATAAATTGATTAATAGCATATTAGTATTTGTTGTGGTTTCGAGATTGTTATCGAGAGTTGTGAAATAAGCTGTAGAAACCCCAATATGAGGTAAATACTGTTTATTGATGATCAATATTCCTCATTGCTTGCAGCTGAACCTCTTCACCCAGGCCAGCATGAGGATGCCCGACTCACACAGTTTCAGCAGCATCTTAAACCAGCCCACACGCTATCATGTAAGAACACCATGATCTCTCTCGCCCTCGCTCTCTCTCTCTCTCACTCTTACTCTATCTCTCTCGCCCTCGCTCTCTCTCTCACTCTCTCTCTCTCTCACTCTTACTCTATCTCTCTCGCCCTCGCTCTCTCTCTCACTCTATCTCTCTCGCTTTCGCTCTCTCTCACTCTGTCTCTCTTGCCCTCGCTCTCTCTCTCACTCTATCTTTCTCGCCCTCACCCAATTCAATTCAATTCAGAAAGCTTTATTGGCATGACAAAAAATACATTTTGTATTGCCAAAGCGTCAAAACAACATAGAAAATGATTTGGAACATTTAGTACACAAAATATTAAAACTGATATCATAAAACAATAATACTAAAACAAACAGATTAATAAATAAAATAAAATGGATTTAGAAATCATCTATATATAAAAAAAAGAACAATATTGAACATTATATACATGTGTGTAGGTCTTAGGCTGTGAGTGAGTGTGTGTTTAGTGTATGTTTGCTGGTTTCTGGTCGTCCCTCAGGATGTGGCAGGATGGTACAAATTTCTCTCTCTCTCTCTCACTCTATCTCTCTTACCCTCGCTCTCTCTCACTCTATCTCTCTCGCCCTCGCTCTCTCTCTCTTACTCTCTCTCTCTCACCCTCGCTTGCTCTCTCTCTCACTATATCTCTCTCACCCTCGCGCTCTCTCTCACCTCCCCTCTCTCTCTCACCTTCGCTCTCTCTCTCTCTCTCATCCTCGCTCTCTCTCACCCCCTCTCTCTATCTACCTCTCTCGCTCTCTCTTGCTCTATCTCAATTCAATTCAATTCAATTGAGCTTTATTGGCATGACTGTGTAAAACAGCACAATATTGCCAAAGCAATAGTAATATACAAACATATATGTAGATAAATAAAAGTGAAAAAAATAAACAACAACAACAAAAAAACCATTTCCATATTATGCATAAATATATCACAATAAATTAAAAAAAGATATATACAATAGCATCTCTCTCCCTATCTCCCCCTCTCTCTCTTGCCCTCCTCCCCTTCTCTCTCTCTCTCTCTCTCTCTCTCGCTCATATGATGAATCATCACTGCAGATTTGACCCGTATCTCTTTCTCTGATCTCTGCTTCCCCGCGCACAGCAAATAATGAAGCGTCTCATCAAACGCTACGTCCTGAAAGCACAAGTGGACAAAGAGAACGATGAAGTGAATGAAGGTGACGTGTGATTTACACTGACATTCTGGGGTTTCTCCAACTGATGAAAACAGAATAAATGGGAACGTTTGCCACTAAAACCAACCCACTGAATTCAGAAAAATAAAAAAAATGAAATAAACACTTGTTTGCAGTCAAAAAATGACCACCATAGGAAATTATTAAGATACAGTTTGTTATCAATTAGTAGTGAAAAGTAATTATGTCTGAAAACACTAGGGAATGCATAACCCTGTGTATATATTCATATATAGGACTATACTGACATCTAGTGGCCACTCAATGCTATTACAGATGGTATTATTTATTTGTTCCCCCCGTTTGCACTAATTAATTAACTAATAAATTAAAATATAAAAATATAAAATGTTATTTTATATAGAAATAAATGGTCCAAAATTAAAATATAGTTCAATAACACAGAATCCCCAAATATTAAAGTAAAAAACATTATTGAAATGAAAAATAGTGGATTAACATGGTCTGTTTTGACCATGAACAGCACAAGTGTGACTCCCACATGATGTCTGGTGTGTGTGTGTTCTGATATGTGTGTGTGATCTGTAGGCGAGCTGAAGGAGATCAAGCAGGATATATCCAGCCTGCGATACGAACTGCTGGAGGAGAAGTCTCAGGCCACGGAGGAGCTTTCAATCCTCATTCAGAAACTCAGTGACAAACTCAACCCACGTCCAGTCCATCCGCACTGACCCCTGATGACCCCTGCTGACCATTTATCCCTCTTTAATATGCAGAGATCATAAATAAGCCATTTACACACTGCAGATGAAGGCGCTTCTCCTTTAAGTTCCTGTTAATAGAGCGTCTAGCATTAGCTCCACCCTTTAATGCTGATTGGCCTGGTGTGTTTTGATTGACAGCTCCATGTAGGCTCCACCTATTTTAACAATAACTGGAAGTGCAATATGTCTTGCTTGTACATTTAGAGACTGTATAAGCAAAGTTTCTGAATGATATCTGTTATTATTGTATATTCATGTTCTGGAGTACATCGAAAACCATACGTTTTATATACATACAACGGAAGTCATTGTGAATATTTCAGTAAGCGTAATGTACAGTTTTTCTCGAGCAACTTTAGCCAGGGATATTTAGCCTGCTTTATACATTTATTCCTTGGGAACCTGCATATGTGTAACTGAAGCTACAACGTAGATTAAATATTAGTCCGGTGTCCCCAAAACCCATTATGATTTTTCATAAATTCCCTTTCATGTAGAGTGTGATAGAGCTGTTTGTGGATGAATTTAACGTGCAGATAAATGGAGTTATTTGCTGCGTCCCAATTCGCTTACTTATACTACGCCCTAAAAGTACTCTTTTTGTGAGGAAAAAGTACATACTTTTGAGTGTGTAGCAAAAGAGTAGGCAAGCTTTGGGACATACTATCACGTCATCTTTAACGGACAGCTCTGTCGCGTGCTGCGTGCATAAACTGCCCTGTCAATCATCCTGTCACAGTTAAAATCCTCCATTCTATCTAATTTTATTTCCTACCGTTTCGGAGAGCACGTTCATCTGCCAGTTGTGGGTCTTTCATGCTCTCCTCGTGTGTTTGCAATTTGAATATAATGATGCATTTAAAACGTAATGGCTAAACGTGTCTTTACAAAAGTTCACAATGCTGCTGCAAATGCAATATAATGTGGACAACATTGAATAAATTCATTTTCGTCAGGTTAGATACTGATAATTAATCACTCGAAGCTCTTTATCTAAACCTCTCTACACAACCGCGGGGACTCGCGCGTCCTCCGTATCGAGTACGTGTCTGTAGTTTTTTAACACTTTTTACTCGTGTTTGTAGTTCTAACCGAATCCTCGTCCAACGCGCAATGGTTTGTGGGCAATATCAGCCGTTAGTGTGCATCGATCTACACTTCGGATTCTGACCGGAAAAAGTCGACCATCCGGGTATCTTTGAAACACTCATTTCAACATACTACGATTTGGGACGTACTAATTCTATTTTCGAATACTATTTAGGATGGATAGTATGCGAATTGGGACGCAGGCATTGTCTCCTAAAACGAGTCACTAATTCACTTCCTCATTTGCATAATGCCCGCCTCTGGTCGTGATTGGCTGAAGCGTCTCTTAGCCCCGCCCTCAAACACTAGTGTATCTGAGAGTGTAGAGTTTCGTGTCGAGATGATGCTGTTTTCTGAGATTAATACGGTGAAACCCACGCCATCGTTACTGTTCGCATTCTGTGATCAAGAGCTGACATTCACATATGATAATGAGCGTTTGCTTTCTGACCAATCACAGCAGAGCAGCTCTCAGAGAGGCGGGGCTTAGAGAGACACTGAGAGAAAACAAAACAATGTTAAAACCATTAGTGTTGCACGTATCTGCCGTTTGTGATCCTCACACGACTCTTGGACTGTATGTGAGAAGTTTCATGTGTGTGTGTGTGTTATTCCTTTAAGATGTTTGTTTGTTTGTTTGTTCTTCACCGGTTGTGTGATCTCCGAGCAGAAATGCTGTAAAGGTCATGATCTCTCACTCATCTGTAGCCTAAACTCAGACCAGAGCTGCATAAACATGTTGAGAATCGCAGTAGTAAAGCTCGGTTTGGTCAATAGAGGGCGCCAGTTCACTTCACGAAGAGCTGCGTTGTGTTAAGTTCAAGGCCCTCCTGATTAATTATGTGTGTAGTAATATCCATATAAACCAGTCGATGGTTTATTTCATGATAGACAGCCGTTTATATGTAGGATCAGAGATTCGCCTCAAACAAAATATCACGTGTGTGAAAATATGTGCAATTTAGATGTTTATGTATAGACATTTAAGCTATGCATTTTCATATCCTTATCAATGAAATGATTTTAGAGCGAAACCTAAGAAATGTAACTATGGCTGTAATACTCTAGCACTGAGACGTTTGTAATGTTTTCTATATAAAATCTATTCAAGAAAACAAATGTGTTGTGTTTCATTTGTCCTGAGCACATCATACACGTCTACAAGTGAAAATGTCTCACCATTCGAACCCGTTCTGTGTGTTTCTGAGGCGGAGATCTGGAAAACTGTCCCGTGAAGAAGGTCCTTCACCAGTTCCAGATCTGAAACAAACTCGACATGACAGTAGAAAGAGTAAGTGCATTTATCAAAGCTTTGCATCATGCTTTAAATAACTGAAATGCAGATTTAAAGGGATAGTTCACCCATAAATGTAAACTCTGTCAGTAATGACTCTCCCTCATGTTGTTCAACCCCGTCAGACTTTTTTCGTTCATCTTCGGGACACAAATGAAGATATTTCAGATTAAATCTGAGAGCTGGATCACTCCTCCATAGGCTTCTGAGGGATTGAAACTTACAGAACTTACAATACTGACAGAGTTTCATTTTGGGCCGAACTATCCCTTTACTTGGTGTTCTTATGACTGCTTTGATGTCTACACTCCTAAAAAGGTACAAAAGCTGTCATTGGGGCTGTACCTTTTCAAATGGTAATTTTGGTAATTTCTTACCTTAGTAGTACATATTAGCACCTAAAATGTACATATTAACAAGTAAAATGTGCATATTAGTACCTAAAACGTACATATTAACACCTAAAATGTACATATTAACACCTAAAATGTACATATTAGTACCTAAAATGTACATATTTACAACTAAAATGTACATATTAACACCTAAAATGTACATATTAACACCTAAAATTCACATATTAGTACCTAAAATGTACATATTAGTACCTAAAATGTACATATTTACAACTTAAATGTACATATTAACACCTAAAATGTACATATTAGCACCTAAAATGTACATATTAGTACCTAAAATTTACATATTAACACCTAAAATATACATATTAGCACCTAAAATGTACATATTAGCTCTAAAAATGTACATATTAACACCTAAAATGTACATATTAACACCTAAAATTCACATATTAGTACCTAAAATGTACATGTTAACACCTAAAACGTACAAAAGTTTACATTTTGAAAAGGTACAGCCCCAGTGACAGCTTTTGTACCTTTTTTATGAGAGTGTACACAACATAAAACTGAATACAGTAGCTTTATTTATCTTTAAATGAACCCTGAGGTGGAAGATGACCTCCTCCCCTGATATTTCTTTCTTTTGATATTAATGTTTTCCCATTTTTTGGCACCATACAGTCTTCCTCTAAAACGTTTGTATACTGTCTGTTTCTTTGAACGCGTCACATGATCATGTTGTGACCCTCAGGAGTTACAGATGATCGTTCTGGAGATGTTATTCATGATGTCTCATGGTTCAGTTGTGATATTAAATATTATGCAATGGGTCTGCAGACAATACAAGTCTAAGTTTCCACATGCAGTGATGACTAAAGAGCCGTGCAATTTGATTTCAACACAACAATCTCAAGCTATGAAATGTAATTTTGGCATAATCAGATCCTGAAATGAAGCATGCATGATACTATTATTTAAAAACATTTTATTTTTTTTGTCAATAATAGACTAACTTGCAACTGGACCAATCGATCCCCAGAAAACAAAATTCATTGTGTAATATGGTGTCACCTTTCTCATGGTTGATAAATCACATTTATCAACCATGAACCTCAGCACACAAACAATGTGTCATAAAGTAGCTCATTTACTTTAGTGTTTTGATTATGTAGGCAATTAAAAGTTAAACACACCCCGCCTTTATACTCACTGATGACGAAATCACCCCCTATGCAGTTCACTTGAAGGAGTGAATGAAAAGGTGCAGTGACGTCCACTATGGTTTCGGACTTCACTACATGTCTGTCTTCTTAAATAACGCTCTATTTGAGGCTATAGGGGTGATTTCGGATGTGTTTTGAAGGAGGTGTGGCTTTGGAGACACTGATCGTATGCTTTCAAAGCTAGCTTGCTACTAGCCTGTCTGAAATTGCCTTCCCTGCCTTTAACTGGCCACCAAACTGGTTTCCATTATGTTTTCATTCCAGCATTAGGCTATTCTCAACTGCAGAGACTAGCAAAACCATAGGCTGCCTCCATTTTCCCTCGACAGTCCTGGCATCTGGTGTGTCACTGACTGGATCTGTCCCTGGAAATGTCCTTGTTTTACAGCATGTTCAAAACCGACCAACTTCGCATAAAGAATTAGCTTTAATCATAATCAGAAACATAGCATGAAAGCACAAACATAAACATTTTTTTTTTCAACTGTAATTAATTACAGTTGAAAATTAAACCATTACAAAAATTAACTAAACATATTTGTTAAATGCCATTTTTACTTACTTGATGTTTTTTAAGTCACTATTTTTATTTTATTATTTTTTTTATATAGTTTTGCTATTTGCAGTGGTTAATATTTACTATTTTTGTAGTATGATTTTTGGTGAATTGCATTAAAACATCATAATAAAATTATTACAAGATCACGGAACCCACAACAATAATTTAAAAAATGTATTTTCCCCCGTTTTGAAATTAGTAGATATTTAAATTTAAAATAAGACTTCAATCATATTCTTACGGCTGTCGCCTGTTTTAATTTCGGAAATCAAAGGTGTTTTAGCAAGCCGGGTCAAATTTATGCTATCAAGCCTCATTGAAAAGTCAAATTTATGCTATTTTTATTCAAGCCAGGTGAATCAATTTTTAATTGGATTATTTTTTTAAGCGGAACTTTATACCATTTTATTTAAAGCATGTTAAAATAAAACCGAGGGACTTTTATTATGAATTGTGTTTGATTGTGTTGTGTTGTGAACGGGAGCTCTATAACTTCCGTGTCAGGATGGCCGAGCGGTCTAAGGCGCTGCGTTCAGGTCGCAGTCTCCCCTGGAGGCGTGGGTTCGAATCCCACTTCTGACAAGAATACTTTTTTTCATCGAAATAAATACTGGAACATAATCCAACTATGACATCAGCAAGTCCTAAAAAGGCTGATGAAAGTGTTACCCATCCTACAGGACATCAGAACATTTGTTTATGTTGTGTTTTGTCTCCGTTAGACACACCTAACCGTTCAATACAAGTTCCCCCTTCCGTTTTTTTCTTTTGTGGCATCACAAACAAAGACGTCGCATAAAGCACTGAGTTCAGATTGCAAACACCATTCGATACCCAGACTCATGTTACAGCCCTTGTTTAACATCGGTTACCTTTCCGTGATGCTCATGAAATATTAATGTACAAATTGTTGGACGTTTTTAAATAAACTCGCCTCAGCTGGAAGGAGAAATGTCACTGGAGTAACCCCGTGACAACTAGCCCTAGCATTCTCTCAAAACTCAGTGTTTACTGTAACGTTACTTCTATGTGACTCTGCTATCTTCTTCATGCTTGCACAGAAAGCTTTTCGTTGTGGTTTTATTGTGACAGTGAACTTTGAGCAGCTCAGACTGGGAGATTATGTTTGATTTGTGTGGGTTTGGAAGAAATCGAGTTCCCCAAAAGTTTACATTAAATACGTACCGTATTATGATAGAATAATAATGCTATTTAATGGCTAAAAAAATCATCCACTTTCATTCACGTAAATATCACGTTACGACACATGATAGTCCGGGTGTTGAGTGTGTTTGGTCATCTGACCTAAGCATGCATGCTGTGACAGGAACAGGCGAGAAAGAAACCTTGCATGGATTAACATCTATTTTTTGCGGCATGAGTGCATGTGTGAGCCGAAATCAACTTATCTATACTTGACAAGACAGTCTTTACTCGACAAGACGAGAGTGTGAATAACATTAGAGATGAGATGAGACGTTCATTTCACCATTTAGATTAGAACATACTTAGACCCTGGCATTGATAAATTAATAGTTATGACTCTTGATTGTGACAATCTGAGAAACTATTAACCCTTTGATTTTTGTACTGTAGGTCAATCAAAATAACACACTATGGATTTCGTGCTAATTCTATTCTGGATTGTTTTCAGAAACCAAACTGGTTTCGGTAACTGCCATTCATCAAAATATCTTCTTTTGTGTTCACAAGATATAAAATAATACAGGATTGGAACAACATGAGGGTGAGTAAATAATGACAGAATTGTAGTTTTTGGGTGAACTGTCCCTTTAAAATAAACTATATTTGCCTTTAGACAGAGAAAACTTCTATGCAGGCTAAAAGTCTGTCCTTTTGTCAGTGTTGTCATGTCATGATTTGTCATGTTGTCGAATCTTTCTTGAGAAAGCTGGACATGGAGACTATGGTAACTTGCATGTAGGCTACAGGAATAACTTCAATGTTGACCCAGTCATTTCAGGACAAGTCTGGCGAATGCAAACACACTTAGTTACAGTATGTTTGCCATGGCGTTTATATGGTGTGTTAGAGTGATTCTGCACTTCTAGTGACTGGAAGAACCAGTTCTTGGATAATCACTGCAATCACTAAGACGATTTACATACAGATATCATTGTTTGCATTAATCCTTCCTTTCGCTGTTGAAACATGCAAGTCACAGTGAACACAGGAAAGGGTTGAAGATGAGAAATGTATCGCAGCTTTTGCATGGCTGACGTATAGTTCTCCATAACTGCCCAGGAATGGGCCTAAGTTATGAAAATTGTGATTTCATAACCTCACAACTGAACATACTCAACATATACCTCACAACTGAAATTGTGCGCGAATTAATGATTTATTATGAATATAAATGATACTAGACCAAAATACTAAAATAACATAAGTTAGTTAATTCTCCACATTGTTGCATAACCACTGCTTTCATTGCCAAGGCATAATGACGTTATACTATTTACCTTGTCATGAAAAGCAAAAGATCATGCATGAAGACCTTGCCCCCTATTAAAACACACAGTTAATGATCAGGTGAATTTAAAAGGTTCACGGTTAATGATTTTAAGTGCATGCGACTCACAACTCACACTTATTTCATTGCACACACTTGTTCAGATAATGTGACATTTAATGCTGTATATTTCATGAGCTGCTGTCGCTCCTCAGATGGACATGATCAACTAAAAGGCCTGCATTTATTCAGTTAATGTCACATTGAACACCGTACAGCAGTGTAAACACATTTATATTGTGTGCTTTATGCGTTATAGCCTTTAAACTAATGGTGATTCTGCACTTTTCACCTCCACAATGACTGAACAGGAGGAACCAGTTCTTCTGATTCAACTGCAAATACAAGATGAGGCCAGGCCAGACCATGTCTGTCATTTAACTGAGACACGTATCGAGTGTGAGTTGCATGACAGTCTCTTGAAGATTTAATGGATTCTTAATTCTTAAAGTCGACATGAAGCAGAAGTTGTGATCATCTTTTCTTCACTATGTCGTATATCCGAGTGACAACAAGAACACATGTGGGTGGGGCTTGATTTTGTCTGTGGGGGATTTGATTGGATGGTTTGCTATTGGCTGATCTCATGTGAGTGACAGGTTATAGCTCCGCCCACATTATCAGAGGAGAGAAAGATTATTAATATAATAATAATGTGCACGAATTAATCATATATATACTGCATTATATTTCATATTTAATGGTTCATGATGCCTTTAAACATATAGGACATTGCAATTGACAAACCCGGGGTTGTTTTCATCAGGTTAGTAATAATCCCAGGTGTGACGAGTAACAAGCTCCTCTGAGATAAACCATGAATCTCTCTCTCTCTCTCTCTCTCTCTCTCTCTCTCTCTCTCTCTCTCTCTCTCTCTATATATATATATATATATATATATATATATGAAGAGTTCAGATGCAAAATTTCAAATGGCATTTAGAGGCTTTTGCATCTGAACTCTTCATATATATATATATATATATATGTTTTCCTGCTTCTGTTTGGCCAGGATGATGGAGACCAGACCGATGCAATGAAAAACAGGCATGCAAACTGGGTGAAAATGTCCTTATCTGACCTGAACTGTGGCTTTCATCGATCATTTTTTTTCTTTGTTTTGGCATATACAACTATGAAAAAGACATGCATACCAAACCTTATTAAACCAGATTCAATCCCAAACTAGAGGAAAATGCAAGTAAATACAGTGATTCAGCTACAAGTCACAATGTTTGGTTGTCAGACTCTTGTCAGACATTATGATATTAAAAGCTGTTAATATAGTTTTTCATGCAAGTTAACTAGCCTATTAATTATAGCCTACTTATTAGCATTCATGTGAGTTTAGCCAGAGCAAATAAACAACAACAAAAAAAGTCTGCTGTACATTGAACATCAAATGTAGGCATATTCATTTTCATTTCACATGACCGGTGGCCTACTAAAACATGGGTGAGTGGAAATCAATCACTCATACGCTTTTATTAGTGTTGTCATAATACATGCAGATAAAACACACTTTGCGTGCAAACAGGGCGCGAGCGTGACTCAACAAAAACTGAAGGAGGGTTTATAAAGGAGCCTCGAGTCGCGCGCACTCCACTTCACTTCAGGCGCAGCGCGTGCACAGTCGAGATCTACTACTACACGAGTAAGTACGTCACATGCACTTTTTAGTCTTCTGCTTTTTGGTCGTCGAATGCATTACTTTACTTGCTAATAATTGCATGATTGACGGCGTCGTTACTGACTGTCAGCAGTGTGTCTGAAAATAATCATAGAGTTGATATTACATAATGGAGAATTACATAAATAGATCTTCTCGAGTAACAATCAATGCACGCATATCCAGACTGAGCTGCATTGCTTTCTAGTATAGAATAGGCCAATGCTAATCTTGTTTTCATGACGGACTTTTTGCATCGTATGTTCGCAAATGTGACCACAATGAATGGAGTCAAATGTTACGTAATGCTCAAAACAACGGCGTTGCTAGTATGCATTTCAGTAAACAATAGTAGTAACCCCACCAATGTGATTGTGCAAGTCTAATACAATCACTGTTATACATTCCATGCATATTCTTTAACTGTTTAACTCTCTTTTTTTGTTTTGCAGTGGCTCCCTACACACTCACATACTTCGCGGTCAAAGGTTAGTATGAAAGCTGTTTCTCAATCTTGTCACATGATGCGTGTCTCGAGCAAAAGTGCAACTTTCAAACTTTACATCTAGCTCTCATATTTTAGTAGATGACTGAATGTGCATGCAACTTTAAAATGCACGTTATAAATAATATAGCTTGTTATTTTACTAGATGATGCATAAATGTCTCTTATTTAATAAATCTTTGGCATGCGGCCAGCTCTTATTGTCACTCAGACATTGTGTGTGAAGCCGTTTGCCCTAGATAAGAAATGAAGAATGAATGTGAACTTCAGCCTACTGTACACGCCCACTCATAAATTGGCAAATTGCAACACAGCTCCTCATTAATGATTGAATGTGCATTTGTTATCTGTAACCAGTCTAAAGTAGTGTTTGTAGTATCATTGATTGATTGCACGTACTATAGTAACACACTCGTGTCGTGTGTGTTTGCAGGCAGATGTGGAGCCTTGAAGATGATGCTGGCCGACTACGGGCAGGAACTGAAGGAGAACCTGGTGACCTTTGACGAGTGGGGGAAGGGGGAAATAAAAGCCAGCTGTGTGAGTGTCTTTAGTTTATATAGGATTGCTATTTTAATTGTATAAATGTAAATATCCCATGCATGATTTATGCATGTAGCTTGAGCTGAATTGCCTTGTCTGCATATTGATTATTTCTTGCTTGATTGGTTTTAGCTCTTTGGACAGTTGCCTAAACTCCAGGATGGAGACCTGGTCCTGTTTCAATCCAATGCAATGCTGAGGCATGTGGGTCGCAAACATGGTAAAAAGAGAAAAATGTTTAGTTGTTTACCCAGAAATGTAAATTCTGTCATTATTTTCTCTCTCTAAATCTGTTGATAAATATAAAGGATGATATTTTAAAGAATGTTGGTTAATGCTCCCCAGTATTAATTTCTATTTGGGCTGTCAAACGATTAATCGCATCCAAAATAAAAGTTTGTGTTCACGTAATATATATGGGTGCACTGTGTATCATTATTTTATATATATAAATACACACACACACGTGCTTGTATATATTTTCATGCATGTACTGTATATAGATTTATATATAATTTATATTATATTTAAATATAAATATTTTATATATAATTATTTTTTTTTCTTAAATATATACATGCATGTGTGTATTTATATATATATATATATATATAAAAAATACTTATACACAGTGCACCCACATATATTATGTAAACACAAACTTTTATTTTGGATGCGATTAATCGTTTGACAGCCCTAGTGTGTACAGAACTGTCTTCATGTATGCTGTCACACATTCAGGTGCATATGGGAAAAACGACTGCGAGGCTTCTCTCATCGACATGATGAACGACAGCGTTGAGGATCTGCGCCTAAAATATATCAAGCTGATCTACCAGGAATACGTGAGTACTGGAAATCTCACAGGTGTTCAGACACTGGAAATAAAAAAAGAGCAATTTTTTAGAGCAAATGCATGATAAATATGAATGTTTTGTCAGCAATATGACCCTAGACGTGTTTATTATTTGGTGTAGGACACTGGTAAAGAAGCGTTCATCAAAGATCTGGCCAATCATCTCAAACCGTTTGATGCCATTCTGGCCAAAAACAAATCTGGCTTCCTGGTCGGCGATAAGGTGAGGCTTCTAGTAGAGATACTAACTCATTTTAGTACTGGTTAAATTTAAAGCATCACTAATGTTTCTATTCCTCACAGATCTCGTTTGCGGACTTCAACCTGTTTGACCTTCTGCTGAATCTGAAAGTCCTCTCCCCCACCTGTCTGGACTCCTTCCCGGCGCTCAAGAGCTTCGTGGAGAAGACTTCAGCCCGGCCCAAAGTCAAAGCCCTGCTGGAGAATGATGACTTCAAGAAATTGCCCATCAATGGCAATGGCAAACAGTGATTCCTCAGCTCTACACATTCTCAAACAATGGCACTTTGTGTTAAAAGGCCTTAACTGGTGCTCTGTGATTTAGTTAAATATCTCGCGTCTTTGTAGGAATATGCATTTTGTATCTTTAACTGTTTTTGATGGCGTTTACTAACAGAAACTAGTATGTCAATTATTCTGAATAAAAAAAATTAAACATCCAAAATGGTTTAGTTGCTTTTTTTTTTTTTTTAAATATACGTTGTTGCAGAACAACCCTATACCTATTTGTGAAATTAAAATATAACCACTTTATTTGAGTTATTTTTTAAACACCCTCACGAGCTCTACTGAATATGCATGTTTGTTTATAAATAGAAATGATGTAGATAAAATGGAACAGTATGATGATCTCAAAATATTTTATATGAACATTTGTATACCATTTTCATGTTATATATTAATATAGTTATATTAGATATTTATTATATTATTTAAAAAGTTATCTATTAAATAAAAATATTAGAAAAATGTATAATATTGGTATGTTAATTATATATATATATATATTATTATTTATATAAAGTCATATCTATAAGATAAAAAGTCGTAGTTGTTAGAGTCTGGATTTTGTCAGGTTAAGTCATAAATGTGACATTTAAAAGTCAAATTTAGGACATAAAAAGGTGAAATTATTACATTTGAAGTCGTAATTTTTACTGTCATTATAAATATGACTTGATGACTTTTTAATGACATTTATTATTTACAAAAGCATGTTTTTTTAATTTCCTATGTGACGGAAATGGGCCAGACTTTAATTTTGATAGCGTCTTTATCAATCTTTTATTTTGAAAGCGTTCTCACTCAGCCTTTTATTTTGAAAGCATTCTCACTGGGGCTTTTCTTTTGAAAGCGTTTTAGATCAGACTTTTATTTTGAAAGCGTCTCGATCTCGCGTGTCTCTGCCTTCACGCTTCTATCATCTCCCCTAGCCCTCAGTCTGACAGTTAGCATTAGCAAGGTGCAGTTTTCTGCAATGTCTTCTGTTGAAGAAATGCCCAACTCCGTGGCGGAGAGTTTGGAGGAGGACGGAGTGGAAGAGGAGAACATTGTGGACGAGGCAGAGATGGAGTACGAGGAGCCCGTTAAAGGAGGTTACATCTTCTACAGGTGAGCTTAGCAGGCTAGCAGCTAGCTTAGCATGATAACTCTGAACGAGAGTGTGCGGCGCCGGGCTAATCACTTCAATTACAGATGTTTAATTGACTCATTCTCCTCTATATTGTGGTGGACGTCAGTCACACAGTTCTTTACATGCAATCAATGCACATTAGTGTACAAAAAGCTGTATTAGTCAACGTTAAATGTGTTTTTCATCTGAATCATTCAGGGCGCTTTAAATAGATCAAATCTCGTGAACAAGTTTTAGATAATCGTTAACAGTTTGCAACCACTAAAATAACTCATTATTTTTACTTTTCTGAGTGATTCACATGATCGGAATAGTTGTAATCCTTGGCCGAATGAGTCTGTTTAATCCAGATCAGGACTATTAGCTTGAGTCTGTTAATCCTGATTTACAGTAACTTAGATGTTTTCTGTGGTTAGTTTGATTGATTCTGAGTGAGTCACAAACTATTATGAGCCTAAAGAAGTTTGTTCGATGCTGAATCTTGTTTGATGTGTTCTTGTCACTTCACCCATTTTCTGAGGGATTCAAATGAACCGAATGCAGGTTTGTGAGAATGAAGAGATTCGAATGAACCGTTTTCTTGATTGATTGATTCATTCTATTGACATCTACTGACCCCTCTAGCTGTTTTACTGATGTTCTCTGTCACTTCTCCTTATTTCTGCCTGATTCTGGATAAAACGTGCTGAAGAGGATAATGAACTGAATCAAAATAAAAAGGCAGGACTATAAAAAGTCAACACGAAATTGCGCTAGTTTGTGTCGTATATCCGAGTGAAACGCTTCTGGAACAATAACAAATGTGGGCGGGGCTTGATTTTGTCTGAGGGGATTTTATTGGATGGTTGTGGTTTGCTATTGGCTGATCTCAGGTGAGTGACAGGCTGCTCTGCCCACATCATCAGTGAAGAGAAGAGATGCTGCGAGATAATAATGAATAAATGAAGAATGATGATAATGTTAATTTGTCGATTTTGATTATATGGCGACTTTAATCTACACGAGAACATTGATCCTATTATTTAATTTATATTATTATTGATGTCTGCTGATTCAAAATGTCACAGAGTCATATCACGTTCAAGGTGCTAACCGAATCGCATCTTTGGCTTTATTCATTCAAAATAGAGTCCATTGAGTCTTGATGAAGTGAAATGACTGGGCTCTTTTACTAGCATGTGTGTGAACTCATTTAATGTGCTTGTTTTGTTTGTTTAGGGACAGAAAAGAGTGGGCCGATCTGGAACCGGTTCCTCAGGATGACGGGCCAAACCCTGTGGTGAAGATTGCTTATTCAGAGAAATGTAAGTGCCTTTTATTCAATGACATTTGCTCTCTTTGTTATTTAGCATCACACATTATTACTTTCTTTAATGTCTCTCGTATCACTCCGGACTGGTTTTCTTCTCACATTATTATTGAATAATCCCAAATGTTCTTTTTCATTTCCATTTACTTATTTAAGTATTCATGCAATTAATGTGGTAACGTAAGCCGTAACGTTCAGTCCAAATTAAAGTCCTGATCATGATTAGCTCACTGTATGCTGTTAGTTGTTGGTTTAGTAAAAGTCCCCCTAGTCGATCATTTTATCCCTTAAAACTCATCTTTGATCAACAAAATTACATTTAAACGTTTTTTCATTCATGCCTTAAAACATCTTGAATGTAACTCGACACCCTTGCCTCATTTATTATGCGACGTGTGGTTCTATGAATATGCAAATGAGCCCCACCTCCACTCACTCACTCACTGGTTGACGATCGCACGTTGATCTGATTGGTTACAAGGTGGTTTGTGACGTCAGAAACACCAGCGATTTCAAAGCGTGTTTTTGAGACTGTCACTGGTTCACTGAAGATACTCAGCAATTCTGTCGACTTATTAATTTACACACGGTTTGCATATTAAAAACACCACACACACATAATAAACAACATTTAAAAGCTGTATATTCACCACAGGGGAACTTTAAGGCACATGAAATGTTAAAGGTTTGTCTTGTCATCTGCAGTCACAGACGTGTTTGACATGTTCAGAGCGCTCCTGAAGAACGACGAGAAAAGTGACCGAGCGTTTGCACTGACGGCTGAAGCCATCGAGCTCAACGCCGCCAATTACACCGTGTGGTGAGACCTCGGATATTTAAATTGACATATAAATGTGAAATATGTTGCAACCTGATACAATACCGTTTAAAAATGTCTCTTCTGCTCAACAAAACTGCATTTATTTGATCAAAAATACAGTAAAAATTCTTAAATATTATTATAATTTAATGTGAATATATAGTAAAGTGTAATTTATTCCTGTAAATTTTCAGCATCATTACTCCAGTCTTCAGTGTCACATGATCCTTCAGAAATCACTCTAATATGATGATCTGATGAACAAGAAACATTTATGATTATTATCACTGTTGAAAAAAATCATAATTGTGCATGCATTTAATTTTTCAGGATTCTTTGAATAGAAAGTAAAAAAAAAACAGCATTTATTTGTAGTAAAATCTTTAGCAATAATGTAAATGTTTGAATCAGTTTAATCCTTGCTCAATAAAAGTGTTTATTTTTGTATATATATATATAAGGGCTGTCAAACAATCGCATCCAAAATAAAAGTTTGTGTTTACATAATATATGTGGGTGCACTGTGTATAATTATTATATATATATAAATACACACACATGCTTGTATATATTTAAGAAATATTTTAATGTATATAGATTTATATATAATCTATATTATATATAAATATCAATATTTTATACATAAATTAT
The DNA here is from genome assembly GCF_016745375.1 of Pimephales promelas. The sequence goes on from NW_024121754.1 coordinate 2,768,338, forward strand.
ATTTTTTTCTTAAATATACATGCATATATATAAAATAATGATACACAGTGCACCCACATATATTATGTAATCACAAACTTTTATTTTGGATGCGATTAATCGCGAATAATCGTTTGACAGCCCTATATATATATATAAACACATACACTATTTCCTATAACACATTTCCCAGTCTGCTCTGTGTTGCTGATTTAAACCTCAGCAAGTCCCCTGTTTTCAAGACTTTTGAGTTGTGTGTTAAGTTGTTTGTGTTGATGTGTGTAGGCACTACAGAAGAGTTTTACTGCAGGCTCTAGGTAAAGACCTGAGAGAAGAGATGAGGTATATCACGGCCATCATTGAAGATCAGCCCAAGAACTACCAGGTTTGGTAAGTCCACCTCAGCCACTGCGTTCACATGCACATGCTCAGCCAACACCACTAATACCGATAATTAAAGCATAACTAATGGTACATTTTTACTGTTTTTGCATTGGTTTTGCATTTTGCATAAACTGTCATACGCACAACCGGCACATCCGTGAACTTAACTGTCAATTTTGTCCCCGCCCTCTTTTGGGGGAAACAAACTAGACTTCAATACAAAATAACGGCAAAAACCAACGTCCGTACACAGTAAATAACTTAAGAAATCACTTATATAAAACATGTCAAGTAATTATATGTCCACCTTGCCTGCCATAGAGCGTGAAAGATACATTTTTTTATGCCCGTAATCAACTTGCCCAGGCCTGCCATCATCATCATAAATTCATAATATATACATTAAGGTTTTTTACTTTAAAAAACGAAATAAAATCATTCAGGCGCTTACCTGGTGACTCGATGAGGTACAATTAAATGTCCGGATAAGACACCTCTGGCCACTGGGTGGGGTTGTTACACCAATTTGACGCTAAATTGGCCAAATTAAGTTTTTGTATGTATCTTTCACACTCTTTGGCAGGCAGGGTGGACATATAATTACTTGACATGTTTTATATAAGTGATTTACGCCTGTTGGCTGTGTACGGACGTTGGTTTTTGCTGTTATTTTGTATTGAAGTCTATGGGGAGTCTAGTTTGTTTCCCCCAAAAGTGGGCGTGAACCTACTCAGAGACATTCTGTGACGCAGCGCCGGTTGTGCGTATACATGCTAGCACACTCTTTTTTACGATGTTCGTCTGTCTTCAGTGTGTAATGTTGCAGTTTGAGCAGTGTTTCTGAACTCCTGAAACGCCTCCATTGTAGTCTGGAGTTTCTCCCGGGAACGAACACGTCACAATATTCCTCATTATAATAATTCATGCGCAGAATAAAGGGGCGGGGCCTGGTTGAGTTAGTTAGTAGTGTGTTAAACTGGCGGTTATGGGAAGGGGCGGGACTTTCCCAAACACACTGGAAGCGCTTGACCAATCACAACACACTGATCCAGCCGACCAATCAGAGCACAGTGTGCTTTCAGAAGGAGGAGACAGGAAGTAAACAGAGCGTTACTGACAGACTGGGAAGAGAGGAGCCGCAACAGAGTGAAATAATTATTATTGTTAAACAATTTGTGCAGGCACCACAGGCGGATGGTGGTGGAGTGGCTGAACGACACATCGGATGAGCTGCAGTTTGTAGCAGAAATCCTCAGTCAAGATGCGAAGAATTACCACGCGTGGCAACACAGACAGTGGGTCATCCAGGTACAGATTCGCAAACGGTTCGCTGATCTGCATGCATTTAGAAAATGCAATAAACTCCAGGAATATAGTCATTTTATGCAAACCGTAGACGTTTATCTACAAATAAAGTATAATATTGGCAACATTGATCTTGAAGAGTGTCGCCTATCAGCGGATCGGTTCTGCTTGTGCAAAAGCTCCTGTTTTGTTTTTTCAAACACTCTGTTTGCTCTCATACCGTTGTGTTGATCATTGTAGCCAATCACAGACATATCCGATGAGCTCGTGAACACAGTGGCCAATCAGAGGCGTTTATGATTCCGCTCGGCCACGTTTTTCAAATTTCAGAATCGACTTGGTACCGAAGTCAGACCTTTTCACATGTTGATGTTGTGAGTGTGTGTGTCACAGGAGTATAAGCTGTGGGATGGAGAGCTGGAGTATGTGGAGGAACTGTTAGAGGAGGACGTGAGGAATAACTCGGCCTGGAATCAGAGACACTTCGTCATCAGTCACACCAGCGGATACTCCGACCCCGCCGTCCTCGACAGAGAAGTGCAGTGAGTCGTATTCACTGACAAATCCAAACCTTTTTTTGCTTAAATATAAAAATTCCAATCATCACAATTAGGTGTGCACGATATATCGGCCACCATATCGGTATCGGACGATATTTGCTAATTTTTATGTTATCGTTATCGGCCCGATAATAAAATTTGGCTGATATATTAAAGCTGAATTATTTACTTCAACACTTGACTCCTGAGACACTTAAGATGCACATTGTTCAATATGATTGATCTTAATTGCTTGAAATATGATTGGAATCAAAAAGTGCAAAATCTCCTGTCATATCGGCTACATGAAATTATAATGAGAACATTGCAATTGTGTTAGGGGACGGATTTTAATTGTGAGACTTTTGTTTTTGCAATTAGGCTTTCAAAAATTATATAAAAATTGGATTTAGATTCATCGGCCGATATATCAGTTATCGGCTTTCAAATATTAAGAATTATCGGTTATCGGTATCGGCCAAAATGTTAATATCGGTGCATCCCTAATCACAATTAATTTTTTGTTTTCGGTTCTCAGGCTTTCAAAGTTTTGAGAGATTAATTATCAACTTGTGATGCATCCAAATTAAATTTTGTCCTCCATTCAAAGGGAAATCAGTATATTTCCTCACTATATACTAGGGCTGGGTTAACAATATTGATTTCTCTATTTTAATTTAATAACCAATATTGATTCTTAAGTATATGAATGAACAATTTTGTTGCACTTCTATCCAATAAATCACAATCAGCTTGTTTTAAAGCTTTAAAATGTGCTTTGTTACTTCTTAGCTCAGCTGTTTAACAAAAATCAAACCATAAATAGCATTTTGTGGCTCTTTAATGTGCCTCAGATCGAGCGAAGCGGCACGTGAACCATCATCTCTTCCGCTTTACTACTAGTTACAGCACAAAATAAACATGAGTGAACATCAGAAGGTATGTTGGAAGATATTTAATGTGTGTTTGAATAAATCAATCATTTTTTATAACAACCACCATTCAAATGTTTAAAACAAACAAACAAGTAGAAACATTGTCATTAAATATGTATTATAAAGGTATTATTGAGTTTTTCTAACCCTAATAAATGTATGTCACGTTTTGGGTCAAAATTCCATTAATTTAATTATTAATACAATCAATAAAGCAATATATTAAATTAAATCTGTATCAACATAAGCCATCTTTGCATGGCGGGGGCACAAGCTGCATTTAAATGTATTTACACACAGTTTAATGCTGTTTACATCAGGTGGCATAAATAATGTTTTTAATAAAAAATGTTCAATAGAGAAATATTAAATGATGAAGCTTTTAAATATTGAAATAAACCCAACTGTATGTGGCGGGCAGGCGGCAAGTCAGTGTCGTAATGAGTGAGTCATCGAGTCGTTCAGGAACGAATCAAGTGGCTGACTGTATTTATGAACGAGTCATTGAATCACTGACTCCTGATTCGTTCAAAGCCGTAGATTCTTTCACTTAACGTATCGTATGGAAATGCACAAGCTCTGCTGTGGCTTTCATTGGACCGCACAAGATGAGGGGATTTGATTGGATGTCGTGTTTGCAGCGCTAACATTTTCCTGTTTTTACAATGTAAAAATGTATATCATGAAACGGTTTAGATTCGTTGCGCCGTTCGCATGAATCCCTTAAAGCTGCTTGTCTGATAACTTAAAAATTGTGTAGAACTACCAAACTAATTTTAGTTTTAATTTGATTCACATTTTTCTTAGACTTTCAGAGCTTTGCTTTAATCAAAGTGATTATTCAATAACTTGATGCATCTAAAAAATTACAATAATTAGAAGTTCACACTTATTTTGTCTTTATTTCAATAGGAAATGTCTTGCTATATATCGTTGGTAACACTTTATGCATTATGAATAACTTAAAGCTGCTTGTCTGAAGAACACAGGTGTGGTTCCTCTCCAAACAAAGACTGCAACATGTGAATGTTTATTTGATTTCACCTGCTTTTAAAATTCAAAAATACATTAAAGAAATCATTATTGGAAAAATACAGAAATTAAAAGACCTACACTTAGGAATGGAATTGTAATTTAAAGATATTGTTGTAAGTTATTGTAAGACCTGAAAGATTATATGCGGTAATTGCATATCGATTTAATATATATATATATTTTTTACATTTTGATTGTGTTGTATTTTGTGGTTTTAAAATTGTTTTGCTGATTGTTAGAGAAATGAAATTTTTTTTTTTTTTTTTTTTTTTTTTAGAATTTATATTTAAAGACTATTGTTACTGGCAAGTAAATATGACCAATTACCAATGCAATGCCGCCCTCTCTCTCAAATTTGATAAAATTTGAAAATGTATGGAATTATAAAGAAATGTGCTTTGATAAGGATGATGAATGAATTTTTGCTAAATGTCTTGAGTAAAGTGTATATTTATTGTTTTTAAATGATTTAATAGTGTTAAAGTGTCTCTCTCTCTTTAGGTACACGCTGAAACAAATCAAGAAAGCTCCTCACAACGAGAGCGCGTGGAACTATTTAAAAGGGTGAGAGCTGCAAGCAGACATAAACATCTGATTAAGATCTGATTTCTCTTACACACAGTACATTTCAAACATATTCCAGCAGATGGCAGATGCTCACCACTAACAGAAGAAGATACACAGATTGCAAAGTGTTTATAAGAATATGTGGACAAAAACATACACTCTTAGAAAAAAGGGTTCTATATATGTAGCATAGGGTTCTTTACTCGACTCCAAAGGACATTTTATGCTAAAAAGGTTCAATAATGACAAGAAAGAACACTTTTGGCACAAAGGTTATTTATAGGCTATTATTCGTTCATATATTACACTATTCTGCAATATTTTGTAGTTGTAATTCAATTATTGTTTATTAAACTGTTGTAGTAACTTAATATCACATTTTAATCATGCAGATTTTCGGAGGATAAAAACTGAAATGGCACTCTTTGTGTGATATTGATTAATTAAATTTTTTAACCCCCATATCTTGAATTTTGTGATCATTCACATGCATTGCATTTTAGGGGTTCCAAATACGTAGCGCTTTAGAACCTTTTAAGGTTCTATATATAGAAGCTTTTCTTCTAAGAGTGTAACATGGATCATTAATAGATCCAGTGTTTGCCATCACTATTCTTGTTGCTCGTACTTTGAAATCAATAAATACCAGTTTTAAAAATGTCTTATTTATTTAGATGTGTACAGTGTTTATCTCTTGAGCTTTATTAGCATGACTGTGTATCACAATGTTGTCAAAGCATTAACATATACACTGCTTGTCTGGTTTCCAGTCCAAATATCAAACATTTCTTAAATAAAGATGCATAGTAAAGTGCCATAATATATTAGGTCTTGTTTTCTGGGGGAATTAATCAAAATTAAGTGAGTTTTTGCTTAAAACAAGCAAAATGATCTGATGATGTAAGAAAAATAATCTTGTTTCTGTTTGAATTAGCTTTATTTTTCTTGTTTTAAGCAAAAACTCACTTCATTTTGAATTTTACTCTTGTAGTTAATGCTTGATTTAAGAATCTTTCCATATTTGGACTGGAAACAAGACTAAAAGACTAAGTAAGAAAAGCATTTTTTGCAGTGATATTGTATATAAATAATAAAACAGGCAAAACCTATATGTGTAGCCCATGTGATATGTGTGTGTGTGGGTTTTGTGACTCAGGATCCTACAGGATGGTGGTTTGTCCTCGTATCCTGGACTTCTGGTGCAAGTGACCGAGCTTCAGGACTCGTGCAGTTCTCCATATCTCGCCGCCTTCCTCGTCGACCTCTACGAAGACGCTCTGGAGACCAACAACTCCAGCCACGACCAGCGAGAGACACTCAACAAGGCCTTGGAGGTGAGCTGGGAATTCACACACACAGGTTTACATGAACATCATTTTACCATTCAGATCCTTATTAGTGGGTATCGTAACAAAATTTTCGATACCGATACCTTGACTTCGATACCGGTTCCTGACGATACTTTTTTCGAAATCTGTTTTTAACAATATTACATTACCTATTTTTTTTTCAGTTTGTTGACTTTTTTTACACTGTAAAAAATTTAGTAAAAAAGCAACAGTGCTAAAGTTTTCTGTTTCCTAATCATTCATACGTTCGTAGTAGGTGCTTAAATTTGACTTTTTGAAATTTAAGTCCCGGAAAACCCTTGAAAACAGCCATATTTTACCAAAAGGTACTTAAAAAGTGCTTTTAAATATATATGAAATTTCATTTTTTCCAAAAAAAGCACTAAAACAATCTTTTTATGCAAAATTAACACTGCAACCCGTCTGATAAACATCAAAGCATGCCAAAATTATAATATACAGGTGAAACTCGAAAAATATGAATATTGTGCATTCAACTTAAAAGCTGAAACTAATATATTATTTAGACTCATTAGATGCAAAGTGAGATATTTCAAGCCTTTATGTGTTTTTATTTTGATGATTACAGATATGAAAACCCCAAAGTCAAAATTAGAATATTGTGAAAAGGTTTTCATATCTGTAATCCATAATCATCAAAATTATAACAAATAAAGGCTTGAAATATCTCACTTTGCATGTAATGAGTCTATATAATATATTAGTTTCACCTTTTAAGCTGAATTACTAAAATAAATAAACTTTTGCATCATATTCAAATTTTTGGAGTTTTCCCTATAAAATAGACATTATAAATGTAGTATTTAAGATGCATCATTAAAAACTTTGTAAGTTGTATTCTGGATGCCTTCAAATTTGAGTTTAAAAAAATACTAAAGACATTGTTTGATAAGTGCAATCTCTGATTGTAGTGCTTGAAAACCAAAAAAGAAGTGCTTGATAAGTTTCTTTTTACAGTATCTGTACGAACCCTGTTATTAAAATAAGACCCAGTCTTCATAGGTTTGAATATACCAGTTGACAAATGCTATTTTTCTCCCTGCTACTCAGTCACATGCCATCTGTGTTATTAAATACATTTACTTCACGCATGCAAATTCAGAAAATAACCAAATGCTGATATTACTTTGCATTTAAACATGCTTTCTGTGAAGTCTACAGTCTTACAGTGAAAAGCACCATATTTATGTTTTAAATGGTTGAATAATCATCAAAGCGTGTAATTGATGCAAAACTGCTGTTATGAAACTGCAAAACGTTCATAATATGCCTCGTATGCAACATTACAACTCAGTTTAGGAGCGATTTATGATGTGTAATAACACTATCAAATGCTGAGTTTTTCATCATAAATATTAATAACACATGCCGTGCTGCATGTAAAGCGTTTTCATAAAGAATACGTCTGTGTAGTTATTATATTTCATCTCTTGTAGCGTTCAAGTTCACAAACGGATATCTATATTTAATAGAATCTGTTGAATATTTCAGTTTCGTACAAAACAATAGACATAATCCACGTCCAGTGATCTGGGTAATTAGAGACTTTTGAAATTCTGTTTTTAGCTGAAAGCACTTGTCTTTAAATATTAACTCAACAGAACTTTAATAGATGTTAGTTAATTATTGATCTATGGTTTCATATCAAAGTAAACGCGTATAAAGTATTACATGGCCGCCTCCGCACAACAGAGAGCTTGTCTGCAAGCGTGAAGAAGGGAAAATCAAAACCGAAAGTGTTATTCGTCTCCTGAGGACCTCTCCGTGACGGGCCTTGTGTTTTCCTCCGCAAACGTGCGGATGTTGTGTGTCTGTTGAGGTTAATGAGATTTCTTTTCTGTGCGTTTCTCATCCTGAGCCACAATGATGATCATGATGGAGTTGAAAATGATTTTTCTGTTTTGAAATTGAGGCCATGTGCATGCGTGTGTGGTGTGCGTATTTAAAAAAAAAAAAAAAACTCGTTCAACCTTTCAGGTTCCATCACCCTCACACGCATATGAGATGAGGAATATGAAAGCGAGGACAAATGTCCACGGATATGAAATGTGTAGTTCTGTGCTGAGACCAAAAAAAGCGTTAAGTTAATTATGTAGTTCTGGAGCTGTATACTGTTCTGAGTCCTCACGTCATTCTAGAACCAATTTTATTTTGGAACTCAAACACATTTAGTTCTAGATTGGATCTATTATAAAGTTCTCATTTGTTGTGGGTGTAGAAAGGATTTTTTTATGAAGGATTTTTATGAACTCTAACATAAAGGTTCTAAATGATTTTTTGAGAGAAAAATGAATGGTTCTAGAATGGTTCTTTTGTGGAACCCTCACATAGTTCTAGAATGTTTGTGATGTTTCTACAGTGGAAGCATCAGAACAGATCTAAAATGGATCTGAGGGGTTCTATAGTGAGACCTCACATGGTTCTAGAACATTTCTGATGGTTTCTACAGTGGAACTCTCAGAACAGTTCTAGAATGGTTCTAAAGGTTTCTACAGTGGAACTCTCAGAACAGTTCTAGAATGGTTCTGATGGGTTCTAATGTTGAAATGTCACATTGTTCCAGAATGATTATGATGGTTTCAACAGTGGAACTCTCAGAACAGTTCTAGAATGGTTCTGATGGTTTCTACAGTGGAACTCTCAGAACAGTTCTAGAATGGTTCTGATGGGTTCTAATGTTGAAATGTCACATTGTTCCAGAATGATTATGATGGTTTCAACAGTGGAACTCTCAGAACAGTTCTAGAATGGTTCTGATGGGTTCTATAGTGGAAACTTCACAGGGTTCTATCTAGAATATTTGTGATGGTTTCTTCAGTGAAACTTTACAATAATTCTAAAATGGTTCTGATGGTTTATACCATCACAACAGGGTTCTTCTGTGGAACCATCACACAGAATATTTGTGATGATTTCTGAAGTGGAATCCTCAATTATTCTAAAATGGTTCTGAGGCATTCTATAGTGAGACCTTGTATGGTTCTAGAATATTTGTGATGGTTTCTAACGTGGAACCTTCAGAATTGTTCTAGAATGGTTCTGAGGGGTTCAACAGTGGAACCCTCACACATAGTTATAAAATACTAGTGATGTTTTTATGGTGACATTTTTACGGTTCTTCTGTGGAAACCTCACATGGTTCTAGAGAGTATTTGTGATGGCATCAGAACCCCACACAACATTTCTAGAATGGTTATGAGTGGTTCCTCTGTGAAACCCTCATCGTGTTGTAGAATATTTGTGATGGTTTCTACTGGAAAAACTAGAAAAATTTGAATATTGTGCAAAAGTTAATTTCGGAAATTCAACTTAAAATATGAAATTAATGTATTATAGACTCATTACATGCAAAGTGAGATATTTCAAGCCTTTATTTGTTATGATTTTGATGATTATGGATTACAGATATGAAAACCTTTTCACAATATTGTAATTTTGAATTTAGGTTTTTCATAAGCTGTAATCCATAATCATCAAAATTATAACAAATAAAGGCTTGAAATATCTTACTTTGCATGTAATAGTTCTGAAATGGTTCTATAGTGGAACCCTCAGATTGTTGTAGAATATTCATGATAGTTTCTATAATGGAACCCTCAGAATAGTTCTAAAATGGTTCTGAGGGGTTTTATAGTGGAACCCTCAGATTGTTATAGAATATTCGTGATAGTTTCTATAATGGAACCCTCTGAATAGTTCTAAAATGGTTCTGAGGGGTTCTATAGTGAAACCCTCAGATTGTTATAGAATATTCGTGATAGTTTCTATAATGGAACCCTCTGAATAGTTCTAAAATGGTTCTGAGGGGTTCTATAGTGAAACCCTCAGATTGTTATAGAATATTCGTGATAGTTTCTATAATGGAACCCTCTGAATAGTTCTAAAATGGTTCTGAGGGGTTCTATAGTGGAACCCTCAGATTGTTATAGAATATTCGTGATAGTTTCTATAATGGAACCCTCAGAATAGTTCTAAAATGGTTCTGAGGGGTTCTATAGTGGAACCCTCAGATTGTTGTAGAATATTCGTGATAGTTTCTATAATGGAACCCTCAGAATAGTTCTAAAATGGTTCTGAGGGGTTCTATAGTGGAACCCTCAGATTGTTGTAGAATATTCGTAATAGTTTCTTCTATAATGGAACCCTCAGAATAGTTCTAAAATGGTTCTGAGGGGTTCTATAGTGGAACCCTCAGATTGTTATAGAATATTCGTGATAGTTTCTATAATGGAACCCTCAGAATAGTTCTAAAATGGTTCTGAGGGGTTTTATAGTGGAACCCTCAGATTGTTATAGAATATTCGTGATAGTTTCTATAATGGAACCCTCAGAATAGTTCTAAAATGGTTCTGAGGGGTTCTATAGTGGAACCCTCAGATTGTTATAGAATATTCGTGATAGTTTCTATAATGGAACCCTCAGGATAGTTCTAAAATGGTTCTGAGGGGTTCTATAGTGGAAGCTTCACAATTCTTGAGAGGTTCTAGAAAGGATTCTGCTCATGTTTCTAGAGAATTCCTCATCAGGTCGAGCTTGAGAACTCAGACCGCTGACCTTTCCGTGAGACTGTGAAGTGCAGAATATTGATGAGAATAACCAGCAGATTTCCTTTCATAAAGTCTGAACTGGCTTTTACTGCTGCTCAGAGGGAGCCTCGGTTCTCGCTCGTTACATGGGGAAATGTCAGAGCTGCATTTAGACTTTACTCCCCTGTTGTTTTACAGCGTTTGAAATATGTACAGTGTTCACACAATGTCTCCATTTGCTTTGAAACAATCTGTATTGTAAAAAGCGCTGTATAAACAAAGACTTAAATATTAGCCAAATTCGAATTATATTTGATTTCTACAGGCAAAACTGTATTGTCTCCTATGCCCACAAGAGGCCGTAATAAAAAAAATCACTGACACTATGTCAATAGCCAATGCCCTCAATCAACACTTGTTGCTGTTCTCAATCATCGGAGCTCTCCTATTCTAGCATGAGCAATATCTCAACAATTCAACATCCCTCTGATGTTCAACAAGCAAATTCAGAAATGAAATCTTCTAATGGCGCTGGTCCTGATGGTATGGAAGCTTGTTTCCGCCATTGAATAAAAAATATAATAAAGAATTGTGACTTTTTATCTTACAATTCTGACTTTTTTTCTCACAATTCTGACTTTTTTTCTCACAATTGCGAGTTTATATCTCACAATTCTGACTTTATTTCTCAGAATTGCGTGATATAAAGTCGCAATTGCGAGTTATAAAGTCAGAATTGCGAGATATAAAGTCAGAATTGCGTGATATAAAGTCAGAATTGTGAGATATAAAGTCAGAATTGTGAGATATAAAGTCAGAATTGTGAGATATAAAGTCAGAATTGTGTGTTATAAAGTCAGAATTGTGAGATATAAAGTCAGAATTGTGAGATATAAAGTCAGAATTGTGTGTTATAAAGTCAGAATTGTGTGTTATAAAGTCAGAATTGCGTGATATAAAGTCAGAATTGTGAGATATAAAGTCGCAATTCTGAGAAAAAAAGACAGAAGTGTGACTTTTTTTCTCACAATTGCGAGTTTACATCTCGCAATTCTGACTTTATAACACATAATTGCGAGTTTATATGTCGAAATTCTGACATCTTTTCTCAGAATTGTGAGATATAAACTCGCAATTGCGACTTATTAGGCCAATTCTTTTTCCCCCATCAGAAGAGTTTAAATCTCACAATTCTGACTTTATATCACGCAATTCTGACTTTATAACTCGCATTGCGACTTTATATCACGCAATTCTGACTTTATAACTCGCATTGCGACTTTATATCACGCAATTCTGACTTTATGTCTCGCAATTCTGACTTTATAACTCGCAATTGCGACTTTATATCACGCAATTCTGACTTTTTATCTCGCAATTCTGACTTTATAACTCGCAATTGCGACTTTATATCACGCAATTCTGACTTTTTATCTCGCAATTCTGACTTTTTATCTCGCAATTGCGACTTTATATCACGCAATTCTGACTTTATATCTCGCAATTCTGACTTTATATCTCGCAATTCTGACTTTATATCTCGCAATTGCGACTTTATATCACGCAATTCGGACTTTTTATCTCGCAATTGTGAGAAAAAAAGTCAGAATTGTGAGATAAAAAGTCGCAATTATTTATTTTATTTTTTTATTCAGTGGCGGAAACAAGCTTCCATATGATGGTCTGGACATGAAGCTTTTTAAACTAAGCGAGCGCAACAAGCAAATAGAAACCAAATCAAGCATCGCATGTTTTATTGAAATTAAATGACGTTCACTTTTTAAAGAGCATTAACTTTCAAAACAATTGTTCTTAAATAAAATAGTTTTTCCTTAATGTGCATGCAAGGAAAATTAGGTTACAATAGTGCATAAAACTAAGTAAAGAAAAGAAAACACGATTCGACAACGTAATGAACGTTTTTTTTTTTTTTGATTGACAGCTCTTGTGATTTTGATTTTGTTTGTGTGTTGTAGCTTTGTAAAATCCTGGCCGAGGAGAAGGACACAATTCGAAGGGAATACTGGTATTACGTGTCCCGATCTCTCCAGAACACGTATGGCTCGGGTGACTCCGCCCCCTCCTCTTTAGCCCCGCCTCCTCTCGACGGTGAGCCCATCGCCCCCTGAGCAGAAACACGCACCTGGACACGTGCTGAGAGGACGAGGAAGAAACCCTGAGACATGATGGACTCTTAATCTGTGTATGAGAGTGTGTGTGTGTGTGTGTGTGTGCGCACGGCCAGGCTTTAACAACAGTGCTTGCAAGTCAGAACGGCATTAAACTCTAAGTAGCTATAAGCTTAAACGCTCTGTACACTCACCTTGCAGTGAATGAAGTGAACACTGGGAGTTTGACAGCGACTCATACTCATGTTTTAGACTAGCATTCATCTTTTCAGAGGTCTATCAAAGCAGACTCGCTTCAGGTGTAGTCAGAGCTTCTCTTGCCAAAGCATCTTCTGGACTGTGTTACCAAACTCGACTGTACATGCATTTTTTATGTTGAGAAATAAGAATGATTAATGACTAGAATTATTTTTGTCGTGCATTTGTGCATTTCCTGGTTGAAATGAGGATCTGAAAGTGTCTTTGGTCAATGTTTGCCTGATTTGTTGGACAGATTTCAATATGGTCAAGCAGACGGACAACTAACATAACATTAAAATTAATTTTATACATCTCTAACCCTACACAAAAGTTTGGGGTCAGCAAGATTGTATATTGTTAATGTTAAAATATTTTTATTTCAAATAAATGCTGAACTTTAATGCAGCAAAAAATCCTGGAAAAAAAACAACAACATTATTATTATCAAAAGAAACGTGTCTAACGCTGGTTACGTTTAATTAGCCGACTACAACTTTAACCTTCATCTTAAACACTGTGATCTTATCAAGGAACGACTGAAAGGTTTTAAGTCATTTGTTTTTACTATTTGCATGACGGATTATAAAGCCTACTTATTGTGCATGAAAAACACCTGTTTATGTTTTGATATCAAGATCACACAAATCTACAAAGGCGTATTGCATTCACTTGAAGAAAAAAAATCTACTCTGTTTTTCTGAATTAACGAGTTAATTTTTCATGAGAAAAAAATGTTTTTGCTCTGTTTTTCTGAATTAACGAGTTAATTTTTCATGAGAAAAAAGTTTTTGCTCTGTTTTTCTGAATTAACGAGTTAATTTTTCATGAGAAAAAAAGTTTTTGCTCTGTTTTTTGAATTAACAAGTTAATTTTTCATGGAAATTTTTTTTTGCTCTGTTTTTCTAATTAACGAGTTAATTTTTCATGAGAAAAAAAGTTTTTGCTCTGTTTTTCTGAATTAACGAGTTAATTTTTCATGGATTATTATTTTTTTTTGCTCTGTTTTTCTGAATTAACAAGTTAATTTTTCTGTTTTTCTGAATTAACGAGTTAATTCAGAAAAACAGAGCAAAAACTTTTTTCTCATGAAAAATTAACTCATGAATTCAGAAAAACAGAGCAAAAATTTTTTTCTCATGAAAAATTAACTCGTTAATTCAGAAAAACAGAGCAAAAAAATTTTTCCATGAAAAATGATCTCATAATTCTGAGATAATTAACTTGTTAATTCAGAAAAACAGAGCAGATTTTTTTTCTTCAAGTGAATGCAACATGCCTCTGTAAAAATCCCAATCATTCCTAAAACATAATTTTTAAAAACTCAGCTTTAATGCTTTGCTGTTAAGACAGTATGACTAACTATAGCTATATTAAATATAATTAGATTAGCTAAGGTATGAGAGAGCCTGTCCTTTAATGGCCTCCAGGGCCGGGTATTTCTACTTCATGAACTGAAGCTATAATTTGAATAATGAGTGTTTTTCTATGTTACTGAGAGAGCACAGATCAGGACAGCTTCCCTAAAGCTCAACAGTGTAATGATCCTCGTTCAAGGGCACTCGTCTGATGAAGAGTCTGTTGTGGGACCCGAAGTGTTTACGGCGATGAGACGCATTAAAACATTACAGTACTGAATCAGCACAACTCCATTATGTGTTTTTGAAGTCGGCATCTCCCTGATTCCCTCGAAAAGATCCCAATTGGATATTTCCATTGGCTTTTGAATTATTGCATTTAATTTCTGAGATCAACAAGAGTTCATCATGATAATCTTCACAAATGAACAAAACGTATGATTTAAGTTAAATTATAGTAATTATAAAATGTCCTTACCTTTGGATGGTACCTGAAATCTGAAAGACTTTAAGAATTGGGAATATTGGCCGAAAGAAAGAAAAAACAGCAAAACAAATTTAGTGAAACAGATATTACATCCATAATAGTAGTATCCAAAATTGTAAGAGAAAAAAGGGACATAAAAGACATCAATTGTAGTAGGCTAACAATTTAGTTTGTTGCAAGGCAATGTCAGACAACAACACAGCATTTTTATTTTTATTTATTTATTTTTGTCAATAAGCTGTTTATTACTCAGCTTATTGTTTTGGTACCAGATCTGATCAGTTTTGACTTCTTGTGGGTTATTTTTTTTACTATATAAAAAAACACTTGAGGATGATACATTTTACTCCAGGGTATTTCTTTTATTTCTATTCCTACCATTACTGATTTCATTACTTATATCATTCGTATCTCTATTTATTCAATAATAGGCCTACTTAAGATTTACCTAGTTTTCTTAAAATTATTCATAATTTCTAAACTAGGTCTGGTCTTAGTGGGAGAATGTGGTCTATCCATTTTCCCCATAGCTAGACTATAGCCGAAGATTCATTGTTAATCTCTCCATGTCTAAATTTCGTACACAATTCCCAGCCAATCCAAAACGTATGGATTTTTGAAGCTTAAATATAATCGGCAGAATATAAAAGCTAAACGTTAGCTATGAATGAACTACACCCGCACGGTCATTGTTTTCGTCACTAGGGGTCGCTAACGCGTAGGTTGATGACGCATTAGCGGAATTATGTAAATTGTCGTCATGTCGATGGATCTAATAATGTTTTAAAATGACTGTGGAATGAAGCGTGACTGCTTATGAGAGACAGATCGCCAGTCCCGTGGATATAAAACAATAAGGACATTTCATTCTAGCGAACTAACTTACCCACAAGAGCTGGATTACTCACCCGGGTCAGTTTATGAGATCTGTTTCACTTGCTCTGCACTATCATACTAAACTGCATTTGAGTGAGTTGAAAGTGGGTATCGAGAATCGAGTATCGATTGGAACCGGGACTAACTTTTCGTTTTTCCCGGAATCGTTCAAAAGTTAAAATTTCGATTCCTAGTTTCGATATTCACAAAAAAAAAATATTAATAAAAAAAAATGTTTCGATATTCACAGTCCGCCGAGCGGAAGAAGAAACCGCTGAACAACACCAACGAAGAAGCGTCTACCGGAAGTGTTGGCATAACCACGCGAGTCGAACATGAGTGCCTTACGTCGGCGATCCAAAGTGTGGCTTCACTTTTCTAAAAATAACGAAATCTCGGCAAAATGCAAAATTTGTGACAAAGTATTTTTACAGAAGGAGTATTTCCTTCAGAAAGGCCGTTGGTTAGCAAGGTTAGCTAAACTTTTTTGACCCTGCCTCTTAAAAGAATCGGAATCGTTAGGAACCGGAATCGAAACAAGGAATCGGAATCAGAATCGTTCAAATTCAAACGATACCCAACCCTAGTTATAATGATATTATGTATATGTTGTTAGTTTGTTTACTATATGATACTAGTAGCAGTAAAAAAAGATCAACATTAGAATAACATACTGATTATATTCTACATTTCGTCATGTTGAGCTACATTGATTAGTTTTATGTACATTTTCTCACCTGTCTAATAAAGTAATTACATTCGAGCGCAAGTCAAGAGCGGCTTCTCTGTCAAGCTCGGCATCTTGATCCTCGATTTAGTTCTCCTTCTATCCCAAAGTCTGCTTGCTGTGGCCCATAATGTTTGACTTTGAACGAAACAACAACAGCGTGAGCGCGCCGCTAGAACTAACGCAGTTGTCCACGTCTGTCGCCATGGTTACTACGAGCGGAAATCAGGGATAACGCGGGTATTACGTCATCGACAGGCGACAAGTTACAAGGGACGAGCTATTATTCAAAATTGGAATTTCTGTGAAATTAAAATCTTCAGGAACTTTTATGAGATTGTAAGTATATAACGGCAGGAAAATATATCACACTGTGCAAGAGATTTTTGGATATTTTATTACAAAATTCTTACATATTAGGTTCTTGAAAAAAACCTATTGTATCATCACCATGCTCAAAAACATTGTTTTATCATGGTACTACTATTTGCTTAGCAATTTATGAAGGCTTAATGAACTGAACGTTTGACTGACGATCTCCTAAATATAATCGTGTGAGTGTGTAAATTTGGGGTTGGACACTTTTGAGTGCAAATCTCAATGTTAAAACTTTTAAAGGTAAGGTAGACCATTTCAGAGCGACTAGCAATAGCAAGCTAGCTTTGAAATCCCTCTTTTAGACAACTTCTTTATTTGCTATCTGGATGTGATGACATTCAACCAGTTACAATAAGTGTTTATAAAACAAATTTCCCGTCCTACCTTTAATAAACTACAGCCAATGTCCTGCATGTATGTATTTGAGTTAAATTCAGTTTAGTCTTTGGTTTAATGTGTTTTTTTTATTTTTTATTTTTTTATTATGCAGACAAATCAAGACATTAATATACAATACAATAAAAAAAAATAATAAAAAAAGAGGGTTACATTCCATAAACTAAAACAACATTAAACAAGCTTAAATGATCGACAATAATGCAGAGTCTTACATGCAGTAGAGTTTTTAGAGTCCTTCAATGAATTTAAATACATATCAATATCTTTCTTAAAAATAAAAAAAGAAGGAGTTTTCTTTGAAAATTTACATTTGTGAATATAAAATATGAAGAAAACAACTCGTGTTTGTGCATTACTATTTCGTTGAATGCTGCATTGAATCAAGGTCACAAAAACAGATTTGCTTCCAATACTGGAAAACATTTCACTGCAAATCTCTATGAAAGGAAAAGAGCAGTCCTGTTAGCTCTTCTTTGTCAAGTGAGTGTGTAATTGAGATGCACTATAGTGTGAGAAAAGAGGATTGTGTCTCATTTCCAGATGCTGGACATCGACTGTCTGCGAGAAGAAAACAATGCCTCCCGAATCAGGCCGAGAGATCTGCAGAATACAGAGCAGGACGAGCCCGCGGCGGGAGCTTCTGGAAAGGTAACTCTACTGTGAACTTTGCTGCAAACTCACTCAGGCAAACTTGGACGAAATGAAGTTTAGACGCGGCTGGATGATTTTGGGTCTTTGACGAGATGTCAGAGGCGAGTGACGGCAGCAGCTATTAACAGCAGTGGGTTTCTGGGAGATTTGGCCTCGGGGAATTTCTACAGGTGTGGATGTTATTCTGCCCTTTTCTATTCTGTTTTCATTTCACACTCCTTTCAATTAATCGAGATTATTAGGGGTTCAAGCACAAAGTGAGGATTTGTAAAATTGATCGCGCAGACCAAACCGTAAGTGCCGGGGACTTGAAACCTGGCCTCAATTTGGGGAGAACCTATCAGAGGATGACCCTATGGCCCATAGATAGCGCTACAACAACCAAACGTACTAAATTGTAGGGATGGGTATTGACACAAATTTCACGATTCGATTTGATTTCGATTCAATATTGATTATTTTGGATATCAGTTACAATAAATGGCAAATTTTCTCAAGGGAATCAAATCTCTCAACTAATGCTGTAAACTATGGGAGTCTAGTTTTAGCCTATAGGCTTCATTAGCCTAATATGAAGGTAATAATGAACTGTTTTGTAGCTATACAAACACTTAAATTACAGTTTTATTTATTTTTATAATAAGAAGATTATATGAAATATAAACATTTAAATGGTAGCTGTCATAAAAACTTGCCAGATTTATTCAAATATGCATTAAATATTGAAGACCATTAAGATTATAATGCATATGTAATATGGTGTATATATTTAGCAAAATGCTCCTCTCTAGAGTTATTTTTTCCAGCTGACTAACGAGTTTATGTGGGTTTTCTGAGGTAAATATGACGATACATTGATTACAAGCTGTTTAACTGACGTCTTTCCACGGTTGAAACGCTGATTGAGTGAATCAATGTGACATGATACGGATTTGGATAAGTTGTACTCTATCTTTAACCTGTTAACTGTCACCCCCCCTTTTTTGAATAGACATGAAAATGCACATTTCGAACTTAAATGGTTGTAATTCAAGAATGCTTTGGAATATAGACATATGATTGGTCTTGTTTTAAAGAAGACATTTGGCAGATTTTTGTAGAAGTGAAATAAATTAAGAAAGTGAAACAGAAAAAAAGTTATAGAAGTTTGAGTTTATGGAAATGTACAATGTAAAAATATTAATTATTCATATTTTACATAAAATATATATTTTCAAAACCTGGGCTACTCTAAAATGTCAGAAAGATCAAAGCCAAAAATCTGAACAAGTTGTGTTTCAAATTTTAGGTTGATATCTCAAAAAATGAGCTTTCAGTAAGATTTTGTTTGAGCGCAGTACCAAACTTTTTCACTAGGGCACAATCAGACTCCATTACTGCCCATATAAGGGCGTCTGCATTTCCATTCGTGTTTTGAGTGATATGAACCATTATTTTCACAATTTTCATACAATTTCTGAAGTAGAGATCCTATTCAGAAGTAGCATGGGAAGTTTGACAGATTTTGATATGAATTGAACGTCTAAGAAACACATACAAAGAACACGCATGTAAGTCATAGCTAGCTGCCACGTCACAAATGGTGAATTTATTATTTTTTTCTTGATATTTTAAATTTTTCAGACCTTTTTTTTCCAAAATAATTGAATGGATTCTATCTTTTGAACTTTTGGCATGAAAACAAACTGAGGTATCTACCATTTTTTCATGATTTTTCATGTTTAATGGTATTTTAAAATAAAGGTCTGAACACGCCTTATGAGTATGAAAATATTCTTGTTTTATATTGATAAATTATGGCTCCTCTGTAATATATTTTGAAAATATGTCACCAAATATGGAAACTAGAGATTGTAAGCTTTCAAATGATATATAGTTTGTCAATATTATTTAAGGTATTTACTAAGATATTATTGTTTTAAAAATATAGTGGCAAACGTCCCACCTGTGGGACGGTGACAGTTAAGTGGTTTTTAACACACTTTCAGATGCTCATTCATGTTTATTTGGCGCTGTGACTGGTATTATTAGATCAGCGCTGCTGCTTCTCTTGAGCTGCGCCAGAGCAATCTCACGCCACAGCGCCAAAACGTTATTTATGAATAATATTTATTTATTATTTTTCTGAAGTTTTACCTTTTACTAAACATATTTAGATATACCGAAATCGTCTTCCATTGCGGTTTCCCGTATATCTAAATATGTTTAGTGAAAGGTAAAACTTCCCAAATCTCTGTATAAACAAAGAGTGATGTAGCCGCGCAAGTGATCACTTCCAGACCGAAGCGCCCGTGCCGTCAGATCATTTTGTGATTACAAGAGGTAAAAACGATATAAATACTGTTGGTTTTCTCACACAAACTGCTCGTTTCGTGTCTTAGGCCATCAGTGTGTACTTACATTAACGAGTCATTTAATCATGTTTAATTTGGACTTCTCTGTGCTGCTCTTTGGTGGACCCCCTTAGCCTCCAGTGTGTGACTGATAGACAACAACGGTTTGACTGAAAAATGTCAAAATTGAAAATACTGTGGAAACAAAAACACTTACATCTTGGATGCCCTTGAGGTAAGATAAAACATACCAAAAATTAATTTCAAAGTGAACTATCCCTTCAAGACTTGGCTGAGATTTTTGGACGAAGCAGACTTGGGTTGTTGTTGTTTGGACGAACGCTGCTTAAAAAGATACAACCCGAGTCTTTACGTTTTTCGGGTTATCGAACACTTTAGAAGAAAAAGTTCACAACAGGACCGTCAAAATAAAGTGAGACACATAACCTTTCCATCCAGCAGAACAGAATTGATCTGAACGGAGAACGAGAGAAAGCGAGACGTATCTCAGCCAGCTTCCCGTGAGGAACGGCAGGAACATGATCCTAAATGAGGCAGAAACTCATCAGAGGAGGTCTGGGGGAAACGCCTTGTGTGTTTCCGTGTGTAAATAACATCCATCCATTATTTATTGCAGCCGTGCCAGAGACCCGAATCCCGCCACACACACACACAGACGCCAGAGGTCACACATCATGCCTCACACACTCCGAGGCTTCATAAATCGCCTTCTTCTCCCCATGAACTGTTTGTGCTGAGCAAACCAAGCAGCTACACAGTGTTTTCTTTGTCCTCCTCACGCTAAACTTTGATACTTAATGGAGATTATGGTTGCTAAGCGACACGGGGGTAAAAGTTTCAGCTTCATCAAAAAGCCACGTCTGTGTGCGCATGAATGAGATCTCGAGCATCAAATGCAGCTGTTGGTGGGCAGGTAAACCTTTATCTGTTGTTCAGCTCAGGGAATGAATACTAATAGAATATAAAGCCCTGCTGATGGAGATGAAAGTTAGTTTGAAATGTGAGGACGTGAGGCCACAGTGCTGGTGTGACATGAATATGTGTTTAAGGATTGAGCTGTGAGACAAACCACACCAATTCCAACAAACGTGACTATATTGCACATGCGCAATGGGAAGATCCCATGGAAACGTGTGTAAAATTCCCATGTGAAACACAAGATCACATGAGAAACATGCATACAATTCTCATGTGAATCAGGATCACATTTAAAACCAATGAGATCGTGTGAAACACATGTTTTTGTGTGGGCTATACTTGCACCTTAAAATGAATATTCGTTTTTTTACTCACCCTGTTGTCTTTTCAGAGATCGCAAACCATCGCTCATTTTTTTTTAAAAAATTACGTTTTATAAGCACAAATGCTCGTCTTGCTGTGTTCTGTGATGCACGTTCGTGACTCTCCTGTTCATCAAAATGAACGAATCTTTTTCCGAGTCAATCCGTTCGTTGAATGAACCTTATGACTCATTTTGATGAACAGGAGAGTCACAGAACAAAGCAAGGCGAGCATTTGTGCTTATAAAACTTATTTTTTGAATGAGCGATGGTTTCGCTTGATAAGACCCTTATTCATCGTCAGGAATCGTTTAAAGCCCTTTGAAGCTGCACTGAAACTCTCGTTTGGACCTTGAACCGTTTGGACCCCATTGAAGTCCATTATATGAAGAAAATCCTGGAATGTTTTCATTAAAAAACCTTCATTTCTTTTCGACTGAAGAAAGAAAGACGTGGACATCTTGGATGACATGGGGGTGAGTAAATTATCAGTAAAAGTTTTTTCAAAAGTGAACTACTCCTTTAAAACATAAATAACAAAGTTTAAGTTTTATAAGCACAAATGCTCGCCTTGCTCTTATAAAACTTAAACTTTGTTACTTATTTTTGAAATGAACACTCGTTTCGCTTGATAAGACCCTTATTCATCGTCTGGTGTCGTTTAAAGCCCTTTGAAGCTGCACTGAAACTCTCATTTGGACCTTGAACCGTTTGGACCCCATTGAACTCCATTATATGAAGTCCATTTTCATCAAAAACCTTCATTTCTTGGATGACATGGGGGTGAGTAAATTATCAGCAAAAGATTTTTTTTAAAAGTGAACTACTCCTTTAATGGGCACCAATGTGCATGATGCTTTTCTGAAGAAATAGACAATAACTTGCTTAAAATGTCTCTTTTTATGACGGTATGTTAAGTCAATGGGCACAAATTATGTTCTTTTGTGCTCCGCAGAATAAAGATAGACAGGTTTGGAACAACAGAAGTGTGTGAAAACAGTCATTATTTTAGATTTTCTGTTTGTTACTGGTGGTAGCACATAACACGTACCCTGGAGTCTTGCGTTCAGAATATAATATCTTAGATTGGTGTTTAATATGGAAGTGGAGTTGTCTCTCCTCCTCCTCCTGTGTGAGTTTTGTCACGATTCACTGTAATATAATTAGTCCGAACATTTTAATCAATATAAAATACATTCTGCCTTCATTGTGGCTTGACCTTTTGGTTGACTCGTCTCTGCCAGATCCAATGAGTGTGTGTCAAGGAGGGAAGGAGTCTTTGCTGCTCCTTTTGCGAGTGAATTTGTTATTAATAAACTGCGCGTAATTGCTTCTGATGAGACATGGTAAGAAACAAGATTAGGTAAAGCATTGCTGTTTTTATTGATCATCGGGTAAGTGATTCAAACAAACCCCTAACAAACAGTTTTAAACTTTGGCATGTAATTTATACTGCATCTCCAAATTATGAGTTTGTGTAACTTGTGTACATTTGACCAGCATCTACCAGCGAACGATCTCTCAATGTTATGAACAATCATTCTTCCAGTGACGTTTGTTGTTATCTGGTCTTTGATAATGTTGTCAGAAAAGTTAGCACCAACGTTTTTTAAATGATACTACTTGTTTCAGAACATTCAGAAAACTCATGTTTGCCATTAACATTCAGAAATATATTTTTTTAGAACTTTTTAGAAGATTTATAACATTTTATCCGGGTTGCAACCAATCAAAATCCAAACATGCAAGTTGCAATTACAGGACTGTGAGTATTTTTGGCTCTTTATGTGATAAATTGCTTTTGATGATCCTCATTTGAAAAAAGCATCTGCTATATTATTAAATATAATGTAAAAAACACTTTGAGGATTTTTAACATCCACATCAAACATTACTGCAGACTTTTGTATTGTACCACTTGCAAAAACTCTATTTATTCTCTACTAACACCTCATACCCTACTAATACTCTACTCATACTCTAATAATACTCTACTCATTCTCTACTCATACCCTACTAATACTCTACTCATACTTTAATAATACTCCACTCATTCTCTACTAATACTCTACTAATACCTCATACTCTACTAATACCCTACTAATACTCTACTCACACCCTACTAATACTCTACTCATTCTCTACTAATACCTCATACTCTACTCACACCCTACTAATACTCTACTCACACCCTACTAATACTCTACTCATACTTTAATAATACTCTACTCACACCCTACTAATACTCCACTCATTCTCTACTAATACCTCATACTCTACTAATACTCTAATAATACTCTACTTACACCCTACTAATACTCTACTCATTCTCTACTAATACCTCATACTCTACTAATACTCTAATAATACTCTACTCACACCCTACTAATACTCTACTCATTCTCTACTAATATCTCATACTCTACTAATACTCTAATAATACTCTACTCACACCCTACTAATACTCTACTCATTCTCTACTAATACCTCATACTCTACTAATACTCTAATAATACTCTACTAACACCCTACTAATACTCTACCCATTCTCTACTAATACTCCACTCATACTCTAATAATACTCCACTCATTCTTTACTAATACTCTACTAATACCTCATACTCTACTAATATCTCATACTCTACTTGTACTCTACTCATACTCTACTAATACTCTTCTCATTCTCTACTAATCTCAACTAATTCTCATTACTTGCAACTTGTTTATATTTGAGTGCAGTATTTCATCCCCTAAATGTGTCTGAAACATCTTCTGTGCTCATGCCGCCAGACACTGGAGTCTTTTCATTTATTTCTGCTTTTAATGCACATATCCAGTTTGAGTCCTGTTCCGGTTCATCCTGATTTTGAAGAGTGGGATCGCTGTTGTTGTTTAGTTATTTGGCACTTCTGCGTCTCCGGCTTCCTGTTTGTTTCTCCTGGGGTTTCTTAGATCTGCCGGTTCTGCCATGTGCCAATGAGCGTCTGTGCCGGAGAAGAGAAGTGCACACTTCAATTGTTCTCTTCACTCTTTCCCATGCAATTATAATAAATGGGGACTGACGTGTTCCAGCTTAAAATTGACGCAAAAAGCACCATTCAGATATGATAAAAATAGATATAGTTTATATTCCAAATCTTATCAAGTTGTATAATAGCTAGGGGAAATTTTGAGGGCTGCTGTGACCGGATCATTGTATCAGTGGGTTGAACTCGAGCACTGATGTGAAAATGATGCCCGATACCGATAATTCTTAAGTTGAAAGCCGATAACCGATATTTTGGCCGATAAATCTAAATCCAATTTTTTAAATAATTTTTGAGAGCCTGATTACAAAAACAAAAGTCTCACCATGTCCCATTTTACAGACATATTGCACTTTTCCTTTTTAAATCACGTTTTTAGCAATATAATCATCAGAAGTGTCTCAGCCGAAGGAAATAACACATTAATTATCGGCTTTACAATATCGACCAAAATTTCTTATCGGGCTGATAACATTAAAAGTGAATATATATCGGCCGATATATATTTTAAGACATTACTAAAATTTCGGTCTGCTTTTTCAGATGACTTAGTCATGAGGATTTGATGGTGTTTTGGAGCCTGAAAGCCTCAGTGCACTTTCATTGTAATGTAGAAGAGCTGCAGTGCAAAGCAACAATACAATTCTTCAAAATTAGTCCTTTATGCTGCACAAAATTCATAGTTTGGAATGACATGAGGGCCCAGTTTCACATACAATGCTTGGATTCAACCAAGATTAGGATTTATAGTTCAATTAGGACATTTGAGTAGCTTTTATAAACGTGCTTTAGATGTACATAAGACAACTGATATATTTTAAGATATGCCAGGGCAAGTTGCTTTCAGTTAAAACAGCTCGTTTTAGTCTGGGACTAGTTTAAGCCTAATCTGAAACTAGGGGAATGTTAATTTTTGGGTGAAAGCCCCACTTTAAAGGTTTAGTTCACTTTTGAAAAACTTTTGCTGATAATTTACTCACCCCCATGTCATCCAAGATGTCCATGTCTTTCTTTCTTCAGTCGAAAAGAAATTTAGGTTTTTGATGAAAACATTCCAGGATTTTTCTCCATATAATGGACTTCAATGGGAACCGGATGGTTCAAGTATCAAAAGACGGTTAATAACAGTTTCAGATGCAGCTTCAAATGTCTTTAAACGACACCAGACGATGAATAAGGGTCTTATCATGCGAAACGATCGGTTATTTCAAAACTTATTCTAAAAATGTAACTTTTCTAAGGACAAATGCTAGCCTTGCTCTATTCTGTGAGGCGCGTTTGCAACGTCACGTAATACGTAATTACGTTCAAAAGGTCACGGGCGACGTAGCCGAAAGTACAGAGTCAGTGTTTACAATTTGAACGCATAGGTTGAACGTGCAAACTAACTCAAACACCGTTTACAAAAAAAGGAATTAAAAGGAAAAACAACGACGTCGGACGATTTTGATTCTGTACTTCCGGCTACGTCGCCCGTGACCTTTTGAACGTAATTACGTAATACGTGACGTTACAAACGCGCCTCACAGAATATAGCAAGGCTAGCATTTGTCCTTATAAAAGTTAAATTTTTGGAATAAGTTTTGAAATAACCGATCGTTTCGCATGATAAGACCCTTATTCATCGTCTGATACCGTTTAAAGACATTTGAAGCTGCATCTGAAACAGTTATTAACTGTCTTTTGATACTTGAACCATCCGGTTCCCATTGAAGTCCATTATATGGAGAAAAATCCTGGAATGTTTTCATCAAAAACCTAAATTTCTTTTCGACTGAGTGAGGCTGAGAATAAATAACTACTTTTATTAACATTAATATGAACAACCCATTCTTTCATCAGCCATGCTGTTTGTTGGTTGCCAATTGGTGCATTTCATTTAGTCTTTTGATGATGTATTGTATTTAATTGTCTCTTTCTGTTTTGTTTGGCCTTGGGTTGTATTTGTCAGACTGACAAGAGTTTGATGATGCTTGAAAACAAAAGTTAGAGCTGATAAAACTACTTTGAGCCGGTTTGTCTGTTTTTTTTAGGGCAAAGGGAAGAGGAAACATGTTGACAAAGTCATGGCTATACGAAACAGAAAGATATTTTTCTATATTGCTCACAAGTTGTCCAAACGCTTGAAGTGTACTCATAACCCTGTTCTTAACTTTCAGCCGTTCGAAGCTTAACTCCATCAATGATAATAAGAAGTCGCATTCGTAATCTGTCAACTCTCTGAAAGACTTTTACAAAGTCTTGATGTCTAGAACAGGTTTTCATGCTTGAATATTGTGTGTTGCACAGATGTTAAGTGGATGCTCGCCTAAAATAACTATTAAAATATCCCACAAATTGTTCAGATATTGCATGTGAAAAGGCAACTGCTAATTACTGCATGTTTCATTATGTTCAATATTAAATACTGGCTAAATATTGGAGTTTAGTGGATTTTATTTCAAATTAAATGTTTTCAATGTTTGGACACTCTCTTCTCCTCTTTTGAATATATATTTGCATCTCTGAGAAAATGTGCAGGTACTGATGAAAAAGCAGTACAAATATTCACCTAATGTTGAGCAGGAAAGATTTTTATAAAGTCTTGATGTGTTTCAGGCTCTACTTGATTATTCTCCTCATATTCTCCATTGTTGCGGCTCCTCTCTTCCCAGTCTGTCAGTAACGCTCTGTTCACTTCCTGTCTCCTCCTTCTGAAAGCACACTGTGCTCTGATTGGTCGGCTGGATCAGTGTGTTGTGATTGGTCGAGCGCTTTGAGTGTGTTTGGGAAAGTCCCGCCCCTTCCCATAACCACCAGTTTAACACAAACACTCAATTTCTGACGAATATTCTGCTCTAGTCAGAAAAACATCACGTTGTGTACGAAACATACACACAAAATCCAGAGCCGCTGCTATAAAAACAGTGTTTTCATGATCCCTCATAGTCCTGAATGTGGTGTTTGGTCTCGGCATGAGGTGCAGAAATCATGAGAACGCCTCTCACCCATGAACAGCATTTAATTGCGGTGATTACCAGCTTTACTGAGATAATTGTTCGGTTCTATGGTTCAGATTGGAGCTTTTGGGGATAATTTGCACTGTTTTAATGTGTGTGTATTGGCTTGATAAACTGGTTTCTCCAGGGAAGGAGAAACAGCCCTCCTCTCGGCAGGGGGCTTGAGGGAATCAGCCAGTCCTGAAATTACCACTCTTCTCAACTTCACGTCACTTCGTGTGAACTTTTAGCTCCGATTATCAATGCCATATTTTTCTTTAAAGAGGAGATATTGTGCTTTTTTTCCATATTTACCCTTATCTATATCTGTCAGTGTTTTTGAACTCCTGGAACGCCTCCATTGTAGTCTCGAGTTTCTCCCGGGAACGAACACGTCATAATGGGCTCTATGCACGGCGGTATTTCCGGTGAAGATGTAAGGATGCTCGATAACTTAACACCGATCGTAGAGTCCAATGCAATACCGAGAATTTATATTGAATTTTATACTCCATGGTTATACTAAAGAAACGTTAGTCACAAAAACAGATAAAACAGACACCCCTCGTTGTGTTTATGCTTCTTTTTAAAATTATATTAAATAAACATAACTATATATAAAATTGCATCTAAACGTGTGTACGTTTCGTTTCAAAGACGGAAGGACAGTAAATTTTGAAGACTCCGCGTTTTCCTCCGCTTTAATCTCCACAACCGGAAATGGACGAGCATCCTTGCGTCAAATGCGGAATTTATGCGTGCATATAGCCCATATTCCTCATTATAATAATTAATGCGCAGAATAAAGGGGCGGGGCCTGGTTGAGTTAGTTAGTAGTGTGTTAAAATGGCGGTTATGGGAAGGGGCGGGACTTTCTCATACACACTCGAAGCGCTCGACCAATCACAGCACACTGATCCAGCCGACCAATCAGAGCACAGTGTGCTTTCAGAAGGAGGGGCTTCATAGAGACAGGAAGTAAACAGGAGTGCATTTCCCAATTTTGCAATTTTCATTCACGTCATATAGTTTGTCAATGAGTCTATGATTAAAACTGCACTGTAAAAAATCACAAAAAAAATTTACAGTAAAAAAAGGCTGCTGTGTTTGCCATGACTTTACCG
This sequence comes from Pimephales promelas, assembly GCF_016745375.1. The sequence continues at coordinate 2,796,982 of NW_024121754.1, forward strand.
TCAAAAATACGGTAGCAGCGTTATTGACTGTTAACTAAGTACCTACCTCATTTTAGGTGGTAATATGTCCATTTCAGGTCCTAATATGTACATTTTAGGTTTGAATGTGTACATTTTAGGTGCTAATATGTACATTTTAAGTGCTAATATGTAAATTTTAAATGCTAATATGTACATTTTAGGTGCTAATATGTACATTTTAGGTACTACATTTTAGGTGGTAATATGTACATTTTAGGTGCTAATATGTCCATTTCAGGAGCTAATATGTACATTTGTGGTAATATGTACATTTTAGGTACTATGTACATTTTAAGTGTTAATATGTACATTTTAGGTGCTAATATGTACATTTTAGGTGCTAATATGTACATGTTAAGTGTTAATATGTACATTTTACGTGCTAATATGTCCATTTCAGGAGCTAATATGTACATTTTAGGTCCTAATATGTACATTTGTGGTAATATGTACATTTTAGGTGCTAATATGTACATTTTAGGTGCTAATATCTACCACTAAGGTACCAATATGCAGCCTTTGGGTACAAAAGTGTACCTTTTGAAAGCCCCAGTGACAGCTTTTGTACCTTTTTTTCTGAGAGTGTACCAAGTTGCAAAGTTCACAAACCGCTGTAAACTTTCCAGCACTGTACATGTTAATTTCACTCTTGGCTTCGTGAAGACGCCGATAGGAGTTTGTCTGCTCCATATGATGTAAAAGCATGACTCTTGAAGCAGCAGAGCTCAATGTGTTCATGCAGATTTGGTGCAACATGCTCATTTGTGAGACAAAGAGTCAATTTTCCGTCTGCGCCTCTGTCTCTGGGGTGTGTGTGTGTGTGTGTGCAGATGAAAACCCACTGCCATCAAACACCTTTCAACATCACTTGCTGCGACACACAAGGCTCTCCCAAAAATAGGATGCGTGTGGTTGCGCATGCGGGACACGTCTGCTCTAAAGAGCCCGTAAAAGATAAATCATCTGCACATCAGACTCTGTTTTAGAGGTGACTGACGCTGAAGACACACACAACCATCCCAAAAGGTCCTGCGCTGAAAAACACTGCATTCATGACGACTTTTTGCAAACAGGTGCATTAGAGACGTCACTGAAACAACATGTCTGAATTAAGATGTTTTTGATATTTCACATCAAGTGCACGATTTTATAATTGGCAAACTTTTAGCGATCAGACATGCATGGTGTGCTAAAACTTCTCAAACTGGTTTAAACTGAATATTCGATCATTTTGCATGCAGATCTAATGTTCTGAAAGACTAGATTGATATTAATTCCCCATGTTGTGAGATTCCCCATTAAAAATGAGAAAAACTTGTGATGCTGAACCATCTAAACTTCAGTATTTCTGTCTCGTTTTTAACGTTTTTAAATCAAGATACATTTACTGGAGAAGCTAAATAACTTTAGATATCGTGACTTTTCTCAACATGTGTCGATATGAAGTGAAAAAATATCTGCCAATCTCTTTCTCTTTAAATTAAGATTATTTTCCTGACCCCATTTTTCAAAGTTTTCTCTTGTTTTAAGCATAAACTGACTTTAAATATACACTTTTGATTCTGATTTGTGCATTAACTACGGTCCAAACCCCTTTTAATTTACATTATTTTTCACAACTTGAGTGAAATGTTCAATTGAAAAAGAAGAAGAATGTTCATAACTTTTCTTTACTTCAAATTTTAAATTTACTTTTGTATTATTTATGCATTTGGCAGACGCTTTTATCCAAAGTGACTTCTGTTGCATTTAAGGTAAATACATTGAAATTGAAAGGGAAATAGATTTTCAGTCAAAACTAAATTTAATTGAGACACCTTCAACATTTCTCATAGTTTAGAAAATGATAGTAAAATATGACTATGTCCACTGTAAAAAATAAATACGCTTTATCTAATCAAAAACATTGCGGCAACAGATTTCAAGCAATATTATTAATTGAATTTAACAAATTAAAATTGAGTAATAATTAATAAAATTAATTCCTTAAAAGTTAACCATTTAAAATGAGTAAAACTTACAACAAACAAACAAAAAACTTACATTTAAGTCACCATTATGGTGATCAGTGTTTGTTTTAGGATTGTTTTAAAATTACAGTTTTCTCCTTCAGTGATTCTGCTTGTTAATGTTTAATGTTGGCCATAAAATATAAATAGTTCTTAATTAATCTTCAGATATTTTTGTAAAATTTTTGGGTGCTACTCATTTTAAATGGTTAACTTTTAAGTAATTAATTTGATTAATTATTACTCAATTCTAATTTGTTAAATTTAATTAATATTATTGCTTGCAATCTGTTCCCACAATTGTATTGATTAGATAAAGCGTATAGAACAGGTTTTCATGCTTGAATATTGATCATTTGAAACATTGATCAAGAAATAAAAAGTGCATTAGCAATTAAAGAAAAAACGCGATCAGCTCATATTGTCATTTTTACTGGAAGTCCAGTGTATAATATGTCACTTTATTTTGCCATCCTCACTTCCATAAATGAACTAGTGAAATAGTCTGAATAATTTTTGGTTTGACTGTATTTCGAGCGCCTGATGATGATGATGATGACGACACGCTGTTATTGTGGTTATTTTTAATCTGAGACGGTAATTTATAAGCGTGTCAACACGAGAACACTCTACGACACATTCAGTAGTTGGTATAAGTGAGACCAGTAGGGGTCGGATCGCGTTCCCCTGATCTCAGCCTCCGGCACATGTTCAGTCTCAGTGCTGCATGAGAGAGAGAGGGAGAGAGAGAGAGAGAGAGGGAGGACTCTTCTCTCTCCAGCTTCAGACGCGAGGGATGCGCTTCATCTCCTTCGGGGTCTCGATGGATGGAGCGACAGGGTCATGAAGGTGACCACCACCTCTGGGTTGGATTTAGGGGGCCATTACCGCAGAAGGAGCATATCCATAATTAATAAGCGCGAGGCGGAGATCCTAGAAGCGAGGCGCAAACACCGGCGAGTCATGTCACCAACCGACAGCGCTTCCAGAGGAGCTGACGAGGAGGACAAAGGAGGATGAAGGAGGCAGAGGAGGATTATAATGAAGCTGAGTGGCAAAGGACTGTGCACTATCGTCTCCAGCTGTGTGCTTTTCGTGTGTGCCGTGAGCGCGGTGATCGTGGGGTTCAAATGCATCGCGTTGGGCTCCAGGGTGCGGGCGCACTTCCATCTGGGCACCGCGGCCGGCGCGTTTTACTCGGGCATCTTAGTGGCCGTCGGGCAGGTTCTGATGGGAGTTGCGCTGGTCTTTTGCAGGGGGAAGCCCAGATGTGCGAATTTTTTCCTCTTTGGGATTTTAGTGTTCCTCCTAGGGGTTCTCACGGCGTTTTCGGGCGCGGTGGTGGATGGCGATACGGTGTCCCTGGTGGAGAGGAAATACGCGCACTATTGCGCGGACTCTGTGGATGTGAGCCCGGCGTGCGATGGGCTCAAGGTGTACCAGCGGGGTCTGGTGGTCTCCACTGTACTTAACACTCTGGAGTGCCTACTAGGGCTGATGAACCTGATTATTATTAAGCGTTACCACGCGGCGCGGTTTCGCCGGAGACGCAGGACGCAGCGTCGGAGCGCGCGCATTATCCTCAACGAGGAGCGAGAGTTCGCGGTGACGGAGTTTCAGCCGGTGTCCTACATCAACCTGGGGGTGTTTCAGGCGTTGGACGAGGCGGACGGGGAGGTGCAGAGCAGGGGTCACCCGTGCATGGAGTTACCGGGTTTTTCGCCCACCAATCCGGAGCTTAATCACTCGTACCCGTTTTCGTACCGGCTTCACAGCGAGATGCCTCCTGCATACGATGACATATTCCCTGGAGAAGAGAGCAGCAAATAGCCGAGGGGAGCTATACTAGCCTATGGACCGTTTTGCACTGACAATCACGCTAAACTTGGAATTGGCACGTTATAATGTACTTTTTACTCAGTTGCAGGACAAACCCATGCGGAGGATAACGTGCTGTAAGGATTATGTGCAACATTTGTTTTTGACCTCTCTGACTGACTGATTGTATTCCCGATTCATCCCATGTCAAAATCCCAAAGAAAAAAAATCCGCATTGGAAATTCTGTCATAGTTTGGATCCTGGTTTTCTTACAGTATTCCAGCAGGGCACAAAACAAAAAGAAGTTATCAACTGAGCAAACAGAACATGATAGAAGTGTGCATCATGTAAGTTTTGTTTTGTTTTGTTTTTGACCTTCCTGAATGATTGTATTCCCAGTTCATCTCTAGTCAAAAAGGTTTGTGTGTACTGGAATATCAGTTGCAATTGGGAAATGAATGACCCACACTCTTAGAAGAAAAGGTTCTATCAGCGTTACGTATTTGGAACCCCTAAAAGGTTCTATACACTCTTTAAAAAAGGATTCCTCTGGGTTCTATATAGAACCCTGGGGTTCCAAACTTGGTCAATAGAACCTTTTACCAAAAAAAAAAAAAGGTTCTATATAGAACCATTTTGGAGTTCCATTTATGAAGCGGGGGATGGAACCATTTCTGGTTCTAAATAGAACCATTTTTACAGTATTCCAGCAGAAGTGATGAATTGAACAAAAATATAATATGTGTGTAATTTGTGTTATGATAGAATTCTAACAGGTTGGACTATTACACTCTAAAAATTGCTGGGTTGTTTTAACCCAACTTTGGGTCAAATATGGACTAACCCAGCCATTGGGTTAAATTTTTATTATTACATTTTTAACCCAACGTTTGAGTTTGTCCATATTTGACCCAAAGTTGTGTTGAAACAACCCAGCATTCTTAGAGTGTATGATTCCCAACATCAGGATAAAATGAAGTTGAAGTTTTATTCTGAAAGTTGAGACATCTCATGATTGTTTCTGATCTCTTCATCCGGTGTTTCAGACAGAAAGCCACTGCTGTTGGCGACAGTGAAATGACAAGCGTCACCCATCAGGGATATGATTAGTGTTTCTGAATCATGATGTTCAAGAGTAATCGGAGTTGTACGGTTATCCTCCGTATCATTAGAGGTTTCCGACAACACTCACACCCAAACCGGTCATTAAATAAACACTGAAACGATTATTTAAATTCCAATTGGAACGTTGGTTGTGTCATTCTGTTACTGATGTCTGTTATTTTACATATTCCAATGGAACACAAAACAGTAATTTCCCAATAATAGGACTATTATGATGCAATACGCAATAGAATTATTATACCAAATGAATAAAATGCTCATGTAGGACCTCTATCATGTAAAAAATATTGTTGGTTTAACTTAAAAAAGAAGTTACCTGGTTGCCTTAAAATTTTAAGTTCATTGAAATGGAAAAAGTGAGTTAATACAATGAAGGAGATTGATTTAATCATCAGAAACTCAAAATTATATGTTATCTGAGCTAAATAAATTATTTAAGCTGATTTGACAAAAGAAAAAATGTGATTACTAATCATTAAAAGATTTTTTTTCAGTGAAATGTTGCATTTTGAGAATGAGAATGTTTTTGGTAAAGCATTCATCTGTTATTAGGGCATTATATCTTTTCATATAAGTTAAAATGCATTAAAAATGAATGGATATGTTTGTTATAACTGCAGTTATTATGCAGCGCGTTATAAGGTGCAATCTTTAGGTGAAGTGTCACCAGGCTTTTCTATGGGTTTAGTTCATTATAATAACGCTGCTGTCTAGCAGCAAGAAATACAATGAAATCCCAGAAGCGTTAGGAATCAAAACAGCAGTTTATCCGGTACGGCTGATTTAAGGATTGATTGAAATATGATTGTGAATCCTGACTTTTTTGACTAGGGATGTTTTCCCTCACACTGCTTCTGTTCCTCTTCTGAATAAAAGGTGTACTCTCTCTCTCTCTCTCTCTCTCTCTCTCTCTCTCTCTCTCTCTCCTGATGTTGAGTCCAGGTTGGACTCGTGACGGTGTGTGTTCTTCCTCCAGCAGGTGTTGTTGCCATGGTTCCTTGACCCTGTTTCTACCTGTGTGTAATTAGATATGTCTTTGAAATGCAAATCTGCTTGGTTTGTCAAGTCTGATCGGGTGCACAAAGCAAAGCCGGTTGTTTAATGCAACAAACACATACGTTTCAGTTTAGCCTTTTAGAGCGATCTCTTTGAAGAGATTTCACTGGATGCCAAAGGGACATTTTACAAAGAACTGCGCTTTTCATCTGAGGTATTATAGCATTACAAACACGTGGAGAACATGCCTAATTATTCTGAGTGGATATTATATGCTTTGGCACGAGGACAAAACATCAGATGAGGCTTTTCTGATGACGAGACAAGCTTTTGTGTGAGCAGATCTCAAACTCTGAGATCATACTGAACATGCTTCGGTTCTGCTACTTTATTTTATTCATTAGAAGATATTGTCAGCGGACAAAATGACATGACTTTGAGAATGTCTCAGTATTTGGTTTATGCTGTACTGAAAAAATTTCTGATATGACTTGAATTGAGGCAAAAACATCACAATAATCTTGATTACTTGCAGAGCGCTTGGCATTTTAAAAAGCTGTTTTCTATGTGAATGAAAATTATATGGTGCAAAAGTTCATTTATTTCAAGTAATTCAACCTAAAAGGTGAATCTAAAATATTATATAGACTCATTACATGCAAACTGAGATATTTCAAGCCTATTTGTTATAGTTTTGATGATTATGGATTACCAACCTTTTCAAATCTGGGGTTTTCATAAGCAATAATAATTATAACAAATAAAGGCTTGAAATATCTCACTTTGCATGCAATGAGTCTATATAATATATTAGTTTCACTTTTTGAGTTGAATTACTGAACTGAATGAACTTTTGCACCATATTCTGTTTTTTTGAGTTTCACCTGTATATTAAAATCGAATTTATTCCTGAGATTCAGAAAGCTTTAATCATCATTACTCCAGTCTTCAGTGTCACATGATCCTTCAGAAATCACTCTAATATGAGGATCTGATGCTCAAGAAACATTTATGATTATCATCAGTTTTGAAAACGGTTGCATATTTTATGTAAGAATATAAATGTCTTTACTGTATCGTTTGATCAATTTATTGTAATGCGTCCTTGTTAAATAAAAGTCTTAATTTCTTCACTCTAAAAATGTTGGGTTGTTTTAACCCAAATTTGGGTCAAATATGGACAAACCCAAATGTTGTGTTAAAAATGCAATTTAAAAATATACAGTTGAAAGTGAAAGTTTTTAACCCAACATTTCGGTTTGTCCATATTTGACCCAAATTTGGGTTAAAACAACCCAGCGTGGTTTAGAGTGTTTAAAAATATGTTTGAAAAGTAGTGCATATTTAATAAGTCACCTACACTCTTAGAAAAAAGGGTTCTATATATGTAGCATAGGGTTCTTTACTCGACTACAAAGAACATTTTATGCTAAAAAAAAGGTTCAATAATGACAAGAAAGAACACTTTTGGCACAAAGGTTCTTTAAAGGCTATTATTTATTCATATATTACATTATTCTGCAACATTTTGTAGTTATAATCATTGTTTATTAAACTGTTAATATCACATTTTAATCATGCAGATTTTTAGAGGAGAAAAACTGAAATGGCACTTTTTGTGTGATATTGATTAATTAAATTTTTTAACCCCCATATCTTGAATTTTGTGATCATTCACATGCATTGCATTTTAGGGGTTCCAAATACGTAGCGCTTTAGAATCTTTTAAGGTTCTATATAGACCCTTTTCTTCTAAGAGTGTAGAAACAAAACTTTGTTTTAAATGATTCTAAATGCCAACATTTAATGAATATATAGTTTTTAGACTCATGGATCTGCGATTAGAAATGTGTTTTCATGCGGTTTTGCTGTGATGATGTACAAACTGTGTTTTCCCTTTTCAAATGTCAAAGAAAAAGCCACTGCTTACGCGAGGCGTTTCCATTCAGAACATCTCAGCTTATTAGAGATATGATTAATGTTGTTCCTGAGTAATGATCCTGAAGGATTCTCAGCATATCCAGCCTGTCATTTGCTGGAGTTGTTTGTTTAGAAAGAAGCATCAGATGTGTGTGAACGCTCGCACTCAGGTATTGAAATCGTGTGCATGATTGCCTTGTAAATATTTAAAGCAAATCTTTCTGCACGATATTTTGCGTCTTCACGATCTCACCCCTCTCGAGTTTGATTAGCCGGCGAGATCTGACAGTTCCCGATTTCCCCGAGAGGATTCGCTCATCATTAATAGAACTAAAAGAGCTCTGGATGTGAATTAACAGGCTAGAAGGGAAATCGCGGCCTTTGAAAGACGGCAGTCGTGCAGAATAACAAGTGCATGATGGGAAAGAGAACAGTCATTGTGTTTCCGCTTCCGACTGTGAAAAGTGCCTTTTCAAGCAATCCTTTAAAGACGCACTGTATATTTTGATGAAAGTGTGACGATGTTAGAAAGCACAATGCTCTGGAGACGTCGCTGAAGGTCAGGGGAAGTTGAGTTTTATGGCAAATCTTCAAAAATGCTTTTATTGAGCTAATGGAGGCCGGAGACTGCTTGTTGCCTCGTTATCTCTTATTCAAATGACCAGGACAGGAAAACATAATGTTCTCCCCGTTTTAATTTATTATCATGCTTTTTTTTTTTTTTTTTTTTTGCTTGTGACCTTTAATTTTGATAATGAAATATACAGTGGTTAATGCACTTGTTTGTCTGAGATGTCATGATTTCTCTTGTTATTCTCCAGATTCATAATCTAATATTAAGCTTTCTTTCTCAAATATGTTCATCTTGACTACAATTACAGCCGTTCTCCTTCAATCGGAACTGTATTTTTAAAGTTCAAGTGACTTTTCTGAGCGAAATAGAATATTCAACTAGACCCAAAACAAGCTTTTTTCTTCTTGTCTGTTATTGATCTGGCTTGCTGTTGTCAGAAAGAAAGGCTCATATTTCAATTAAAGTAATGTGTTTTTGAAAGGAAGGAGAAAATGCTTCCTGTATATCTTTTGTTGTTGACGTCTAAATATCATATTTTGGTGACTTGATAGAAGTCAAATATTGGGAAGGTTGCATGACAAACTCTAGAATTTAACTATGCAAAAGAAAGAAAAATTCAATCCATGCAATGCAATATTAAAGGAGTAGTTCACTTTGAAAAAACTTTTGCTAATAATTTACTCGCCCCCATGTCATCGTAAGATCGTAAGATGTCCATGTCTTTCTTTCCTCAGTCGAAAAGAAATGAAGGTTTTTGATGAAAATATTCCTGGATTTTCTCCATGTAATGGACTTCAATGGGGTCCAAACGGTTCAAGATCCAAATGAGCGTTTCAGTGCAAACTGCAAACTGTTCAAAGGCCTTTAAATAAGCTTTCAAATAATAAATTTGAATAAGGGTTTTATCAAGCGAAACGATCGCTCATTTAATAAAAAAAAAAAAAATTACGTTTTATAAGCACAAATGCTTGCCTTGCTCTGTTCTGTGATGCACGTTCGTGACTCTCCTGTTCATCAAAATGAACAAATCTTTTTCAGAGTCAATTTGTTCGTTTTGTTCATTGAATGAACCAAATGACTCGGAAAAAGGTTTGTTCATTTTGATGAGCCCTTTGAACAGTTTGCAGTTTGCACTGAAACTCTCATTTGGACCTTGAACCGTTTGGACCCCATTGAAGTCCATTATATGGAGAAAATCCTGGAATGTTTTCATCAAAAACCTTCATTTCTTTTCGACTGAAGAAAGAAAGACATGGACATCTTGGATGACATGGGGGTAAGTAAATTATCAGCAAAAGCTTTTTCAAAAGTGAACTACTCCTTTAAATATGGGTTTAGTCGGGATAAACGTCTGCGCTAATCCATAATGTTCAGTGTGCCTTCAAAGTTTCGAGACATTAGAAACACTATAAAGACATTTAAAAAGTTTAAAATGTTTGAGAAAGACTCTCTTCTGCTCACCAAAGCTGCTTTTATTTGATCCAAAATAATAATAAAAACTGTGAAATATTATTATAATGTGAATATATAGTACTCTAATATGAGTATTATCATGACTATTATCAATGTTGAATACAGTTTGTGGAAACTGTGATACATTTTATTTTCCATTTGATGAGTAGAAAGTTCAAAAGAACAGCATTTATTTGAAAAGAATCTTTTGTAACATGATAAATATCCTTGTAAAATAAAAGTTACTTGAATTATAAATGACCCCGACATTTCTGAATGGTAGTGCATTGTACTCATTCTCTGTTCAGCCGGTTCGTTTGTTTGTAATTATTGTCATATTGCTGAGCCTCTGCATGGCGGGTTGATTTTGAGGACATTTCTGTTTATTTTTGTACACAATTCTGGTCTTTTAAACGAGTTAATCTGCATTAAGCAGAAGAGCCACTGAGTCTGTGTGTTCATCTCATCTGCAGCTTTTCTCAGGAGCACTTAAAGCATTATTTTTAATTATCTTTGCAGTAATGTCACGTTGATTCTGTTTGCATCTGTTTGAGCAGCAGAATGATTTCCTGAGAAATGTGTGTGTGTGTGTGTGTGTGTGTGTGTGTGTGTGTTTCAGCTCTTCCTCCACTTGTTTTTATTTTGGAGTGAAATATGTAGGACATTTTGTGTTTGTGAGATTTTTATGCTTTGCAATATAATTTTGTGAAAGTTAAGCACATTGTATCCCCAAATTCTAATGATGGTCTCTTAATTCTGAGTGTTTGCTGTATCCTTTTTTTTTGTTTGTTTATTTGTTTTTTGGTTGCGTAACAGTAATGAAAACTGGGGAAAACATCATAAGGATAACATCACAATACATCTTAGTCCTAAAAAATGAGCTTACATTTATTTTGCCCAAAGATAATTTCTTATTTCTTTTGATTATGTAGTTTTTGTGAGTGAAATACAGTATGAGTTCCTAAAGTTGGGGATCCTATAGTCTCCCAGTGTTTCGAGGTCATGGAGTGATTATCCAGTTGGCATAGAAACGATACAGTGCAGTTTTTCATTAATCATGCTGTTAATCATGCGTTTAATGAGATCATTCCGCGTGGACATGGATTTATAGTTGCTGGTACTGACTCATGTGTTTTGAGTGTGTGTGTGTGTGTGTGTGTGTGTGTGTGCGCTCCCCTCAGGCGCTCGCTTTCCTGTCTATATCCTGCAATGAAGAAATATCCTGCAAAATATTTGTAATACACATAAGCATGATTTCATTAATATTCAATTACAGCAGGGGTTTTCAAACTGGAGACTGGGGAAAAGCCAGGAGAAAAACTGTGAAGAAATACATTTATAATAAATTAAAGTTTGGTTAAAATTTATAAATAGAAATGTGATTAAAATAGCCTACAAATGTATGAATTAGTTATTAATCTATTCAATATATTAGCCTACTTTTTTATTTAAAAAATAATAATAATTGTAAAATTCAAAACAAATGAATACATTATTTAAGTAAAAACAAACTAACAAATAAATAAATTGCCAACTTTGAACGTAAAATCATATAAAATCATGTTATGTGTGTTATATTAATGTCAAACCTAATCAAAAGTGACTGTAAATGACATTTATAATGTTACAAAACATTATTTCAAATAAATGCTGTTCTCGTGAACTTTCTATTTATTAAATAATAAAATAATTTTCCGTTTCCACACAAATATGAAGCAGCACAACTGTTTTCAACACTGATAATAGCCTAATCATAACTGTTTCTTGATCATCAGATCCTCATATTAGAGTGATTTCTGACGGGTCATGTGACGCTGAAGACTGGAGTAATGATGCTGAACATTCAGCTTTGATAACTTTATAGTTTATTTAATATTTCACTGTTTTTACTGTATTTTTGATCACATAAATGCAGTCTTGGTGAGCAGAAGCGTAGTGTGTTGTCGTAGTGACATAAGTCACATGGTATAGTTAACGCTCAGCTGATTGGCTCAAGTGAGATATGCGTACTGTATGTCACAACGGAATATCAAAACATGACGATTTTTATTAATTTAGCTTGAGTTGGACCAGTCCAATTAATGATCCTTCACAGAATAACGGTTGTAACTTTTTTTCTGGCCATCAGCTTTATTCCTTTTTTATCCAATGAGAATCCAGAATGCAGAGAAAGTCCGTTAATTCCCAGCGTCAGGCTTAATGAAACATATATTTGTTTGGTTTTGGGAGCCGTTTGGCTCGGGCAGTGTGTTATGAAGACAGAATAGACCGATCCTCAGTCAAAGCAAACATAAATAAACTTCCCTCCGCTTCATTTATCCGCATCAGTGTCGCAGTAACACCGTTGGGCTCCAGCCAGCAGAAGAACAGGAGTGAGGCGAGGTGAGCAGTCATTACTGTGTGTGTGTGTGTGTCGTGTTTAAATGTGTGTGAGATCGGATGAACTCTGTCCTGGTGGAGAGTAAACAACAGATGTGCTGGAAAATATAGCCGTCAGCGAGGATCTTTGAGTTCGCAAAACCCAAAAATGCCCAGGAAAGGTGCACTCGAATCAGCCCGTCTTTTCCTGGATGTTTCATACGTCCAGAAAAAAATATTTGTGAGGCAAAAAATCTTAGTAACACTTTACAATTAGTTCCCATTATTTAATATTATGCGTAAGATTGAAGCCCGCAGGAAGTCTTTGTTGCTGATGCTGATTGTTTTCATAAACCATACAGGTCAAAATTATAGGACTGTATGCGCTTATTTTTATTTAACTCTTTCAACCACATCACTCCAAGACTGTGTGTTTGTCAAAACAGTTAAAAATAACGGTTTGAACTTTCAACTTTTGGGACTTTTTTTTGGTCATTTTTAAAGCTGGGCTCCGGAGTCAGTTCCTCCATGGGGCGCTTGAGGTTGATTCGTGCCCAGGAAAGGAACACCCTGCCTGGATGCACTTTTCAGAAAATCAGCCTGTCTTTTCCTGGATGTTTCATAGTTTCAGAGCGCCACCACGGTGGAGATTGCTGTCATCATTTACTCATCTTCCTTCCTTCTTCCTCCCTTATAGGATAGACTAAATACGTAGGCCTACATAAATTGCAAACCAACAAATATATTTAGAAATTTTATTAAACGTTAAGTGTAATTTTTTCGATGTTAAAATACTTTTTCCTGTCTCCGCTAGTCAGCTTTATATGTTAGTTTCCCCAAAAACGGGGTTTTCAAAAGGTCCCTGACGCAGCAGTTCTGTCTCAACCAATGGCGTGATTTTGGGGGCGGGGCTTTCTATTTTCCAACCAATAACGGAGCTTTTTTTTTTTTAAATAAAAAAAAACGGCAGTTCTGTTTAAGAAATTACACACCGACCTCACCGTTAAGATCTTGGCAGCTGGTGTGGTGGACATTAAAAGTAAAAACTGCAGCTGCTTTTATGTCTCGTATTATGTCTGGCATAGGCTCTTTGTGTTTTAACAAGTCTCTGTAAAGCTGCTTTAAATCTGTTTTGTTAAAAGCGTTAAACGAAGGTGACTTGACTTCTGACCGTGATCTCTGCCTCAGCTTCTGTAAAACTGCCACATAACATTTCACAAGGTGTTTTTACACTACAAAGTTGAAATGATTTATGTTCATTCAGGCCTGTAAATGTAAAACAAGAGCTTTGATTTTTCTTTATTAAATACACTACTACACTATTCAAAAGTCTGGAGTCTTAAGATTCAATTAATACTTTTATTCAGAGCAGGGACACATTAAAATGATCAAAAGTGACAGTAAAGACATTAATAATGTTACAAAAAGATTTCTGGCTCAAATAAATGCTGTTCTTTTGGATTTGAAATCAATTTGCAGAAAAATATGAAGCAACACAACAGTTTTTTACATTAATAATAATGATTCTTGATCATCAGATATATATTAGAGTGGTTTGTGACGGATCATGTGACACTGAAGACTGGAGTAATGCTGTGTTGTGTGTGTGTGTAATGTTTCTGTAAGCATCTCATGCTCAGATTGTGAATTCGCTTCATGTTCGGTCTCTCTGTTATTTGTAGAGATATTCGGTTTGAAATATTTCAGTCTGTATCCGTTTGCTGGCGGTCTCTTGTGTTGAGATGACAGACAGACTCTGTTATACTCTGTCTTTCAGTGTGTAGAGTTTCCAGTGTGCTCTCAGAAGCCTAGTGTGTGTCATGCCTAGTGTGTGCCTAGTGTGTGTCAAGCCATGACACACACACACACACACATGTGAGAGTGAGCGTTCAGCTCAAGTGTGTGTGGTATTTCACGATGCTAAATGTCACTCAAATTCAGGCTGTGATAAATCAACTTTATTGTCCCACTGAAACCCTTCGAATGTTTCTGTAATTAACGATTACAGTAAAACTCCTGACAGCTCTTCATCAGGCGGACGAGCGAGTGACATCATCAACCACTTACTGATGAGGAAACTGGTCACATGACGCTATGACGCTAAATGTGCCGTTTCATTTACACTGAAACAATTTCACTCAGAAATTGCTAATAAATTTCACAAATAATTAGAAATACAATACAAAACATTTTATTCTTGTTCACAAAAAATCACGATACATTTCAGCAAAACTAGATATTTAATTATATATATTCAGTCTTCCAGATATTTGTTCTTGTTTTAAGTATAAGATTATAACTTTTTAAACTCGGAATTGCAAGTTTCCAACTTTTTTCCCGATATTTTTTATTATTATTATTTTGGTGACCAACGGTAAAATTTCAATTATAAAAGTAACTTGTAAATAATTCTTATTTTATTATATATTTAATGTTTGTATATATTAAATATATACGTAGTATATTTTAATTCAGAAACAATTAATAAATGTACTTTTATTTTGATCAATTAAAGTCAATTGGCTGTTGGCTAACATGTCGTATCAGTCCAACGCTTATATAAAAAAAAATATTAATAATAAATCAGTCACAGATTCCTTTATTCCAGGACATGCTATGAATGTTTTCACATGGATAAAGTATATTAATTATTCAGGATTTCCAGTATAGTCAAAAGTGTCATCATGAATAATCAATCATGAATATGAAGTTATGAATGGACTAAAGCCAGAGACGGGTAGAGGTCACGAGGTCAAGGCTGATTGCAAGTCAGTAAATGAGAATTGCTGCGTCGGCAAACAGAGTCTCGACCGATGAACATTAATGAGAGAGAGAGAGCGATCAATAACATCTTGATCCTGCGTGTTCATTTATATCCACACTCCATTAGGAGGACAAACAACAAACTGCTGTTCTTATAACAGGAAATAATGATCTCCTTCAGAGATCAGATTTATTGATCATAGACTATTTGTGACTATAAGTTTTAAGCATATTGGACAGAATCCGTAACATTACACCCGTTTCCCAGAATGACTAGCTGTCTACATCTTCACAAACTGGAGAATATTTGGGAAATATTGGGGAAAATCCAGCTTTTAATGTTGTTTATGTGTCTATGTGGTGTTTTTAATATGCTTTAACACACGTGTGTAAGTTGATAAGTGGACAGCATTTATTATTTTGTATAAATACCTATGCATGCATGTATTTAAGAATTATTTGCGCTTAAATTCTGTATATATATAATATATATAATCTATATTATATAAATATAAATATTTTATATATGAATAACACATTTTCTTAAATATATACATGCATATGTGTGTATTTATATATACAAAATAATTACAGCACACACAAATTTATTATGTAAACACATAACTTTTATTTTTGATGCGATTAATCGCAATTAATTTTTGCACACTCCTAGTTGTTATATACGGTAAAGATCTCATGTTACATTTAATGTAATTTTACTGTAAAAAACGTTAAATTTACAGTTTTCAAAAGTGAAAAAGAACAACTCATTGTTTACATGAAAAAATGTAAATTGACATTCCCACAATTGTCAATTGTGCACTTCACATTTTATGAATTTTTGTTGAAATAACTATATGGTTCCCCATAATTTTCTTGTTTTTTTTGTACATTAAGGTTTTATGTTACATTTAATGTTTATTGCATTTTTTTAATTTCATGTGTGTTGTCATGTTGCCGTTTAATGTGTGAATGACACATTCAGCTTCTTTATATCAGTATTAACCTTCTTATGGAAGAGCGGCTTGAGATGAGCTTTGATTGATCATGTGACTCATCACCCGTGTGATGATTGGTGGTTGTCAGTGTATTACAGTGGTACAATACAGATATCAATACTTCAATAGGTCGGTGAATTAACATTATCTGACAATTAAATACTGTTTATTGCTGTAATTTTTAAGTTAAGTCTGTAAAACCAATAACGCTGCTACCGTATTTTTGACGGTAAAGTCATGGCAACCACAGCTGCTGTTTTTTTACCGTAAAAAAATGGGGTTTTATTTTTTACATTGATGTCATTTTGGTGATCAAAGAGGACTTTTAAGGGACAAAATGATTGACTACAGGGAGACTTTCATTTGAAATCTTGAAATCCAGACTGGTTATTAAGAAAGTTTGATGTATCAGCATTCGGCTAACTAACTGAAGCCTCAATTATATTGTCAGAAATAAATGGTTCTCTGTATCTCGATCAGCCTTTCTGGGGTTTCTGTTGAAACAGAATGAGAAAGTGTCTGACTCAGACGTCCGGTTCGCTGACCCCAGCAGAAGCTCAATGGAGGAATTCTTCATTCACAGCGTCTCTCACAGCTCTTTTGTTGAATAATTCCTGGACTGGTTGTGTGTGTGTGTGTGTGTGAGGTCACAGTTGGAGGGATGGAGACCTTCTTTGAAGAATCGGACATTTCTATTTTTTGGGAGTGAGCATTTTTATTTATTTAACACATTTGTGTTACAGGTGAAACTCAAAGTTAGAATATGGTGCAAAAGTTCAGTAATTCAACTTAAAAGGTGAAACTAATATATTATATAGACTCATTACATGCAAAGTGAGATATTTCAAGCCTTTATTTGTTATAATTGTGATGATTATGGATTACAGTTTATGAAAATCCCAAAGTCAAATTAGAATATTGTGAAAAGGTTTTCATCATATCTGTAATCCATAATCATCAAAATAACAAATAAAGGTAATGCGTCTATATAATATATTAGTTTCACCTTTTAAGTTGAATTATAAATGAACTTTTGCACCATATTCTAATTTTTCACCTGTATATCAAAGTTCTGATGATTTCTAAGTATTCCAAAGGAAAATGTTTAATTCTGAAAAGAATGTTTTAACAAGTGCTGCATTTTCAAAAGAAAACCAAATGTAATAGATATTCTTTCGAAACACAGCGATTATTGAGATGTTAAATGAGAACATTTGGTTTAATCAGCAAATGTTCAGTTGAATCAGTTCATTTCATTTGAAAGTAACATTTCAAATCTCGCTTATGAGGATAAAATACATACATAAAAGTTTGGGGTTGGCAAGACGAGTCTCTTCTGCTCACCAAAGCTGCATTTATTTGATTAAAACAATCAAATATTATTTCAATGTAAAAAGCTGTTTTCTATCTGAATATATAGTAAAGTGTAATTTATTCCTGTGATCAAAGCTGTATTTTAATCATCATTACTCCAGTCTTCAGTGTCACATGATCCTTCACATGAACGTCTGCGAATTACATATTTATGGTATTTTTATGTCAAATGGGTATGTGCCTTGAGTTTCAAGTTCATGATTTCTTCATACATTTTTGGATCCATTGTTGGAATGCGCCAGCAAGAATAAAAATTACAGGAGACACTAATGTTGTGTGGTCATCTCCCCAATTTACAACACCATTTATTAATATGGTTAATTTATTCATTTAATTAGTGCCCTCTGAAATTGAATTAATTATGATTAGAATGTTATGTTGCACCCATAGTCTATATCTTGCATGTGAAAAACAATAATAGCAACATATGGTTTTATTCATATTTATTTAATTATTTTTATTTCATACAGGGAACAAAAGGTGTCAACTGAAAATGTTTTTCTCTTGTGACAATAATGTGAGGAACTGTGTATTTTGGTGACATCGTACTTATTGTTAATATATGTGTATATTGTTTACAAAGTTGTATATCATAAACCTGTCATCTCTGACGTTTGCAATCTTTAGAAATAATAATAAGACAATAATATGACATGAGGCATTGAGTTTGGAAGTCAACATGGACACATAAGGCAATACAAAAACTATGATCAAGTGCAAGATTAATTACATTTATTCACAGAAATATGATTGGAGTGCGAGAGCCATTTTGTGTAGCAAGACATTTAAATGTTGCGCCAACGCTTTTGGCCTTTTTCGCTTTCCGTACATCCAGCTGAGCTTCGTTGCAACTGCTACGCATGCGCTGTCAGGGGCAACGGGAATTCCGGTAGGGAACAGAGACGTCGGGGAAAACGCGGTGGTTAGCTGGTGAAACTGAGGACCCGGCTGGCGTCTTCCACCATGACTTTGCCTGAAATCCGTTTGGATTTTTTTGCTTTGCCCACCCGATCGACTCTTGTTTGGGTCCAGTGGCTGGTTTGGATGTGGGGCTCCCTGCTTTCCGTGTTCAGGCTCCTCACCTCCGCTGGCGCGGGCTGAATCAGCAGAATCTCCGGCCGCTTGCTCGGCTGAAAAAGCCCCAAATCCAGTTAACGTTAGGTTTGCCCTGGTGAAATGCTAGATCGCTAGCAAACATAACTTTCATCTTGAAGGACTTCTTCGAGTCGCGTGATCTGTGACTGGATTCCCTCTGTATAACGGAAACGTGGATTTCGGTGGGTGAGTCGAGTGCTTTTTGTGAACTTTTACCGTTTGACTGTTCGTACTTTAACTCCCCGAGGACGTCAGGTCGTGGAGGAGGACTGGCAACAGTCTATAAAACAAATTTTAAGTGTAAACAAACAGCTCGAACTCGCTGTATCCTTCCGAATCGCCACCTTTGAGGTGAATTTGTTTGAACTGATGTCCAGTACTGTGCGCACTCGTATATTAGCCACCCAAATACAACAAGGACTGACTTTTCTCATTTTTTGGCCGAGTTTGTGCCAATGTAAGACTGTCTCCTTATTGTAGGGGATTTTAACATTCACGTTTGCTGTCTTGAAAAGCCAATGGCAAGAGCCTTTTTAAATGTCATTGAGTGTTTTAATCTTGTACACAGTGTGTATCTGGCCCCACGCAGGAACGTGGGCACACTCTTGACCTGGTCTTAACCTATGGCTTAAAGGGTTAGTTCACCCAAAAATGAAAATTCTGTCAGTATTTACTCACCCTCATGTTGTTTCAACCCCGTAAGACCTTCGTTCATCTTCGGAACACAAATTAAGATATTTAAGATATTAAGATCGCTCCTGCATACAGTCCATAGGCTTCTTGAGGGACTGGCTCTTGCTGTCCCCGAAAAGTCATTAAAGACATCGTTAAAATAGTCCAAGTGACTACAGGGGCTCAATCTTAAGTTTATCAAACGACGAGAACACTTGTGCGCAAAAAAACAACAAAAATAACGACTTTATTTCAACTATACGTTTATTTCTCCCTCTGCGCGAGTCAGGTTACTTGTTTAATAGCGTAAGCTTCTGTTATTGTACGTCACACGCATCACACACACATGACCAGCGTCGGCCAATAGTGAGCCTACGTGTGACGTAGCTCTACGCAATCACACTACGTTAACTGACTTGCAGGCTCATGGAGAAGGAAGTGAATAGTTGAAATAAAGTCGTTATTTTTGTTGTTTTTTTGCACACAAAAGTGTTCTCGTCGTTTGATAAAGTTAAGATTGAGCCCCTGTAGTCACTTGGACTATTTTAACGATGTCTTTAATGACTTTTCGGGGACAGCAAGAGCCAGTACCTCAAGAAGCATTTGGACTGTATGCAGGAGCGATCTTAATATCTTAAATATCTTAATTTGTGTTCCGAAGATGAACGAAGGTCTTACGGGGTTGGAACAACATGAGGGTGAGTAAATACTGACAGAATTTTCATTTTTGGGTGAACTAACCCTTTAACTGTTTCTGATCTTGAAGTAGCCTATGTGATGCTTTTTATCTAATCATATATATAGGCTTTTTGTTGTAGGCTTTTTGAAATTTCCCTCTCTGGTGTCGTAGCTAAACCGTGTGGTCGGATAGTTAACCATTCCACTGCTGATCAGTTTTCCTCGGTTTTTAATTTAAATCATGTCTCTCGTTGTCGTAATACAACTGTTGAAGATCTGTGCGCTGGTTTCAATAGGTCACGGTAGCCCCCGTAAAAACCAGGCTGTCAAAACCAAGACCTGATCCTTGGCTGAATGATGTCACTGAAGGGCAGAAATAATGTGGAAGAGGGATAAACTCCAAGTATCATTTCAGATACTTAGAGAGAGTTGGTGGTGTTATCAAAAAATTGATCCTAAAATTTTTGTCTAAAATGATTTCTTTAAATGGTCACAATCCTAGAGTTCTTTTTAATACCCTCAAACCGGTTTTTAATGTTCCACATATTCAGTGCTTGGAAAACCCATCAAAAATGTGTGAGGAGTTTCTTCACTTTTGTATTACTGGTCCACCTTTGAGTGATCCTGGCATTTTTCTAACCTGTTCTGCTGTTTTGAACCAGTTTGAGCCTGTTAGCTTGCCTTTTTTCGAAAAAATTATTGGTAAAATGAAGATCACTGGCTCCCCCAATGATGTGATTCCTCCTCGTCTTTTTAAAGAGGTTTTTCCGACCGTGGCGTACTGTATTCTTGATATTGTTAATGTCAGTGGAGTCGTACCTCTGAGTTTTAAACATGCGGTTGTTCAACCCTTGTTAAAGAAACCTGGTCTGGACCAACTAGAGCTATCAAACTATCGGCCTATCTCTAAGCTCCCTTTGCTTTCCAAAATTTTGGAGAAAGTTGTTTATTTGCGGTTAAGCAGTTAAGTTTATTTTCCAGTCTGGGTTTAAGTCAGCCCACAGCACTGAGACAGCTCTGCTGAGGGTTTTTAATGACATTCTTCTGGCCTCAGACTCTGGTGATACCGTTGCTCTGCTGCTACTGGACCTTACGGCTGCGTTTGATACGGTCGACCACAGAATTTTATTGTCTCGGCTGGAGAACTACGCGGGTCGGCCTTAGCCTGGATTATGTCCTATTTGGAAGGCAGAAGTTCTTCAGTTCAGGTTAGTGATGCTATGTCCTCTTCGGCTCCTTTGGTGTGCGGAGTTCCTCAAGGGTCTGTCCTTGGGCCGCTACTTTTTTCAATATACATGCTGCCTCTTGGGTCAATCCTTAGTTACAACGTCTCGTTCCATTTTTATGCTAACGACTGCCAAATATATATGCCGGGCGCTAAGTCAGTCAAAAATTCTTTTAGGCCATGTCCACACTAATACGTTTTCGTTTGAAAACGTATATTTTTCTCTCCGTTTTGGCCTTCTGTCCACACTGAGACGGCGTTTTAAGTCAACAAAAACGTATCGTTTGGAAAACACTCTCCAAAGTGGATAAATTTGAAAACGCCGTTTTCGCGTTGTAGTGTGGACCGTGAAACCGGAGGTATTTCAAAACGATGACGTAAGTTTAGTCATGTGATCCATGTAGTACCAATAGATATTCATGTTTATCAGTATTGTGCCTGTTATGTGTTATTCATTTTTACACTGTTGCTAAAATATGTTACTTTCTATGTTACTTAATATGTGCTATTCTTCATAGCTCAGTACTGCAAAGATGACAGATAATGTACTTACATTTGCTGTCCTGCGGCAAAACAGACCTGCTGTCCTTGCGTTTTAGACCAAACATATGCTGACTGAATGCGACCTGGACGCATCAGTGATGGTGAGATATTTTGCTAAATAAAATTAGCCTGTTATTGTGCGATAACATTATTATTTATTTCCCCATCTGTATCATCTCAGTAAGCTTTTGTGAAGTTTCACGCATGCGCAGTAAAGTGAATTTAGAAGTTTCTCATCCACACTGAAACGTCGGAAAACGGCTGAAAACGCTAGTGTGGACGGAGAGCGTTTTTAAACGAAAACCCCGTTTTCAAATGTATCCGGATTAATGTGGACGAAGCCTTAGAGTGTCTGAATGACATGAAAGCATGGTTGGCTATGATTTTTTTGTATTTAAATGAGAGTAAAACTGAGTTGTTTTATGTGCTCCCAGTGTTGATCTGGGTTGTCTAATCCAGTCATTCCCAAAGTCGGGGTCCCGACCCACACGTGGGTCGCGGGAGATTTTGTCTGGGTCGCCAAGTCGAGCACTATTTTTCAGTGTGTTGTAGGCTACTCTCTAGATATGGGCTATTCAATTGGCGGCCCGCGGGCCAAGTGCGGCCCGCCAATCATCTCCATACGGCCGAGGGCACCCCAACCTCCCTCTCCTCCTATTTTCTGGTGGTGCCGCGCGGCTAAATTTGGTTAGATATGCGCGTGGACGCAGTGGCGCGTGCAGCTGGATGACTATACGCACGCACTGTGTGTGTACCATGAGCACTCCGACTGACCTGAGAGAAAAGTTTACAGTCCGAATATTTCAGCAGTTTTTATGTGTGTCCCGTATTTCTGTCGACTGAACCAGCGATAATAATCATTCGTTGGTTTGATTATTTCCTTTCCATGAATTGGCCATTGTCCAAACGCGCGTGCATAACGGTCTGAAACGATTCGGATTTGTTCACCTGAAGCGGTTTCTCGGTAAGTAACAACAAATAGAGAACAAAATAGCGCTGGTTTCAGTCGTTTCACTAGTTTACTTTGAACTAGGCAGCACGGCCCAGTGGATAACGAAACGCAAAGCTTAAAGGAGTTGCGTTTACTCCCGGTCCCGGACACTATTATTAAACAACGTTGCGCGACATCCTTTAAGAAGCGTCGGACACGTACTCCTCTCTCTTACAAACCACACATCACTCAATGATTTTAACTAGTTTTAAATCGGATGAAACAGTCTTAACATTCCCGACACTACTGATGAGAAAAATAGAAGAAACATGAATAAAGTTAGAAGACTAAATGCCCTAATCACCCCCCTTACAAACATTTACCATGTAATAGCCTGAATGTAATAATTTACCATGGTTTGGGCATAAATGTGGAATATTTATATTGAATGCTATGTTATAGTCATTTATATTGCCTTAGATTTATTAGGGGGGTAGAGGAATATGTATTTAATCGTGTGTGTAGTTTTTTTTTTTTTTTGTGCCTGTTTAGGCATTTTTTATGCAGTGGTAGTGAGCCATGCATGGTTACAAAGTCTCAGTGTCAGAATATTTTAATTTAAGCCTATAATAATTATTATAGTAAATTATGTACACTGTAACTATGAGAATATGAAAACAATGAGATGCCCTGTCAACTTTTACTTTCTCATTTCACCTCTGCATATTGTCAACAACAGGTTAAACAAAAAAAGTGCTTTGTCAAATATCTGTATCTCTTTTAAATAGTTAACTGGAAGCTTAAAAAATGACCTTAAAAAATGGTCATACATATTTTGTTAATGCATAAATTCTCTTCGTGATATATGAACTATATGGGCCTAATGTTTTTTGGGTCACAAGGATTTATCGACTTTAAAATGTGGGTCGCCAGAAAAAAAGTTTGGGAAACACTGGTCTAATCCGTGATCGTAGCCCTGTGGTTACAAATCTGGGAGTCAAGTTGGACGGTAGTTTAAAGCTTGATGCACAGATTAATGCAGTGGTGAAGAACAGTTTCTTCCGGTTAAGGCGATTGGCTAAAGTAAAACCGATTTTATCTCGACATGATTTCGAAATATCAATCCATGCTTTTAGCACCACTCGTCTAGATTATTGTAATGCACTTTATTGTGGTCTTGTTGGCAAATCACTTATGGCACGATTACAGCTAGTACGAAATGCAGCTGCTCGCCTTTAAACTGGAACTGGAAAGTTTGGCCATATCTCACCCATTCTCCAATCCCTCCACTGGCTCCCTGTGCACGTTCGTATTGATTTTAAAATTCTTTTATTTGTTTTTAAATGCATGGCCTGGCCCCTCAGTACCTGTCTGATTTGCTTGTGCCCTACACCCTCATTCGTTCGCTCCGGTCGACTAATCAGGCACTGCTGGTCGTCCCCAAGACGAAACGTAAACTTAGAGGTGACCGTGCGTTTGCTACCTTTGGACATCAGATTGGCTGAGTCTCTTCCTGTTTTAAAATCTCGTCTTAAAACTTATTTATTTTCTTTGGCTTTTAATGCAGTTTGAGCCCGACTGATAAAGGATTTTGAATGCCGATACCGATACAAATATTTTTTGGTTTTAAAATCCGATATTCCGATATATCGGCCGATATTTAAAAAAAAAAAAAATTTCAGAAACGTGCAACAAAACAGTAACAGATTTCCCTAACATTAGTTATTTGTAGTTTTTTATGAATATTATTGTATATTAAAATAATATGATAATGCATTTTAAAAAGAAACTTGTTTCTTTCATTGTCACAACAGAACAGACGGATGATAGTGGCATTAGCTAGCTTTGTGGTTAGCTAGTCTATGATGAGCCATAATTTAGCAATGGATAACGTCATACTGCAAATTGTAAAAATATACATTTTCAATATAACAGGCCAAGGAGAGATGATCCGTCTCATTGCTATAACTGTCACGCGCTATTAAAGAAATACTTCAGTCACATTGTCAAAAGTTAAAAGGACAGTCAGTCGACTACACCATAACAACGTTGCGTAACTATTACTAGCTATTTTCGCTTCACTCTCGGCTTATTTAACAGCTGCAAAACTATTAATTTATCGGCCATTATAACTGCCGATACCGATAGATTGTATTGGCCTGCCGATATATCGGTCCGGCTCTAGTTGACTTTTCAGTTTTGTATTACTGTTTACTGTTATTGTTTTATTATTTCTTTGTTGTGCCTTTGTTGTATGTTATTGTTAGATTGTGTTCAGCACTTTGGTCAACAGCGTTGTTTTTAAGGTGCTTTATAAATAAAAGATTGATTGATTGATTGATTGATTGATTGATAGAAACTGACTAAAGAAACCAAATCAGTGTTTTTGGTGTGGCGTGTAAAATAAATGAAAATAAAATGGACCGGTGCATTAAGCATACGCTTCAGCCGACTCTCTCTCGGTCAAGCAACTATTTTCTTTAAAAAAAAACAACAACAAATCTGCAGAATAAATAACACACACATACACGCACACAAAAAGGCCATTTCACGGTAGCAGGATTTACAATCTCCTGAGACAATTAGTGATTGTGACAGGTGAGGATCTATCTCTGCCGCTGCTGATGTCACATTTCATTTCTCAGATGATGAGAGATTTCGATTGAGCAGAACAGCGAGAAATCAGGATGAATAAAAGATGCTCGATTCCAGCAAAGTCACACAACAGTGATTCCACAATGAACCACATACACACAAAGCTTTCACAGGTTAGTGTTCATAATCCATGATTATTCAAAACAAGCCACTGATTCTTCAGAAATGGGTGAATTTAACACTGATAATAATCATAAATGTTTATTGTGCTTCAAATCATCATATCTGAGTGATTTCTGAAGGATCATGTGACACTGAAGACTGAAGATCACAGGAATAAATTAAAACATAGAAAACAGCTGTTTTACATTGCAACAATATTTCACTATTTTTGATGTTGCGCAGAAGAAATTTCCACTTTTGTTTTTGCTCTGTTTTTCTGAATTAATGAGTTTATTATCTCAGAATTACTAGATAATTTTTCATGGAAAAAAATGTTTTGCTCTGTTTTTCTGAATAAACAAGTTAATTATCTCAAAATTACAAGAATTTTCATGGAAAAGTTTTTGCTGTTTTTTCCGAATTAACGAGTTTATTATCTCAGAATTACTAGATAATTTTTCATGAAAAAAGTTTTTGCTCTGTTTTTCTGAATTAACGAGTTTATTATCTCAGAATTACAATAATTTTTCATGGAAAAAAAATGTTTTGCTCTGTTTTTTCTGAATTAACGATTTAATTATCTCAGATTTACGAGATGTTTTTTCATGAAAAAAAGTTTTAGCTCAGGTTTTTTTAGGAGTAACTCATTAATTAATAAAAACAGTGAATTTTTTTTTTCAAGAAAAGTAAATCTCATAATTCTGAGATAATAAACTCGTTAATTCCGAAAAACAGAGCAAAAACTTTTTTTCATAAAAAAATATCTGGTAATTCTGAGATAATTAACTCATTAATTCAGAAAAACAGAGTAGATTTTGTTTCCTCAAGTGAATGCAACACGCTTCCGTAGAAAACATCGACACAACTAAAACAAATGAATGAATGCTTAATGGAGGTTTATTCAGTTTATTGGGATAACGAGTGGTAAAGACATGATTTTGATCAAGAGAAAATCAAATGAATTGGTGCTTTTGTGTGAAGGATATATAGTGTTTTAAGAGTAATGGCAGGTGCGATTGCAGTCTATATCTTTATCCGCAGACTCGCTCTCTCCAGGCTTAAAGCGCAGCAATAATGGAAGGGGAAAGCAAGAATTGATCCGTGTTAAAAGCGACCGCTCCATTTGTCAGAGCGGGAAAGAGCAGTCGGTTCTGGAAAAGCTCCAGAGGACATTAAGAGCAAGAACAGGTCCGACCGTGACAGAAAATACATCATTAGCTCGACGTCTGCGTCTCTGAGCCATTAGAAACAGTGGTTTCCAGAAGAGATCCCGCTGTAACACTGAGCCAAAGACATTAACACTGATGCTTAACACGTCACACCGGCTCTGAACACTGTGTTTAACGCTAAATGGAGTCATTAAAGGGTTAATTCACCCAAAACTTTACTCATTTACACCTCATGCTGTTCCAAACTCATGAGACGTTCTCTCTTTTGTGGGACTGAAGTGGAGATGAATGTCGGGGCTTTTCTTTTAATGAAGATAAATGGCGGCCCAGAAAAGCGTCATAAAAGTAGTACGACTTGTGTGAGGATGCTTCTTAACCCTGTAAAGCCTTACATATAAAATAACAGTCATAATACTATAGTACTTTCATCAAATACATAAATAATCTTTAAAAAAATGTTTTGTTGTTGAGTAGATTTGCTAAATCAGAGAATAATATGGAGAAAAAAGTGTTATATTTTATTCAGAGGCTCAAACGGACCAAAAATATGTAATTTGGTGCAGATGCTGATATTTATATGGGCTTAAATTCGATCTATAAAACAGTATAGCAGATACTATCATAAATGCATATTAATAACAATATCTGCCAATATTATGTCTTAATAAGATGATGTTTAAATGTCAAAGCTCTAGTTTTAAAACATAATGCAATGATGATGGAATGAAGCAGGAGAGCCTGAAACTACATCAAGACTTTTTAATGGTATAATATGGGCTTTTTTAAAACTTTCCTGCAGCGTTTCGCAACATTTACATACAATATTTGTACTGCTTTTTCATCAGTACCTTATTTTATTAAAAAAAGAGACAGAGATGCACATTTTCTCAGAGATGCAAATATAAATGCAAAAGAGGAGAAGAGACTTGAAAAGTGTCCAAACACTGAAAATATTTCCCTCATTTCTCCACAAACTCCCTCGTGGCTTTTATATTAACTCCAATATTTAGCCAGTATTTAAAGAAACATGCAGGAATTAGCAGTTGCCATTTCAAATGCAATATCTGAGCAATTTGTGGGATATTTTTGGGGAGCACTTAACATCTGTGAAACACTCATTAAATGTTGGAATTATTTACAACAGCAATAACAATAATAATGTGTACGAATAATTAAGAGAAGCAAGTGCTTATTTTGAGTTACTCTGCTCATGTAATCTTGTTAAAGGAATTAATCAATAAATTGAGCGCTAAAGTAATTGCTCTGCGTCGTGAGCGCTGTAATGCGAATGGATTGGAGATAGCACATCTAATCATAAGAGAGGCGTTTATGAAATAGAAACTCAATATTTTTTGGCACATTGTCTCTGAAGACTTGGTACCTTCATCTTGGGCGGGACGCCCGGAAAACTAAAGAGTCAAACTGTGCCACATTAAATCTCTGATAACGGCTGCTGTAAATCCACACGGGCTTTTATTAGATGATTATATGACGGATCGATCTTGTTGATCAACTGGTTTTCTTCTTACATTTTCCCCTAGATATTGTGTCCGCGAAATACTAGCCTTTTTGAGCACCTCACATTTCAACTTTTCAATCATTTTCATTAAATAATGATTTTATACTTCTATGTTTTAATTAAATGAGGCGTGCATATATGATAAAACACCAGCCCAGGGTGATTATAGTTAACTGATAAATGAAGATTTGTATATGCCCGATGAAGGTCGTGAGACCGAAACGTTGCTAATAAAACATTTTCACATTACTTGCAAGTTCACTCGGAAGTTAATTTGTTTATTTTTTTTATTTTAATTAAACATTTTATTTTAGCTAGGTGTCAACACAACATTTCTCATTTTCATGTACTTTAAATTGGTGTATTAAAACGACTAAAAATGTAAAACCTAACTAAAATTAAAATGAAAACAAAATATAAAATAAATATTAGGAAAACTATAATAGCATATTAATCTCAATACTAAAATAACACGGATACTAGCAAGACCGTTTATCCAATCAATGGAATATTGGGAAAGTGTTTGGGAAACCTGTTTGGAAACAATAAAGTAATCAAAAGTAGAGTTTGCTGAGACAAACATCATTGCGGCACTGTAAAAACTAAATCCAAATTGTAAATTATAAGATTACGTTTTTTGTTTCTTCCAAAAGCTCTACATTTAACAGTATTTTACCCTAAAATCACACAAAATGAATGTATGTAGTAGGGGAATTTACCAATTAACAGGTTTTTACGGTAGAATTTTTACAGTCTCACGGTATTAAAATGATTTTATTTTTTTAATTTACAGTGGGGTTTTGATTTGATTTCACAGATTCTTTTGATTTGGATCAAGTGAAGAGAGCAGCCTGAATTATTCTCCACACCGTGTGCATCTTCTTCTGTTGTGCTTTATTGATTTAACACCGAGCCCAAGTTCACTAGCGGCGTCATGTGACCAGCAGGCCTCAGGTATTGATCTACTGTTCTTTTAGCTGTAAATGTCAATCGATCTGATCTTGTGGGAGAATCTGATAAACTGGCGACTCTGTCTAGTTTGGCATTCTTGCCCTCGTCTGAGCAGCATAAACACCGCCACGGATGATGAAAATGATGTCAAACTGTATTATGAATAAAATATGTTATTTAACCGACTCCGGGAGGAGAACGCATTCAATATTTAGGGATTCAAATTCTTTTGGAGAAGCGGCTTGGCAGGCGACCAGAGGCTCTTCAGTGCCAGCGAACTCAAAGATCACCATCAGCTCATGGTATCTGTGATGTCATTTCCTCCTCTGAATGAACATGAACAGGTAAAATACACGTATAGACTAAATCATGTGTCCCAGAACACAAACTAATCCAAATACACAACATAGATCTAATGATAAAATGTTTTAGTGGGACAGAATGGCCTAGACATCACGAAGTTTCTTAAATCATGGATTTTTGAAAATGACTGTTCATATGGTGTGGAATATAGCTCTAAGGGAATGAAAACATCCTGCAAAGATTTATATCTGAAAGTGCACCGTATATAAAGTTATTGTCTTTCAAAAGTGAGAGTCGACTCTGAGTCTATGAAATGAATTGTTTTTGAAACGAGTCATTAGCTGGTTCGTCGTGACACTGCGCGCGCAGACGGAAGCGTAAACTTGAAGTCTACACACATTCAAATACTTCATCATAGCATCATGTCGAGAAGACGCTGTGTTCTACAATGCAAAGATAGTTCAGCCACTTTTTCATTTACCAGGGACGAGCATGTGAAGAATCGGTGCTTAGAGTTCATGTTAGCAAGTATAGCCCGATTGTGTTCATCATTTTAATTACGAATCATTCAAAAACATAAATGAATTCAAATGTGGATTCGCAAGCGGTTGTTCCTGAAGGAGGGCTCAGTAACTTACTTACCCAGTGTATATGGATCAGCTTCCTCCTTCGAATCACAACCTGTAAGTATTAATAATAATTGTTGGTTTTGATGGGTTTTGAACGGTTTTGTAGCGTCGGAGGGAAGGCGCGAGGAGGGAAGGCGTAATAAGTATATGTGTGTGTGTGAGTTATGCTCAGCGCAGCTTCTAGGTCTCCAATGTCAATTTTTTTTTTAAATATGTGAAATGTTTGTCACTGTTATTGGAGTTGTCATAAAGAATAGATCGTCTAGTAGTACTGCAGTGCTTTATCAATATGTTTATGCGTTATGCTAACAAACAATAACTGACTGGGTCTGTCATCTGACCAATCACCGCCGATTAGCGTCACGCAAAGGAGTGGTTTGGAAAAATGAGTTGTCATACGAATCATTTGGGAGTCGGTGAGCAAATCAGTTAAAAATAAATGCATATTATAAGACGAATAAAGTGTTTTTTATCCTTGCATGCATGTTAAACGGTTTTTGGGAGCGAAGGGGCGTCGTCCATCTTTTTTACAGTAAACTAAAAAAAACAAACGCATCTTTTTCTCTCCATTTTGGCTTTCCGTCTGTCCACACTGTGACAGCGTTTTTATTAATGAAAACTAAGGCCTTGTTCATGGTTATTTAGAAAAACAGAGACATTGACAGAACACAGAACTTGCACCTGCGTCAAAAGTGCGACCGTGCGAATCGATTTGTTCGATAGGCTAACGTGGGCTTGAGCTTCTCGTTACACTGCCACCTACAGGTTCGGCATGCTCTTGACGGCATGTTTACCAGGGTTCGTGTAAACGAACACTTTCCTGAAAACTGACGGTGTGCACGATGTTATTTTTGAAAATAACTCAATTTTGAATTTAGCGAATTTAGTGAAAACGCCAGTATGGACGGAGAGTGCTTTAAATGAAAACGCCATTTTCAGATGTATCCGAATTAATGTAGACGTAGCCTAAAGTGTGTGAAACACAAGAGCTGTACGATTGTGTGTGTGTGTTTACTCTTTCATGGCTTTTAGGTCACGGCTGTTAGGCCATCTAAATGTTAATGTTCTTTAAAAGTTGACTAAATTAACTTTCAGTAGCCAACAACCCACTTTAAGGTGTCTTTTTAATCTGAGGGTTCGTTTACTGGTGTGTGTGTGTGTGTGTGTCCTTGAAAAGATGCATTGGCTGGCTAAGATTGGTGTATATCTCAGCACTGGATAAATTGGAAATGATCCAAGGGAAATTGAATTTGCAGGCAGAATGAAGGGGCAGGTGAGGGGAAAGCCAGAGCTCCCATAATGCATCACTCCTGCTGCAGTAGCCATCGCTAATGCAAAACATTTGCTTCAAGGGACTATAGGAGCGAGTCCAGATGATATATCGAGTTTACCGTGACATTAAAGTATGGCGACGTGCTTCAGTGGGCCATTAGACTCATCCGATCATCTCAGCCTCGTCATGTGAAGGTGAGGATGGTATTTTATAAAGTCACTTCTGGATTTGTTCTTCTTTGAAAGATACACATTCAAGGTCAGCGCTCAAAGCATTTCATTCACATTGTTATAAGGCTCAGAGACACGCTGGTGACAGACATAACTGAGGCCAGGACTGATAATGTCTGTCTTCTCTCGGTCAGCTTTGCTTTCTGCCATTGATGGACGTCAGTTTCTGGCATAATCGTCGTATTAACGCTTTTCTTTTTTATGTAAAAAGGCTGCATTAAAAAAAAAAGTAAACTAAATAAATAAAAATGTACCATACATTTAGAATTTTTGCTTAAATGCTATATATATATATTTCCAAATATACATACAATATATGATGGTATAAAGGTATTTTATTATTATCATTAAAGTGTAAAATAATTGCATTTAATTCAAATATAGTCCATAAAATTACATTTAACAGTATTACTGGAGTTAATAATAGTTAAAAAAAAATTGTTCATTCAAAATATGACCATAATCAGGGGTGCAAAGTAATTATACTTCATTAAAATAGAGTGCATAAATAAATAAAAATAATAGGTTTTTGTTATCAGCTTCTACAAACTGAGCAGGTTATTACAGCTAATTTTGTATTCGAGTTAATATATTATTACATATTAAAAAAAAATGTATCTGTCACAATCAGAATTGTATTGCATTAAAATAAAAAATTGTTAATTTCATGAATACATATTGCAAAATTAAATTGAAAATAAAATATTTAAGCAAATGATTTCTGTTTTCTACAAAGCGAGCATTATTGTATCTTAATTCAATGATGTTATTGGAGTTATTATATTATCTTAACCAAAACCATGTCCATAGTTGAACATTGCGAATACACACATTCTATAAACTAAGAGTGTGAAAGGTGTGTTTACAGTGCGTTTGACTTCCACAGGTCCAGAAGTGCTCGTAGCTGAACACAAATGTGTTGCGAACGCCGACTCTACACACTCTTCATTAGTGAAGTAAACGAGCAAAGCACTGGTGGATCCTGAAGCACATCACAGATCTGAGATCGGTAACTGAGTCAGCACTTCATCTGAATCCCAAAAGCCCATCAAACTCACGTCCTATAGGTGTGTGTAATCTAGGTCGACTCTTGCCTGAGAGTGTGTGAGTGTTTTCTGCTGACGGAGACTGAACAGGACTCTGCCTCGGGTCACAAACGCTAATAATAAAAATAAATAATTAAATCAATAAATATTCCAACTAGGGATTGATTCCTCTTTCTTATCAGCTTTTTCAAAACAAAATATTCCAGCTCAATTAAATGCTGTTACTGCATGGAGTTTATATATTGAATAATGAAAGAATATATTGCATTTGTATATTCTACATTATTTTCTGACCGTCAGTGATGCTCTGGCTTAGGCCTAATCTTGTTTTCATACCAACAACAACAGTATGCACTCACTAAAGGGTTATTACTGTGTTTGACCTGCTTTCACCTTCAGAACTGCTTTAATTCTACGTGGCATTGATTCAACAAGGTGCTGAAAGCATTATTTACAGATGTTGGCCCATATTGATAGGATAGCATCTTGCTGTTGATGGAGATTTGTGGGATGCACATCCAGGGCACGAAGCGTTCCTGAATCCCGGATCCCGAGCGGGTGTTTGGGATGAAGCCAGTCTGGACACACTCTCTCCATCGGCTTCAAACAACACACACATTCAGCCAACTTTACACAATTTCATCAGTTTATTTATTTTCTTAAAATTATTTTCACATCCTGACATGATGCCATAAGAAATAAAAAAATGTAATTTCAGCTTGTTATTATTTTAAGATTTTCTAATTAACTGGCTGGCATGGGGCAGGTGAGAAACAAATAATAAAAATATTTTTTTTTTTTAATAAAATAATATATATATGTTCAACTTGTTATTGTTGTAGGTTCTTCTAATAAATTTTTACAAATATTGTCTGCTGACATGGTGCCAGTAATAAATAAATAATAATAGTAATAAGAATAATAAATAAATGTTCAGCTAGTTATTCTCTTAGGTTTTTCTAAATAACTTCAACAAATACTGGCTGCTGACACGGTACCAGTGAGAAATAAAATGTAATATATATATATATATATATATATATATATATATATATATATATATATATATATGTATATATAACCAATAAACATCTGATTATGGATCAGGAGCATTCAAATGTTCATCCAGATCCAGGTCTAGTTTATACTAGATTAGTCTATGATTTTGAGATCGCATATATAATAATAAGTCTTACAAAATTAAACATACAGTCACATAATGATATTGAGAATTTGAGGAAAAGTGTTCAACTGTCATGTGAAAAATGTCACAAAACAAAACTTAATGGCACAATTAAAATGATTTCAATGAGATCAGACGACATCTCCTGCTGGGTAACCCATCAGAGTCAGGTGTGTGAAGAGAGAAACATCTCAATCGTACTCAGAGAAACGAAAGCGATCGATTCCTACGTCCTCTGGAGTTTCACACTCAATCACAGCTGAAGATGTCCAGCGTGTGTCCACACACAGCTTTAAAAGTGCAGCGTGAAGAATCCGAAACACGAGTTCGCCAGAATGACCCGAGTGTGAGTGAGCTTGATGGATTCAGGCCTTTGAGATGAGCAGCATTTCCTGATAATGATTGACAGCTGCGAGGAGACCTGGGTTGCTAGGCAACAGCATGTGGAACAGACAGGTGTGTGTCAATCTGGCCAGAACCAACAGAGAAAGTGGCATTTCCCCGGAGACGGAGGAGAGAAACAGAAGGACGGAGGTCTTTTCTTCACAGGAACTGCTGACAGGTGTGTGTTTTATAGGTGTGTGTTTTTGACAGGTGTGTTTCACAGGTGTGTTTCTCAGGTGTGTTTCACAGGTGTGTTTTATTGACAGGTGTGTTTTACAGGTGTGTTTCACAGGTGTGTTTTATTGACAGGTGTGTTTCACAAGTGTGTTTTATTGACAGGTGTGTTTTACAGGTGTGTTTCACAGGTGTGTTTTACAGGTGTGTTTTATTGACAGGTGTGTTTTACAGGTGTGTTTCACAGGTGTGTTTTATTGACAGGTGTGTTTCACAGGTGTGTTTTATTGACAGGTGTGTTTTATTGACAGGTGTGTTTCACAGGTGTGTTTTTTTGACAGGTGTCTTTCACAGGTGTGTTTCACAAGTGTGTTTCACAGGTGTGTTTCACAGGTGTGTTTTATTGACAGGTGTGTTTTTTTGACAGGTGTGTTTTTTTGACAGGTGTGTTTTACAGTTGTGTTTCACAGATGTGTTTCACAGGTGTGTTTCACAGGTGTGTTTCACAAGTGTGTTTCACAGGTGTGTTTCACAGGTGTGTTTTATTGACAGGTGTGTTTCACAGGTGTGTTTCACAGGTGTGTTTTATTGACAGGTGTGTTTCACAGGTGTGTTTTTTTGACAGGTGTGTTTTATTGACAGGTGTGTTTTATTGACAGGTGTGTTTAACCGGTGTGTTTCACAGGTGTGTTTCACAAGTGTGTTTCACAGGTGTGTTTCACAGTTGTGTTTCACAGGTGTGTTTCACAGGTGTGTTTTATTGACAGGTGTGTTTCACAGGTGTGTTTCACAGGTGTGTTTTATTGACAGGTGTGTTTCACAGTTGTGTTTAACCGGTGTGTTTCACAGGTGTGTTTCACAAGTGTATTTCACAGGTGTGTTTTATTGACAGGTGTGTTTCACAAGTGTGTTTCACAGGTGTGTTTTATTGACAGGTGTGTTTCACAGGTGTGTTTTTTGACAGGTGTGTTTTATTGACAGGTGTGTTTTATTGACAGGTGTGTTTAACCGGTGTGTTTCACAGGTGTGTTTCACAAGTGTGTTTCACAGGTGTGTTTCACAGGTGTGTTTCACAGGTGTGTTTTATTGACAGGTGTGTTTCACAGGTGTGTTTAACCGGTGTGTTTCACAAGTGTGTTTCACAGGTGTGTTTCACAGGTGTGTTTTATTGACAGGTGTGTTTCACAGGTGTGTTTTATTGACAGGTGTGTTTCACAGGTGTGTTTTATTGACAGGTGTGTTTCACAGGTGTGTTTCACAGGTGTGTTTTATTGACAGGTGTCTTTCACAGGTGTGTTTTTTTTGACAGGTGTGTTTCACAGGTGTGTTTTTTTGACAGGTGTGTTTTTTTGACAGGTGTGTTTTACAGTTGTGTTTCACAAGTGTGTTTCACAGGTGTGTTTTACAGGTGTGTTTTTTTGACAGGTGTGTTTTTTTGACAGGTGTGTTTTACAGGTGTGTTTCACAAGTGTGTTTCACAGGTGTGTTTCACAAGTGTGTTTTACAAGTGTGTTTCACAGGTGTGTTTCACAGGTGTGTTTTATTGACAGGTGTGTTTCACAGTTGTGTTTCACAAGTGTGTTTTACAGGTGTGTTTTTTTTGACAGGTGTGTTTCACAAGTGTGTTTTACAGGTGTGTTTCACAGGTGTCTTTCACAGGTGTGTTTTATTGACAGGTGTGTTTCACAGGTGTGTGTTTTTTTGACAGGTGTGTTTCACAGTTGTGTTTCACAAGTGTTTTTTACAGGTGTGTTTTTTTGACAGGTGTGTTTCACAAGTGTGTTTTACAGGTGTGTTTCACAAGTGTGTTGTACAGGTGTGTTTTACAGGTGTGTTTCACAAGTGTGTTTCACAGGTGTGTTTTACAGGTGTGTTTCACAGGTGTGTTGTACAGGTGTGTTTTACAAGTGTGTTTCACAGATGTGTTTTACAGGTGTGTTTCACAGGTGTGTTGTACAGGTGTGTTTTACAAGTGTGTTTTACAGGTGTGTTTTACAGGTGTGTTTCACAGGTGTGTTTCACAGGTGTGTTGTACAGGTGTGTTGTACAGGTGTGTTTTACAGGTGTGTTTCACAAGTGTGTTTCACAAGTGTTTTTTACAGGTGTGTTTTTTTTGACAGGTGTGTTTCACAGTTGTGTTTCACAAGTGTGTTTTACAGGTGTTTTTTTGACAGGTGTGTTTTACAGGTGTGTTTCACAGGTGTCTTTCACAGGTGTGTTTTATTGACAGGTGTGTTTCACAGGTGTGTTTTTTTGACAGGTGTGTTTCACAAGTGTGTTTTACAGGTGTGTTTCACAGGTGTGTTGTACAGGTGTGTTTTACAGGTGTGTTTCACAAGTGTGTTTCACAGGTGTGTTTTACAGGTGTGTTTTACAGTTGTGTTTCACAGGTGTGTTGTACAGGTGTGTTTTACAGGTGTGTTTCACAAGTGTGTTTCACAGGTGTGTTTTACAGGTGTGTTTCACAGGTGTGTTGTACAGGTGTGTTGTACAGGTGTGTTTTACAGGTGTGTTTCACAAGTGTGTTTCACAAGTGTTTTTTACAGGTGTGTTTTTTTGACAGGTGTGTTTCACAAGTGTGTTTTACAGGTGTTTTTTTGACAGGTGTGTTTCACAGGTGTGTTTTTTTGACAGGTGTGTTTCACAGTTGTGTTTCACAAGTGTGTTTTACAGGTGTTTTTTTGACAGGTGTGTTTCACAGGTGTGTTTTATTGACAGGTGTGTTTCACAGGTGTGTTTTTTTTTGACAGGTGTGTTTCACAGTTGTGTTTCACAAGTGTTTTTTACAGGTGTGTTTTTTTGACAGGTGTGTTTCACAAGTGTGTTTTACAGGTGTGTTTCACAGGTGTGTTGTACAGGTGTGTTTTACAGGTGTGTTTCACAAGTGTGTTTCACAGGTGTGTTTTACAGGTGTGTTTCACAGGTGTGTTTCACAGGTGTGTTGTACAGGTGTGTTTTACAGGTGTGTTTCACAAGTGTGTTTCACAAGTGTGTTTCACAGGTGTGTTTTACAGGTGTGTTTTTTTGACAGGTGTGTTTCACAGGTGTGTTTTACAGGTGTGTTTCACAGGTGTGTTTCACAGGTGTGTTTCACAGGTGTGTTTCACAGGTGTGTTTTATTGACAGGTGTGTTTCACAGGTGTGTTTTACAGGTGTGTTATACAGGTGTGTTTTACAGGTGTGTTTTACAGGTGTGTTTCACAAGTGTGTTTCACAAGTGTGGTTTACAGGTGTGTTTTACAGGTGTGTTTCACAGGTGTGTTTCACTATATACAGTATATGCATGTGTTGTGTAATTATGCATATATATTTCTATTGTTTATTTGATTTTTTTATCATTTATTTGATCACGAATACTTATCTTTATGCCATGAGCACAGAAGAGAGAAACTGAAGCATCTGCCGGGAAACAAGATTAACTTTATGCAGCTTTCATCATGCAAGGTTTATTAGAGTTATGGAAGAGTTTAAGAAAGGGCTGGAGACGTGAGGTTTGACCTGAAGATGATACAGATGACATACAGATGACCTGAATGTTTTGAGATCATGTGGTTTTTTTCGATCTGAAATCTTCATTTAGCAGACGCGTTTATTTAAAGTGACTCACAGTACACTTATTAGAGACATTCGTTCTGCAGGAACCCAGGGTTAAGGTCTAAGTCTCATGGCCCTCTATCAGAATCCAGAGTTTTGAGAAGATCGGAGAAACTTAATTTTTCGCCCGAAAAAAAAAACCGAAAGGGGTAACACTGTCGTTTTTTTTTTCGGGTCGAAATTTTGAATTTTGATATCTCAGCTCTGGAAGGGTCTAGAGCCTCCATTTTTGCACTCAGGTCAAAGTCCCACAGCCCTCTATCAGAATCCAGAGTTTTGAGAAGATTGGAGAAACTCAATTTTTCGGCCAAAAACTGAAAAAAACGAAAGGGGTAACACTGTCGTTTTTTTTTCGGGTCGAAATTTTGAATTTTGATATCTCAGCTCTGGAAGGGTCTAGAGCCTCCATTTTTGCACTCAGGTCAAAGTCCCACAGCCCTCTATCATAATCCAGAGTTTTGAGAAGATTTGAGAAACTTAATTTTTCGCCCAAAAACGGAAAAAAACGAAAGGGGTAACACTGTCGTTTTTTTTTCGGGTCGAAATTTTGAGTTTCGATATCTCAGCTCTGGAAGGGTCTAGAACCTCCATTTTTGCACTCAGGTCAAAGTCTCGTGGCCCTCTATCAGAATCCAGAGTTTTGAGAAGATTGGAGAAACTCAATTTTTCGCCCAAAAACGGAAAAAAACGAAAGGGGTAACACTGTCGTTTTTTTTTCGGGTCCAAATTTTGAATTTTGATATCTCAGCTCTGGAAGGGTCTAGAGCCTCCATTTTTGCACTCAGGTCAAAGTCTCGTGGCCCTCTATCAGAATCCAGAGTTTTGAGAAGATTGGAGAAACTCAATTTTTCGCCCAAAAACGGAAAAAAACGAAAGGGGTAACACTGTCGTTTTTTTTTCGGGTCGAAATTTTGAATTTTGATATCTCAGCTCTGGAAGGGTCTAGAGCCTCCATTTTTGCACTCAGGTCAAAGTCCCACAGCCCTCTATCAGAATCCAGAGTTTTGAGAAGATTGGAGAAACTCAATTTTTCGCCCAAAAACTGAAAAAAACGAAAGGGGTAACACTGTCGTTTTTTTTTCGGGTCGAAATTTTGAATTTTGATATCTCAGCTCTGGAAGGGTCTAGAGCCTCCATTTTTGCACTCAGGTCAAAGTCCCACAGCCCTCTATCATAATCCAGAGTTTTGAGAAGATTGGAGAAACTTAATTTTTCGCCCAAAAACGGAAAAAAACAAAAGGGGTAACACTGTCGTTTTTTTTTCGGGTCGAAATTTTGAGTTTCGATATCTCAGCTCTGGAAGGGTCTAGAACCTCCATTTTTGCACTCAGGTCAAAGTCTCGTGGCCCTCTATCATAATCCAGAGTTTTGAGAAGATTGGAGAAACTAAATTTTTCGCCCAAAAACGGAAAAAAACGAAAGGGGTAACACTGTCGTTTTTTTTTTCGGGTCGAAATTTTGAATTTTGATATCTCAGCTCTGGAAGGGTCTAGAGCCTCCATTTTTGCACTCAGGTCAAAGTCTCACAGCCCTCTTTCATAATCCAGAG
Organism: Pimephales promelas; assembly: GCF_016745375.1. The sequence goes on from NW_024121754.1 coordinate 2,836,296, forward strand.
TTTTGAGAAGATTGGAGAAACTCAATTTTTCGCCCAAAAACAGAAAAAAACGAAAGGGGTAACACTGTCGTTTTTTTTTCGGGTCGAAATTTTGAATTTTGATATCTCAGCTCTGGAAGGGTCTAGAGCCTCCATTTTTGCACTCAGGTCAAAGTCTCGTGGCCCTCTATCATAATCCAGAGTTTTGAGAAGATTTGAGAAACTTAATTTTTCGCCCAAAAATGAAAAATAACGAAAGGGGTAACACTGTCGTTTTTTTTTCGGGTCGAAATTTTGAATTTCGATATCTCAGCTCTGGAAGGGTCTAGAGCCTCCATTTTTGCACTCAGGTCAAAGTCTCACAGCCCTCTATCATAATCCAGAGTTTTGAGAAGATTGGAGAAACTTAATTTTTCGCCCAAAACGGAAAAAAACGAAAGGGGTAACACTGTCGTTTTTTTTTCGGGTCGAAATTTTGAATTTTGATATCTCAGCTCTGGAAGGGTCTAGAGCCTCCATTTTTGCACTCAGGTCAAAGTCTCACAGCCCTCTATCATAATCCAGAGTTTTGAGAAGATTGGAGAAACTTAATTTTTCGCCCAAAAATGAAAAAAAACGAAAGGGGTAACACTGTCGTTTTTTTTTCGGGTCGAAATTTTGAATTTTGATATCTCAGCTCTGGAAGGGTCTAGAGCCTCCATTTTTGCACTCAGGTCAAAGTCTCGTGGCCCTCTATCAGAATCCAGAGTTTTGAGAAGATTGGAGAAACTCAATTTTTCGCCCAAAAACTGAAAAAAACGAAAGGGGTAACACTGTCGTTTTTTTTTCGGGTCGAAATTTTGAATTTTGATATCTCAGCTCTGGAAGGGTCTAGAGCCTCCATTTTTGCACTCAGGTCAAAGTCTCGTGGCCCTCTATCAGAATCCAGAGTTTTGAGAAGATTGGAGAAACTCAATTTTTCGCCCAAAAACGGAAAAAAACGAAAGGGGTAACACTGTCGTTTTTTTTTTCGGGTCGAAATTTTGAATTTTGATATCTCAGCTCTGGAAGGGTCTAGAGCCTCCATTTTTGCACTCAGGTCAAAGTCTCGTGGCCCTCTATCATAATCCAGAGTTTTGAGAAGATTGGAGAAACTTAATTTTTCGCCCAAAAATGAAAAAAAACGAAAGGGGTAACACTGTCGTTTTTTTTTCGGGTCGAAATTTTGAATTTTGATATCTCAGCTCTGGAAGGGTCTAGAGCCTCCATTTTTGCACTCAGGTCAAAGTCTCGTGGCCCTCTATCAGAATCCAGAGTTTTGAGAAGATTGGAGAAACTCAATTTTTCGCCCAAAAACTGAAAAAAACGAAAGGGGTAACACTGTCGTTTTTTTTTTCGGGTTGAAATTTTTAATTTTGATATCTCAGCTCTGGAAGGGTCTAGAGCCTCCATTTTTGCAGTCAGGTCAAAGTCCCACAGCCCTCTATCAGAATCCAGAGTTTTGAGAAGATTGGAGAAACTCAATTTTTCGCCCAAAAACGGAAAAAAACGAAAGGGGTAACACTGTCGTTTTTTTTTCGGGTCGAAATTTTGAATTTTGATATCTCAGCTCTGGAAGGGTCTAGAGCCTCCATTTTTGCACTCAGGTCAAAGTCTCACAGCCCTCTATCAGAATCCAGAGTTTTGAGAAGATTGGAGAAACTCAATTTTTCGCCCAAAACTGAAAAAAACGAAAGGGGTAACACTGTCGTTTTTTTTTTCGGGTCGAAATTTTGAATTTTGATATCTCAGCTCTGGAAGGGTCTAGAGCCTCCATTTTTGCACTCAGGTCAAAGTCTCACAGCCCTCTATCATAATCCAGAGTTTTGAGAAGATTGGAGAAACTTAATTTTTCGCCCAAAAATGAAAAAAAACAAAGGGGTAACACTGTCGTTTTTTTTTCGGGTCGAAATTTTGAGTTTCGATATCTCAGCTCTGGAAGGGTCTAGAGCCTCCATTTTTGCACTCAGGTCAAAGTCTCGTGGCCCTCTATCATAATCCAGAGTTTTGAGAAGATTGGAGAAACTAAATTTTTCGCCCAAAACGGAAAAAAACGAAAGGGGTAACACTGTCGTTTTTTTTTCGGGTCGAAATTTTGAATTTTGATATCTCAGCTCTGGAAGGGTCTAGAGCCTCCATTTTTGCACTCAGGTCAAAGTCTCACAGCCCTCTATCATAATCCAGAGTTTTGAGAAGATTGGAGAAACTTAATTTTTCGCCCAAAAACAGAAAAAAACGAAAGGGGTAACACTGTCGTTTTTTTTTCGGGTCGAAATTTTGAATTTGATATCTCAGCTCTGGAAGGGTCTAGAGCCTCCATTTTTGCACTCAGGTCAAAGTCTCGTGGCCCTCTATCATAATCCAGAGTTTTGAGAAGATTGGAGAAACTTAATTTTTCGCCCAAAAATGAAAAAAACGAAAGGGGTAACACTGTCGTTTTTTTTTCGGGTCGAAATTTTGAATTTTGATATCTCAGCTCTGGAAGGGTCTAGAGCCTCCATTTTTGCACTCAGGTCAAAGTCTCACAGCCCTCTATCAGAATCCAGAGTTTTGAGAAGATTGGAGAAACTTAATTTTTCGCCCAAAAACTGAAAAAAACGAAAGGGGTAACACTGTCGTTTTTTTTTCGGGTCGAAATTTTGAATTTTGATATCTCAGCTCTGGAAGGGTCTAGAGCCTCCATTTTTGCACTCAGGTCAAAGTCTCACAGCCCTCTATCATAATCCAGAGTTTTGAGAAGATTGGAGAAACTTAATTTTTCGCCCAAAAACGGAAAAAAAAAACAAAAGGGTAACACTGTCGTTTTTTTTCGGGTCGAAATTTTGAATTTCGATATCTCAGCTCTGGAAGGGTCTAGAGCCTCCATTTTTGCACTCAGGTCAAAGTCTCGTGCCCTCTATCATAATCCAGAGTTTTGAGAAGATTGGAGAAACTAATTTTTCGCCCAAAAACGGAAAAAAACGAAAGGGGTAACACTGTCGTTTTTTTTTTCGGGTCGAAATTTTGAATTTTGATATCTCAGCTCTGGAAGGGTCTAGAGCCTCCATTTTTGCACTCAGGTCAAAGTCTCGTGGCCCTCTATCATAATCCAGAGTTTTGAGAAGATTGGAGAAACTTAATTTTTCGCCCAAAAACGGAAAAAAACGAAAGGGGTAACACTGTCGTTTTTTTTTCGGGTCGAAATTTTGAACTTTGATATCTCAGCTCTGGAAGGGTCTAGAGCCTCCATTTTTGCACTCAGGTCAAAGTCTCACAGCCCTCTATCATAATCCAGAGTTTTGAGAAGATTGGAGAAACTTAATTTTTCGCCCAAAAACAAAAAAAACGAAAGGGGGTAACACTGTCGTTTTTTTTTCGGGTCGAAATTTTGAATTTTGATATCTCAGCTCTGGAAGGGTCTAGAGCCTCCATTTTTGCACTCAGGTCAAAGTCTCGTGGCCCTCTATCATAATCCAGAGTTTTGAGAAGATTGGAGAAACTTAATTTTTCGCCCAAAAATGAAAAAAACGAAAGGGGTAACACTGTCGTTTTTTTTTCGGGTCGAAATTTTGAATTTTGATATCTCAGCTCTGGAAGGGTCTAGAGCCTCCATTTTTGCACTCAGGTCAAAGTCTCACAGCCCTCTATCAGAATCCAGAGTTTTGAGAAGATTGGAGAAACTTAATTTTTCGCCCAAAAATGAAAAAAACGAAAGGGGGTAACACTGTCGTTTTTTTTTTCGGGTCGAAATTTTTGAATTTTGATATCTCAGCTCTGGAAGGTCTAGAGCCTCCATTTTTGCACTCAGGTCAAAGTCTCACAGCCCTCTATCAGAATCCAGAGTTTTGAGAAGATTGGAGAAACTTAATTTTTCGCCCAAAAACGAAAAAAAAACGAAAGGGGTAACACTGTCGTTTTTTTTTCGGGTCGAAATTTTGAATTTTGATATCTCAGCTCTGGAAGGGTCTAGAGCCTCCATTTTTGCACTCAGGTCAAAGTCTCACAGCCCTCTATCAGAATCCAGAGTTTTGAGAAGATTGGAGAAACTTAATTTTTCGCCCAAAAACTGAAAAAAACGAAAGGGGTAACACTGTCGTTTTTTTTTTCGGGTCGAAATTTTGAATTTTGATATCTCAGCTCTGGAAGGGTCTAGAGCCTCCATTTTTGCACTCAGGTCAAAGTCCACAGCCCTCTATCATAATCCAGAGTTTTGAGAAGATTGGAGAAACTTAATTTTTCGCCCAAAAACGGAAAAAAAAAAAGGGGTAACACTGTCGTTTTTTTTTCGGGTCGAAATTTTGAATTTCGATATCTCAGCTCTGGAAGGGTCTAGAGCCTCCATTTTTGCACTCAGGTCAAAGTCTCGTGGCCCTCTATCATAATCCAGAGTTTTGAGAAGATTGGAGAAACTTAATTTTTCGCCCAAAAACGGAAAAAAACGAAAGGGGTAACACTGTCGTTTTTTTTTTCGGGTCGAAATTTTGAATTTTATATCTCAGCTCTGGAAGGGTCTAGAGCCTCCATTTTTGCACTCAGGTCAAAGTCTCACAGCCCTCTATCATAATCCAGAGTTTTGAGAAGATTGGAGAAACTTAATTTTCGCCCAAAAACAGAAAAAAAACGAAAGGGTAACACTGTCGTTTTTTTTTCGGGTCGAAATTTTGAATTTTTGATATCTCAGCTCTGGAAGGTCTAGAGCCTCCATTTTTGCACTCAGGTCAAAGTCTCGTGGCCCTCTATCATAATCCAGAGTTTTGAGAAGATTGGAGAAACTTAATTTTTCGCCCAAAAATGAAAAAAAACGAAAGGGGTAACACTGTCGTTTTTTTTTCGGGTCGAAATTTTGAATTTCGATATCTCAGCTCTGGAAGGGTCTAGAGCCTCCATTTTTGCACTCAGGTCAAAGTCTCACAGCCCTCTATCATAATCCAGAGTTTGAGAAGATTGGAGAAACTTAATTTTTCGCCCCAAAACTGAAAAAAAACGAAAGGGGTAACACTGTCGTTTTTTTTTTCGGGTCGAAATTTTGAATTTTGATATCTCAGCTCTGGAAGGGTCTAGAGCCTCCA